>NW_010577422.1:128171-150593 GCF_000705375.1 Tinamus guttatus | reverse complement strand
GGAGGGATGTTCCCCTAACCCCTCGGCGTCCCCCGATTCTGCCGTCTGTGCTTTCCCTGTCCCCCGGGGGGGCCGGCACATACCTGCGGGTCCCCCACCTCTGCGCTGGCTGCGAGGGACCCGCTGTGCGTTTGCAGAGGATGGGGCTGCTGCTGGGGAGGTTTTGGGGGGCCTGCCCTCCTGCGTCTGCTGGCGCCCGGGTGTTTGAGCACTCACGGACTCTCTGGAAGCAAAGCTGTGGGGGCAGCCTCATCACCAAGAGGTCTCCACAGGTGGGTGGCGTGAATGACACAGGGACCAAGGTCATGTCCTTAAGGAATGCTCAGGTAAGCATGGGCAGATTGTCACTCTGCCTGCATTTCCCAAGAGGAAATAAAATATGGGAGTGCTGGTCAGCGTGGAAGAGCTCAGGTCCCTGACATTGAGGCAAGCTGAGCTGCAGCAGCAGCATTAGGCTCTGATGCCTCAGGTTTTGAACTTCCTGGGGGTCCCTGAGCAGCTCCAGCCAGCCCGGTATCTTGGTAGCCTGATCTAATGGAGCCAGAATATCAAGACATGGGCAGAGCAAGGAGTGTGGTGGACGAGGGGCTCAGGACACAAGGGTGGCAGGTTTCCCCTTACACAGACAGGAGCCAACCCCACGGGATAGGGATGCTATCCTTCAGGAATGTTAAAATGATGCAGTGGGACCTGGGATGCAGGGGCAGCTGCCAAGAGTTACTGTCTGCTGGATACTGCTGCCCTATCATGTTCTTCCTCTCCAAGGGGTGGGGTGGGGGGGTCTCTTAATTCCTCCCTCAGTTCATGAAGGATCAGGCTCATGGCAGGGCTTTGGTGTGTGATGGAAAGGGGTCTGCAGCAGATCATCCACTGCCTGTGACTTGTGTCCCTCTGTCCAGGGTCTGGCAGTCCAACATGAGGGCAGCCCCCAATTTGCTGCATTTGCACAGTATTTAACCAGGAGAGGAGGATCTAAAGAGACAAGGCAAAGCGTGACTCAGTTTCCCTTCACTGAGCAGCAAGCCACAGGCTGAGATTACAGGATCCCTATGCTGCTGTTATCCCAAGGCGTAAGAAGGACATGGTCACACTCCAAGAGAGGAGCAAATAGGAACAGCCCAGGGACACTCCTCCCACTCTGTTCCCACCAGGACCTGGTGCCAGCGCTTGGATGGGGAGGAGAGGGGACGAGCAAAGAAATCAGGCAGAGAAGAGAGCGCTGCAGGGGAAGCTCCGGTGCAACGGCACTGTTCAGAGCAGGGCCCAGTCCAGCCCAGAAGTCCTTGAGGAAAGGGCAGAAGTGCTGGCACTCGGCTCGGAGTCACGCCGTGATCGCATCCAGTCTCGCAACACTGGTGGCTGAAAGTCATCTGGGGTCCAGAGGATGTGCCCTTGAATTACCAAACTCAGCAGCAAGCCCAGAGCTGAACTGAATGCAAAACCGAATGCAGCTCAAACCTTTATGGTCTGTTTTTTTATTATTTCTATTTTTATTTTTTATTCCCAAATCAGAATTAACATTTCCAAACTTTGCTGAACTTCAGCAGGAACTAAAGAAGCCACGGAGGAATCCAGACTATGTCAGAGTAGGAAAATCCCTCCATTCAATTTCTGGTTAAAAAACAAA
The DNA here is from genome assembly GCF_000705375.1 of Tinamus guttatus. Next base: position 148,966 of record NW_010577422.1, on the reverse strand, counting down.
TCCAGTTTATAGAAATCAATAGAGTTTGAGGAGGTTTTGGGGGAATTTTTGTTTTCTACTATTCCAAGGTCCTTATTATAACTGACTAACCCCATCATTTTTGAAGTCCCCTCCACAGAGAACTACAGAGCGAGCAGTTTAGAATTGATAAATATTTGGAAATTTTTGGTCCATGCAGTAAAACTGAGCTCATCCATGGTGGTGGGGACTTGCTCCTAACTCAGAAATCTCACGAGAGGTGATGCCTAGTAGGAATGAAAATAGGATATTTTGCCTTGTCCCAATCACACAGATGAGCTAGAATGAGCCAAGTTTCAGTATGAGGGGTAGGGTAGGCAGCTGGATCCTTTGCTTCTCAGAGTGTTTTTTTTTTTCTTTTTTTTTTTTTGTGAAAAGTGGCTGATGTCTGGAATTTGAGGCCATCATCATGACTTATGTCTGCAAAGACAAATGTCCCACTCGATGGACTTTATCCTTTGGCATTTCTTGGGTTTTGAGTCTTTCTGTGTGCAACTGTAACTCTGAAAAAGCCAGGGCTGAGGATGTGATACTCCTGATAGCGATTTCTACTATTTTTTATTATTAATTTTTTCAGGGCTGCAGGCATGTTCAGCTCCATGCATGTCATTCTGATGTTCTGCAACAATTCACCCTGGAGCAAAACTCTACTAGTAAGTGATTACTAACTGCTCTGGGATTGCAGTCCCACTTCTTGATGAGGGTGTTGGGGGAGGATTGCTCTTGGGCAGCTCTTAGATACCACCTAAAGTACTTAGAGCTCCTTCACATAGATGAAGAATCTGACGGACAGGACTAAACACAGGAGGCTGCTTCATACCTCAGGTCCTCAGCAACTGCAGGTAGATCTGGGTTGCTCAATGACTTCTACCTTCTGTGTAAGGCAGCTCCCTGCTGATGACAGTTTCAGACAAGCAAGCAGTACCTTATTTTCCACACTCTGTGTCTCCTGGAGTCTACTCTACCAGAGTCTGGGAGGTCAAGCACATGATAAAGCACCAAATTTATTTTATTTATTTTTTTAAAGGACTAGTGATCTGGAAAAAAAAAGCCATGTTTGACATGACATCTGAAGATCTGGTGTCTCAAAAACACAATTGTCTCAAAGTAGACTACCAAAAGCAGGGTGTTCAGGAGCCACAAATGGCCACTCTGAGACTTTCTGTCCTAGACTTGGTTATGAACACCCATAACTTAAATACTCCAAAATGTGACTGTTCATATTGCAGATAACGGTCTGGATTTGCTCTCTAGACAGTGGCTTGAGATCGGCATCAAGACAGTCATGGGAAATTGTTCACGAGAATTAGCAAGCTCTTCTTGTGCTGACTGTGGTGGGCACGTGCAGGGCCATCTGGACTAGACACTGGACATCTGAGCTGGGCAGCTGGAGCCCACTTTGCTGCCCAGTTTATTTCTCTCTGTCGCCTGTGTGTTGAGCTGCTCTGCTGATGTGTGATAGTAGGGAGTCTGAATCCCTCATCACTCAAACTAAGCCACTGAGAGGCATCATGCTGTCTCCATCAAACCTCTATCAGAGAGGAGGAGTGAAAGGGGCCCAAAACCCTTTGGGATAGCTCAGCCAAATCAAACTTCACAGCTTCACAAGGACACTGATGACCACTGCTGCAACATCAGGCACACTGAACACAGCCTGCAAGCTCCAAAAAGGGACAGTTTTACTGCTGTGGGAGCACCCTGTCCTTTTGAGCAGGTCTCATCCCTCTCAGCCCTGTGTTCTGCAGATCACCCTGGAGCAGAAGCACACGCTGGAGTTATTGCCCCATGCTGCAGGTTTTGCTCCATGGCGTGTTCATAGAGACTCAGCTTAGTGATTTAACAGCTTGTGCAGTCATTCGAGTTCCTCAGAAATGAACATTTCTGCTCCAAGACTATTAGGAAGAATTTGTCCTAGATTGCACTTGGGCACCACGTTAGCAAGAGCTCTTCTGCAGGTTTAGCTTATTCTGTGCACTTAAACAAAAAGCATTAACACCAAATTATCTTCAGAAGGTGGCATCATTTTTTGTAATTTGGCACTCCTGCTAAACCTACTAACACTAGCTTACCTTAATGCAAACTGCCACACCAGAGGCAGGGAGGAATCAAGAGAAAGGCAAGGCTTGCTGACCAGAAGCAAAACCAAACCCAGCTGTTTGGGGACCATCTCTGAGGAGCCCACGGCAGTCCCGGCCAGAGGCAGTCGTTGCTTTGCTCAACCAGGAGCAGGCACTGGGTCCTGGGGCTCTGTGAGGCCCAGCCGGGCGCAGCCTCAGCACCTGCTGCAGGCAGAACATCCCATGCACCCCAGCCCAGCTTTCCCAAAGAACAGCTTGAACACTGCTTCTTCCTTAGAAAAAAGGTTCCCTTTCAATAGAAAGCTTCATTTTCAATTTTTTAAAAAATGTCCTTTGGTCAGTGTTTGTCCCCTCTTCCGGAAGGCTCCCTGTTTTTTGTAGGTTCAGTCAGGCAAGGGGGAAGGAAGAAAAAAAAAGTGAATTTTGGAGTTTTCATAGCTTTTGACTTCCTGTTTCTTTCTCTCACTCTTTTAAGGCTGTCTACTTTTCCCACTGAAAGACTGGAGCATGAATCACATTGCAGCACAGAACTCCTAACGGACCGTTTCCTTCCTACCTTTCTCCCCGTCACGGCTATCCCTGTTTCCTGGCCGTCTCCAGGCTGCAAGGGGGCAGGGGCTGGACAAAGCCTGGCTGCATCCCGCCCCGCCGGCTGCGGGGGAGAGGGGCGCATCATTTAACACTGTGCCTGTTTTCCCAATAACGACAATCCAGGCAGCTGCGCCGGGATCCAGGGAGGACATTTTTTCCCCCTAGGATGAGCCCCTCATATTGGAGACCTTCATGCCTTGGACATGCTGGAGGCCACTCAGCCTTTATCAAGCAACCTGCAGCAACCTCAGCGGGGCCTCGAGCCCCATGCTGGACCCGTGACCATGGCCAAGGGGGACATGGCCCCAAGAGTCCACTCAGTGCCTCTCTCATACATCATATATTTGGTCCCTTGGCCTTTATTGAGAGTGAAAAAATAATTTAAAGTGATCATCTGTACAGGGCGGGGGACAGATGGCTGGTTAGCTGGTGGGAGAATCCGCAGCGGCCCTGGGGCTGGGTGAAGGAGGGTTAGAGGGGGGATCCAGCTGTGCGACGGTCCCGCTGTGGAGGAGTGGAGAGGCGGAAGCCTCTGGAGCCCTCCAAGGGCTGGGGCAGGGAGGTAGGAGGACACACAGGGCCCCAGCAGGGCTGGGAGCCACTCTGCTGGCCGGAGCCTCAGGTGACCTGCAGAGGGGTCTCCAGCATCTCCATGAGGAAGGTGTCGATGGGGGTGTCCCCGATGAGCTTGAAGAAGAAGAGATGCTCCAGGCACTTGAGGCCGATGGAGCGCAGCGCAGGCAGGCGCAGGAGCAGCTTGGCGAACCTGCAAGGCGAGGAGCGATGTCAGGGACAGCGACCATGGCAGGAGCAGAGCCCCCGTCCTGCACCCAAGCACCGAGGGACCCCTGGCTCCTTCACAGGGCTGAGCAGGGGGTGAAGAAAAAGGAAGTCTCTGCTTTCCTGCCCGCTGCTTTTAAAGCGGTGAAATAGCATGCCTTGGCCATATGCATAAGAAGACTTTTTTTTTTCTAATAAAAAAATAATAATAATAAAAAAATAAATAATAATTTCACATTTTTAAACTTGCAAGTAGAAAAAAAATGGAAAAGGACAGATGCCCCCAGCCTCTCTCCCTTGGCTGGGGCTAAGGACTTGCATCTCCCCCATGCTATTGCCATCACCTCCATGCTGGCACAGGCCCCACGAGGCGGCGCAACCCGCTGCCGACGGCGCTTCCCTCCCTCCGTGCGGCCCCGACGAGCCGGCCTTCCTCCCCGTGCTCCCTGCTGGGCCTTGCTGCAGCCTGGTGAGCCGGCCTTCCTCCCCGTGCTCCCTGCCGGGGCCTGGCTGTGGCCCAGCGCAGCAAGGAGGCTGGAGAGCAGCAGATGCTGCGGCTGCCTCCTCCCTGACGCATCCCGTGCACTGCGGGGCGGGATGCGGGCGCTGGCGTTTTGAGGGCTCGGCCAGCAGAGGGTAGGATTGGATCGGGAAGCGGGATCGCTGCATCCCGCGATTGCTCGGATGCTCTGGCACAGGGCAGGTGCCGTGATGGGAGCCACCAGCCTGGCACAGCTGTGTTGTTCCGGCAATTTGGGCTGGCCAAGTACCCTGGCTTTGCTCCGGGCTGCAGGAGCATGAGGTGGCTCCAGTAGAGCTGGTGGAGATCCCCCGGCTCTGCCCTCTCTTTTGGGGTGGGCAGTTAGCAATGAGCAAGCAGGGACCGACTGGCCCCCTCTCCTTCATCCAGTGCCCAAACTGGAAATTTTAAGGGATGCTAGTGGGAACCAACAGCTCAGCTGCCCCCTGAACTCTTTGCTTCCTGATCCTGGAAATGCTGGACAAGTTTTCTTGGATGTGGAAGGAAGCAGGACAAGTTCTAGGGGCAGTTATAGATTCATAGAAACCAGGAGGTCAGAAGAGCTGGAACCATGGCGGTCCCTGGGAGGAAGCATGCTCCGTGCTCACCCTCATCTTCCACCCGGATGCAGGGACACTCACCGTCCCGGCTGCTCGGGATACTTCTGCTTTGTGTAGGCTTCCAGCGTGGCATAGACCTTCTCCCGCAGCGACTCCACCTCTGAAGGGCTGGACAAGCCCTTGGCATCTGTTCGAGGGAGAAACCCCAGGCAGAAGGAGTCATGCAACAGGGAGGCTTTTTGCCTCTGAGAGGCCAAGCTTGACCCATCATCTCCCATGTATGGGCACCAGGCCGGTCCCTTCTCCATAGGGAAGGAACTGGGAGATGACCTGGAGAAGGGAGCAGCATGGAAGTGCCTTGGCTCCAAGGGCCTGTAGCCCTGCGACTCACCAGGGTTAAACAGCACAATGGCTCGCAAGCACCCCAGCTCCGACTTGTCCATCTGCATGTCCTTCATTTTGGACACCAGCTCTGTCAGAACCCTGTAGTAGAGGTGACACTGGTTCCACCCCATTTTCCCGTGCAGAGCACAAGCAGAGGTAGGTTTGAAGGTGGGCTGGCCAGGGACGATGGCAACAGGCCCCCCGTACCTGTCGAAGATGGAGCCCACGCCAGCACTGTGCGCACTGCTGCGGTGCACGTGCAAGCCCGTCGCCAGCAGGATGCCATCCTGCACCGACACGGAGCGATGGGAGAAGGAGGCGATCAGCAGCTCGTTCCAGCCTGTGGGAAGGAGAGGGAGGCACACAGGGCACGAGGGTCTCTGAGGAGGGATGTCAGCAAGGCCTCTCCCTGCCTGCCGTAGTGGGCAGGCAGAGGATATGGTCCCAAGGAAGGAGATGGATGCACTGGGAAATGGTGCGGAGGATGGTACCTGCCCGGAGGAGGATGACTTGGTCCTCCAGTGTCAGGTCGGAGAAATGGGGGATGCGCTTGGCCCATTCGACGAGCGTGAAGAGCTGCTTGTCAGCGGCGTGGCATATGTTGGTGACAGGGTCGTTGGTCTAAGGGATGAGCAACCCCAAAAGGGAAGAACGGGATAAAAAGGGGGAAGAATTGGCCAATGTAAATTCACCAATAACCACCCCCTGCACTGCACACTTTGATGTGTTAATGCTACTCAGACCCACAAGTAAAATGATCAAATCGCCTATGATAGAGAGAGATATTATTATGATTATTCCCTCAAAAAAAAACAGCCACATTTGAGACTTGCTAGCCTTTCCCATTGGCACAGCAGGGCAAGAGCATGGTGCCGCTTACCGAGCTCTCCGTGCCCACGTCACCATACGCCTCCGTCTTGGGCTCCACAGCCAGCTCGGCCTCCAGGATCCTCTCCACGGGCATGTCCTCGCTGCCGCCGCTCGTGGACTCCGCTTCGGCCTCACTCCGTTCCCGGCTCCGCTGCCTCTCCTCCTGCACAGCTGGAACACACAGGGATGGCAGCCTTGGCACCTGTACCACGGCCCCTTGTCCACAGCTTTCCCATGGCCATGGAGCAGCATCACCAGCCTCTGCTCTGGGAAATACTACTGGAGCAAGCAGTTCTGGGGGCAGCACAGCTCTTGCAGCCTGGTCTTCTACCAGGCTGGGTCATGAAGAACCTCCCTGCCTAGATTCTCTGATGTCTGATAAAGGTGGAGCCCTGGTCTACACCCCTATCTCAACAGCTTTGCATCAATCTTGTTTCCTTTACAAAACTAGACCAAAAGTGCCCAGAAATGGTCAGGGTAGGTTTCTGGAGTGCTCCAGCACTGGAGGGCTACTAAGGGCCAGATTAACACTATCAAAAAAAAAAAAAAAAAAGATCCCACCACATAGGGAACATGCCCCCCTGCCCACGTGTACCTTCCCTCTTCATTCCCATCGCGAGGCACTTCTGATAGCGGCAGTACTGGCAGCGGTTGCGCTGGCGCTTGTCTATGAGGCAGTCCTTGTTGTCGCGGCAGGTGTAGAGCAGGTCTTTGCGGATGGTCCGCTTGAAGAAGCCCTTGCAGCCCTCGCAGCTGTACACCCCATAGTGCTTCCCTGCAGAGCCAACGGAACCAGTGCGGAGGAGCTTGAGCCTACCCCAAAGGCAAAGGGCTGGCAGTGGGGAGTCCCCAGGGCAGGCCTGGCTTGGCGCTGGGGACCATTAGCAGGGATAGTGACCGGTGGCCATCAAAATCCAGGCCAGACCTCCACTTCCTGGCGATGCAGAGGGGCCACAATCGCCCTATGAGAGGGCTATGGAGCAGCCCCACAGCCGGGGGGCAGGAGCAGGAGAGCCCCAGGTAGCACATGGGGAGCGCTGCCACCAGGCACGACTGGGTCGCCAGCCCCTGGCATCTGACGGATGCCCAGACGTGGCCGCACGGACACAAAATGCAGGTTGTGAGAACACAACGGTTTGGGGACGGAAGGAAGTAAAAGATGCCAGATGAGGTCATGCACAGCAGAGGAGCATGTCTTTGGCACTGTTGTCTTTTGGGGTGAGCCAAGCCTGACTACAGGTCCTGCATCGCCAGGACGGCCTCGGTGAAGCCCCATGGCACCTCTCTGGCCATTCTCCAGGGCACCCGTGGAGGTTTTTGCAGCACAGAGCCTTCCCCAAGAAAGGAGACCTCCTACCTGAGGACCTGTCCCCGCAGATGGCACAGATGTGTTTGGCTAAGGATCCTGGGCTCGTGGATGGGTAATTCATGCTTCCAATCCCTGGGAGACCTGGCAAGGGTTTGATGTCTTCCGAGCTGCTGACATTGCTCAGGACGTTGAGCTGTGGAGGTACAACCCACGGGACATGAGGTAGGTGCAATGCCCGAGCCTGGCGCCCCATGAAACTACCCCCAACAGGCTGTGCAGATCGGGGGCCCCATGGGCCCGGGTGAGCCCTCCCCTCACCATGTGCCAGGATCATCCTCCCTCCGCTCATCCCTGGAGATCCCTTGGGGGTGGCAAGGTGAGTCTGGCTGGAAGGAGTCAAGCAGTAGCCCCATAGCAGGGATTCACTCTTGCTGTAACTGAAGACGAGGAGGAGGAGGAAGAGAAGGGGGAGATGCTCTGTCACAGGCTCCAGCTCAGGGGGCTGCCGAGACGCGGATCAGTGGCTGCTCAAAGCATCAGGCGCTAAACGCTTAGTAAGGAAGGGGGGTTGCAGACAGGGGATTTGCTGCAATTAAACCTATACTTCTGTGCAGCCGGAGGAGCTGAAATGATGTTAACCCACTTAACGCTATTATTTTTAGCCAAGAGGCCCTCCGTGTTGTGTGATGTGCAAGTCCTCACGAAAACACAACCACCTCACTTCCTAGGGCTGAGGATCCCAGCTGCTACTACAGACTGGAGAAGGGTGCAGATCTGGGGTTCCCTGACATTAAAGAGGGGATTGAATCAAGTGTCTATAACCAGCTGCAATCAAATGCAGGCGAAAGGCTCCAGCCGAGCTCCCAAGGAGCTGCTTGTGCTGCTCCAAGTTAAAGGTTACAAACTGACATCGATTAGAGACCTGAGCCTGATGTTGCCCAGGGCTCAGTTTTATTGCTATTTGCTTTTGAGCTGCCGTTGGCAGGATGGCGAGGACGGAGAGCCGGGGAGCGTATCTCGTCCGAAGCTGTCCGGCCAGGGCAGGGTGTTGGTGGTAGCTTCCCCCTCCCATTTATCTTTCTTCCTTCAAGCAAAAGGACAGAATAAAAATGAGGCTTTGGAAGGAAGTCCAGCTAGAGCCTTAGTTACAGCCTCCACAATATCTACAATGCTTGAGTTCATGCATGTTGTTCTCTATTTTGTTTCCCCAAGGAACTGCACAATTTTCACACACAGAAAGTATAAGAATTTCCATGGGAAATTTCAGCACAGAACAAGGGGCTTGGTCTCATTTGGGTTTTGGACCTTCAGTTAGAAAAAGCTAAATACAAAGTAACTCTGCATGTCTTTCCCTACCCCAGGCCCTTCATTTTCAAAGTGTCGAAGGTTTGATGACATTAGAAATACAAGTCATCCATTTGCAATTACCCCACTAAGAACCAGCTTGTTTTCCCCCACTGGAAAGTTCCTAAAAAATGGTTTGCTGGGAGGAACAGAGGTTCACTCCCTCCAGCAGGCAGCTGGACCAGGCTCTCAGGATAGCAGCAAATCAACATGCTCCAGAACCTGAATTTAGCCCAAGGAAGAGACCTCAAATCTCACCTCCTCCAACCATCCAACCACTTTCCTCACTCTAGAAATTTATTGCGAAGATGCTGAGCCAGAAGTATTTTTCTAAATTGCTACCAGGAGCTCAGGGATCACCTTTTCTTTCTTTCTAACTGCACTTCCAGACACCCACAGAGAGAGGGGTACGTGTGGGAGAATCAGAGCAGTTTAGCCATCGGTGCCTCCGGAGCTGGGCTCCTGCAGGTTAAGTGCAATCATGTATGATATTTGGGACACCTGCCTGAACCCAGATCCATTAGCTGCCTCCCGCCGAATCCCCGAGGCTCGGCTGTCTCCTTGCGTTAGAGCGAAGGCGAGTGAAACGCGCGCCTCGGAGCTGCTAACTCGGCAGCCAGCTCAGCACCCAGCTCGGGGAAAGCGCTTCCCCTGCGCCCCAGGAAAAGGTGTCTGTGCAGCCAGCACCCCCACGAGCTCCCCCCTGGGCATTGGGGGTGATCTCCCTGCTGGCCTAGCCAGAGCTGTGGGGGTCTCCAACATCCCCTGCCTTCGGAGTCTATTAATAAAATGCTGGAGCTTGTTAATAAAATACTCCATTCTCACTTAGCTCTGCACCCCCCAGAGCACCTTTGTGCACGATCAGGTCCACTAAAGGTCAGGGCATCGAAGAGGCAAAATCCCACACCATCCCCGCCATGTCGAGGTAGAGGCCCCAGCCCCAGGAATCTCCCTGCTCTGTCCAGAGAGAAAACCTCAACACCCGACGTAGCTCAGGCAGCACAGACAGGAGCACTTCATTCTCCTTCAGCTCATATCAGGAAAAGTTTGTATGCGACACGGAGTATGCGGCTGGCATTTAGCATTTACGTGTCTCTTGCTGTCTCTTTTCTGAGTAGCGAGAGGAAGCAGATATCCTTTTCCAGGAGGGAGGGGAGTGATTCTGCACCGCTTGGCTATGCTGGCTCCTTCCGTGCAGACAAATTGCACCTTAGTGCAATTAGTGCAGTGGAGGGAGACCCATTCCCACCACCCCACCACTCTACCCTCCCTCCCAAATGCTTGGATTTAACCCAATCCCCAAGGATATCTGCCTACCTGTGGGCTGGCGTGAGTCACGAAATTCATGCCGGGGGCTGAGGAGAGGGAGACGGAGTGGGAGCCCAGGGAGGAGGCGATGACGCGGTTCATGGGGGACGGCAGCGCCCGGGAAGCGCCCGCAGGCACCTCGAGGTAGTTGTGAGGACCGTCCGCCGAGTTGCCTGCGGGGACGCTCGACGAGGGGCTCGCGGTCGTGGCACCGGCGTGAACAGGGGAGTCTACGAGGAGAGGCAGAGACTGAGTCCTGGGGGACACATGGGGACAAAAAATACACGGATGGGCATGGGGAGGAGGGAGGCAGCTACAGTCCACATCATGGATGTGTTTCTCCCATGTCTTGTCACCGAGAGCCTAGACATTGTCTTGGACAAGACCAATCCCAAATCTGCAGGTGGTACTCAGGTACCAAATACCCTGTGTAGACTGGTGGGTATTTACCTAGCTGCTTTTTAAGGATTTATATATGACCTTTTCTCCCTCCCCTAGAATTTACCAACTCCACTTGGCATTATTTGTCATTAAAATTTCAGCAAGGTGTTGTTCCTATGTTGGCTTTGCAACACAGGAGACCATTCCCTCGAGTGTCAAGGCAAGATGCTGTGCAGGAATGTCACGCCGTTGCTTTTCCACTGCTGGTGCAGATGATGTTTGTTGTTCCCCTTGTGACTGAAAACAAGGCTGGGTTGGGTTTGGGAGTTTTTTCCCCCCTTTTAACATTATTGCAAAGTTCTTTACATGACAGTGTTTGTTATTTTACCTGAAGTAACAATCAAATCCGATTCAAAGGGAAGACGCACAATAAAGACGGGAAAAGGTCAGCTTGCTGAATAACATTAAAGACATTTGTCAGAGTCAAGGAGGACTCGATCCGCTGTTATCAACCCGTTTCAGACTTAATTTCGCGCAGAGTGGGCAGGAAAGGTCTTTGTCAAGTCTCACTTTGACTTTTGGGATCAATTCTCCCAGTGGGAAAGCAGGTGCCGTGACAAGAGCAGGAGCCTCAGAGACAGCCAGGCAGGCTCCAGTGCAGGGGAAACTGAGCCAGGACGCAGGGTCTCATCCTCCCCATGGAGAGGCCCACCCCACTTCTCCCTGCCACTGCATTGGGGTACCCAGACCTCTTGGTCCATGTCCAGCTTGGAAAATAAGTCGTGAAAGGGAAGTCTGGGCAAAGATCTGTAACATGACAGCAGGCATGGAGAAGAGATATGAGGAATGATTCTTCATCCTTTCCCAGGACATAGAACATCCCCCACGGGATGGGGAGCTGGATGGAGGCTGCTCCTCCATTGACCTTGCACCTTCATATTTTGAGGAAATTTAATTGCTGGAGGCAATTTAAACCAGAACGGTCAGTTCGCCCAGTAGAGTAAAACCAAGTCACAGCAAAACATCCTGGGCAACGTGGTCCGAACTTTTCCCTGACTTCCGGCCCCTGTCCAGGATTGTCTGGCTGAGCCAGTCTGCAAGGAGCATTTCTGTGGCGCTGCTGGCAGCCCTGCTCTACTGTGAGCTCCCCACGAGGGTGGCAAATCCCCCGGGACAGGGCAGGGGGCATGGGGAGAAGGGAGCCTGCTCCGCGTGCCAGCCACAGCCCCGCTGCCTCCACCGGGACTCGGCACGGGTGACATTTAAATAGGCCAAAGTAGGTCGGATCCATCTGTCAGGTAATGAAACGTGACAGCTCGATGCCAGAGACGCGGATGGCCGCAGTGAGGTCCCTGCTCAGCCCCTGGCCATCCAGGGCCAGGTAGGGCTCCTGGCTTCACCAAGGCTCACGCATCTCCTGAAGACGCCAGCTGAGATGCTGCAACAGATATTGGGCTTGCTACTGCGTTTAACCACCTAATGCAGCTTCAGAGTCACACATGCAAACAGGACCCAGTCCTCCTGCTCCATTAATGCTCCACCCCGCCACATGCATCAATTTTTCAGCAAATAGTTGCCCAAGCACCAGCATTAGCCACCAAAGCTGAGATGAGACACAACAAGCCTTTGATTCTCTGCTGCCATCTGGGTTTCTGTTTCCAAAATCATAGCTCTGGGAGCAGAAAAATCTCCCTGCTCTATCTAAGAGGGCTCGAGGCAATGAGAAACCTTCCCCTCTACCATGTCTGCTCAACAAGCACACAGGTTGGAGGTTTACAGCATGAGAAACCCTGCCGCTACAATTGCAGAAATGCATTTTATCTGATGTACAAAAGGCCCATGGATAAGCAGGAACAACAAGCACAAGGAAGCTTCCCTGGGCAGCAGGAGGACGTGCGCTGCTCCTCTCAGCATTCAACTGCAGGGCTCCACGCTGGCCCTCAAGGAGTGGTGGGGCTGGAGGCACTGGGGACTCTCATCCATCCTGACCCAGCATCAGGTGTGATGCTGAGACCAGGTGCGATTTTATTGCACCCAAGGACACGCAGACGAGACGCACCTGTAGTGTGGCCACATGCGCTTCCTTTCCCAGGAACCAGGCTATGGAGCAGGGAAGGAGGGAACAAAACCCTCAGAATTCAACATAGCGTTTGCTATGGAATTTAGCGGGGCCTCTGCCTTGCTGGGTATCCTGGCTATTTCACCCTCATCCAGCAGCCAATCCCCTAGGAATTCTGCCGGGTTTTCCCCTGCAGTTTTCCCGAGCCCCCAGGCGACCCAGCCTAACCCCTCTTTGCTCGGGAGAACTGACAAGGCCGTGGCCGGGGGTGGCGGGGCGGCAGGCCAAGTTACATGAGCGCTAATAAAAGAGACTTTGTGGAGAAGCCAAGCCAGCCTCTCGTCCCCAACCAACTGTGCTTGCAGATAGGAGGCAGCCAGCACAGCGGCTTCCCTCGCCTGGGAGCTGCGCTCCGGATGGAGCGCATCCCGCTGGTGACAAAACCACCTTTCACAGCCCCTTCCATGCTCTTATATTTGAGGCTGCAAGGGCAAATCCATCTGCTTGTGCTTTAGATGTGTACAGGCGACACTGCGCGGGACAGTCTGTCTCTCTGTGCGCTCAGCTGTGATGCTTTGCAGTCCCAGGGCCCTTTTCCTTAGCACAAACAATGTGCTTGTTCCTAGCTGTGTGTGTCCTCTCAGATAAGCATTTGGCCGTGTTATTCAGCGATTTAAGGCTGGAAATAACAGCTATACACACTATGAAAAATGCATGCATCACCCTCTAAATGTTATCTACAAGCAAGTCAGAAACATTTCAATTGATTGCATTCAAAAAACAAGCAAACCATCTTAACTTGTTGCTTACATGCTCTAATTAGTTATCAGAATTTCAGGCTGAAGGGAGTGCTCTGAAATCTCGACATGCCGCAAGTTAAGCAGCAGCCACATCACCTTCACGCTGCCTTCCTGCAGCACAGTGCAACACCGGAGCAATGGGGTGGCCGACCCGATCCACCTCCTCGCAGTGCCAACACGGGCAGGACAAGGAACATTTCCATAGCTATATTTTGTTTGTTTGTTTGTTTGGGTTTTTTTGTTTTGTTTTGTTTTGTTTTAAACCAAAGGTAAATGCAGGCTCAAATGCCAGTTAAATACACTGTTAGCTAAAAGATGGTTAAACCCCTGATATGTTGAATCATTTGGAGGAGCTAGAAACTAGTGTCTTTGTCTCTCTTACAAAAATAACTCTTCTGCTAACACTTTCCTCTCCTAGAAATCTCCCAAATGCCCTGATGAGTGTTGTGAGCCCTGTAGAGACTTGGGTGCGTGTCTGCTTCTTATGAAGAGCAGTTTGAACGTTACTTTTCTGTTGTCTCTTTGTAAAATTTTAGTACCCAACACAGTAAAAATAAAACATTCTGTATTTATCATTTCACACTTCTTGCAGAAATGGGTGGAAGTGCTGCAGAAACCACCCAAGAAAAGAGGTGTTTTGGAAAGTCAGGGGCTTGGAAAACTTGGGGATGCCCTGGTGCAACATCAGTGATTTTGCTGCACTTGAACTGCCAGAGGTCAGCATCTGGGACAGGAGGGAAAAAAATAGTGGGGCATAGTCCCTTCCAACCTTAAGCATTCTGTGATTCTGTGAATAACTTCCAATGAAAATAACATGAGCCCTATTTGAAAAGCAGCTGTTTCCTGCAGGATTTTCACAATTTCTAATAGAATAAATTAAACAAAAAAAAAAGAAAAGGAAAAACTCTTGTTTGGTTGAATTCTGCTCTCTCAATGAGCAGACCCGTCCCGCTGGCACCACACGCGCATCCCGCACCCAGCTGTACGGGAACGGCTTTGGCTTTGCTGAAGTCCATGCCCGAAGTGCGGCCCAGCAAACTTACAGCCACGCAGAAGATGCGTTGGCCAGGCTTTTAAATCCCTTTTTCCCCCCTCCACAGCCTTCCCACGGGATCTGCTTGCCTCTCCAACCCCGAAGGCGCAGACTGCGAGCGCGAGTAGGATACTCACTGCCGAAGCCCGCCGGGAACTTAATGAAGTGCGGATAATTCCCATACATGTTTAATCTTCAGTTCATCCCTTGCCTTTCCCGATGCAGTTGCCTCCTCTCACTTCAGGGCCGGGTGGCTCCGCGAGGGCAGCGGGGCTGCGAGGACGCCGGGGCAGCTGCTGGATGAGCGCCGGGCTCCCGTCTGGGTCAGAAATTGAGTGGGGAGGACGAGGACGGCTAAGTTGTCCAGGGGAGGAGCGTCGCGGGGAAGGAGGAGGCACGCGTGGCTTTCCACCAGTGAACGCGGCTTATTCACCATATGGGTGGGCAGCAACACAGCCCCCCGCATGCATGGGGCTCCTCCTGCAGGGAGAGGATGCTCAGGTGGCATCTTGATGCCACTGCCAGGGAGCAGGCAGAGAAGGATGAGGAAGGGACCAGGGACAGAGGAGCGGAGTTTGCTCAGTGCCAGATACTGTCAGGAAATAGTTCACAGCCATGGTAGGACAATCCCCTAAGCTGATCAGCCCATCCCATATATAGCTCCATAATATCGATGGCCTGGTGCCTAACCTTTGGGAGAGCATCTCCGCATGGCCAAAGAAAGGGTTAACCAGACGGTGTTGGGAGCAAGGGGCTTCCCCAGTGAAACCATCAGTGTCCAGCTTCCAAAAGCAGCGATGGCAGGAGGGGCTGGCTGCAGATGCCGTCGGTGCTGGCAGTTGTGGGGCACGGAGGTGTGCGCTACGTGGCCGTCCTGCGCCTCAAGCGCGGCCGCGCTGAGCTGCGGCACACGCGTTAGTTCTTCCCGACTGCGCAGGATCCCAGCAGCTTTAATCCCGTGCTAATGAAGTTTTAGCTGGGAATTATTTTTATTGATCTGCCCAGAGCAAAGAGCCTGATTTTAGCCCAGCTCTGGCAGCAATCCCTCCTCCCCACTCCTGACTCCTCTTTTTCTTTCTTCTTCCAACTTAGAAGAAAGGGGGAGAGGAGAAGAAGACCAAACAGCTCTGAGCTCCTTAGGAAGGCTGGCAGTCCTGAGCAGTAAGTGGATTACTCTATTGATTTCTAGCAGATCTGGGTTAGCGAGCGCTTAGCGCTGCCGAGCGCACACGCCGAGCGGCTCTGAGGAAACCCCTCCTGGCCATCGCGTGGGTAGGGAGGTGCTCCTGTGCCTAAATCAAATGGTGACCAACTCCACCCTGCCTTAATCCCTCCAGGTCTGTGCACAGAGCTCCTTAATTAACTTCTGCTAGAAATAGTACGGATGCTGCTTCAGATTCTCAAAGGCTTTCTACTCCCCACCTCTGCAATGTAGGAGGGGAAGACTTTATGCCTGCCACTGACACTGCAGCAAAGGAAGTCATTGCCACCCTGCTCCCATCTGGGCCAAGCCTTGGGGCATCACTTGAGGCAGGACTGCTGACTGATTTATCTTGCTCCATTCCCCATTCAATTTCCATTCCCAGCAGCAGAAATTAAATCCTCAATTTCTTCATAGTATTTTGGAACAGCTCAAGTTCTAGAGATTTCCCAGGCCCTTTCCACCAAGCCTACTGAGATGCTGGCCTCCAAGGCAAGACCCAAAACATGCAAAGACCCAAACTGGAACACTCTTATCCCATATCATCCCTATTCCCCTCACACTGGATTGAAGCAGAATCCCACATGTTCCTGAGCATCCCATCAGCGCCCCAACCCAGCTGCAGAAGGGCAGAAGTGTCCCGTGGTCATGCAGTGAGGGCCAAGGTAGCCCTTGTAACCACAAGCCCCATGCACCTCTCCCTCTGCTCGCACTGCTGCTGAGCTCTGGTGCCCCAGAGGAGCCCCCCTACTCCAGGACCCTGGTTTCAGAGCCTGTCTCCCTTCCTAGGTTGCTCGCTAGCCCCCGAGGTGCCTTGTGAGCCAAGCAGCCCTTTGCGTTCTCGCTTGGCTGCTGCCTCCCATGCAGCCATAGCCGCAGACACGCGGCTAATGAAATTAGCCCCGGAGCCCCACGAGGCTAATGCAATTACCCGCAGCAGCACGCTCCGCGGCAGCGCCGCAGGCGCCGCGGGGATAACGCCGCCTCCCACCCCCCGGCCACCCCCGCCGCGGGGTCCCACTGGAGCGGGGCGCGGGGGGCAGTGCCTACCTGGCGCCAAGCACCGCTCCCTGCAGCCTAGAGCCAGCTCTGAGCGCGGCTAATTCCCCGTCTGCTCCAACCTCGAGAGACCTTCAATTAGCAGCCCCGTAATGAGGCCCTCGACGCTAATCAGCGGTGTCACCGAATCCTCTTAGGCCGCCCTAAGCGCCTCCAGCGGCTCGGCCCGCGGCGGGCCCAGCTGCCCAGGCGGCCGGGGGAATTTCCTCCCTGTCGGCGCGCAGGCACCTATTGACATGGACACAGGAGAGATGCTCCTGGGCAACGCAGATCCCGGGCAAGAGCTCTGCCAGCCCAGAGGGCACCCAGTTCTTAAGACACCCTGAGCTGTGGGAGCCCACCAAAGTTTGCTAAAGACCAGGAGATATTTTCACCCCAACGCTCCTCTTTGAGAGGCAAGGGGCAGGTGTGTAGCCGCCTGCTCC
Organism: Tinamus guttatus; assembly: GCF_000705375.1. The sequence goes on along the minus strand of NW_010577422.1, from coordinate 132,246 downwards.
CACGTTACCCATGCCATGCAGCCAGGCTTGCTCCCTGGGATGCCCTGGGAAGCTTCCCCCGCGCCAGCACATCCGCTCCGACTCGCGTGTCCGGCTCCATCAATGCCCCGCTTAATATCATGCGGGGAACACAAAACAACAGGTCCACTATAACGCCGAGATATCCTGAGGCGGAAAACTCATTCGGAGCCCGGTTAGAGAGAGTCGAGTCAATTAGACACTTGCCCGGGCGTCAAGCTGCCAACAATCCCAGCCTTTGTAGCTGCAGAAGAATCGCTGCCTATGTGCTTCCCTGGCCACTGCCCCTCGCCCCAGCGGAAAGGTCAGCGGCGGCGGCGTCACGGAAAAGCATGCAGCAAAATATTCCTGGGAAGGTGGATCCAAAATAAAAGAGAATAAAATAAGACATGTACGCTCTTTGGAATAAAAATAATAACTAAAGAATCTTTCCTGCCAAAAGTATCCACTGCCTGGGGTCAAAGCGGGGAATAATCCACCAGGGAGATTTGTGCGACACCGCGCAGAAAGGTTTGGCCATGGATTATGTGGAGGGCAGCGGTCCGGTCTACAGAGCAATCCCTTAGGGCTTGGGCGCCTGCAGGCTTTCACACAGGTCACCCCAGTGTTTGCACTTTGCTAGAACCAGAGGAGGCAGGAAAAAAAAAAAAAGAAGAAGGAAAAAAACCCCAAGGTGCTGCCACGCTGGGGTGAGGAGAATCACATCCTGCTGTGTAGCCCAAGGTAAGTATCTGGCTCCACTTTATGTAGAGGTGCTGTACAAATAGGGCTCTAAGTTGGAGTGGGACAGAGCAAAGTCAGGATCTCCAAGGGAAAATGCCCAAATCATCCAGATTCACAGGCAGACCAAGAGGCCATCCTGTCCAGAGGACACTTTGGTGGGAAAAAGAGCAACCGGTCCCTAACAAAGTCTGATTTGATATGTCATCTGGCATCCGGCAAAAAGCTTCCAAAGTACAAGGTGGAAGAGCTTCACATGGCTCCTCCCTGATGCTATCCTGCAAAAGCCCTTTCCCATCAGGGGGGCAGAAGACCTACAGATTGTTATTCAAAAACCAGCTCTGCTTAACCACACATGATGTGAGGCTGAAATTTCTGCAAAATGCTTGAAAACAACTGAGTCATAGTCCTTCAAGGAAAAAAAAACACACTGACGAGCAGAATTTCCCAGTCTCCTGAAAACAAGCCCCCAGGTTCTTGGGGAACCCATAGGAGACATAGCCCATACAGTCACCGGAAATATTGCTATTTTATTCAACAGCCATTTTTCTAGAGACATTTTTTCAAAAAATTTCTTGACCAGATGAACTCTGATGGCCATCAGAGCAGGGTGGGTTTTACAGCTGCATGGCGCTCTGCAAAGCCATGGGGGTTCCCACGTGTACCCACGGGTGGACATGGCAGCCCCAGCGCCCCGGTGCAGCCAGCAGCCCTTCGCTTGCTGCTCTGGCTCTGCGTGGCCCCATGTTCGTGCTTTCAGATTTCCTCCTGCTTCAGCAAGTGCAAAACTCCAGAGACAACCTGTCAATCTCCATCACATCCGTCCACCTCAGACAGGCTATTTATACCAGCCAGGCAAGCACGGCTCAGGGAGATCAAGGTAACAGGGGTTATTTATGCTCTGAGCAGCTCCCTTCTCAGGGGAGGAAGGATTGGGGGCACCCAGGTGGAGCAGCCCTCACATCACAGGGCACTGACCTGTTCACAGCTATGGACGCTGTAGCCATCACCAGCTACTGCACAGTCCCCAAGGTCCCAATCACGACAGCCAGGACCCAAAAGGTTGATATCTATCCTGCAAGACACCTTGTCCTGGGCATCCCTCTGCATCCCACCACTGGGAGCAGAGATCAGCACATTGCTCAGTGCTCTCTCCACGCCAGGCCACAGCTGCCAGCTCGTTCATGCTGGATCTGGCTATTTAACATCATCTGGATCAGGTGCAAGCATCTGACTACACACTGGTCACATTAATGCCATAGCAAAGATCTGGCTTTCACTGAATCACTCCTGTCTCTCTCATGCTTTCTGTCTACTAAACGCAGGCTACCAGAGAGCAGATTTTATCTGATCCAGGATAAAGCCTGCCTTATCAAGTTGGCCCCTTAGCATCACCTAAACAGATCTGAAGAGAGAAGAGGCATTTACACCAGATTAGCACTTCTAATGTGCACTCCGCGCGGTCACATGGCCATGGAGCTTTTGATCTGGCCTAAGAGCCCTAAAGCCACATTTACCAATCAAGGAGATGCAGCTTCAGTCAGCACTTCTCAGCCAGCTGCCTCTGCTGTTTAGTCCTCGCTTGGGTTGACAAGGCGTCTCCTATAAGCTACTGCAGTGTGGGATTCCCCAGGGTGGAAGAGTGGAGCTGCTTATGTCTGTCTTCACGGGGCGCCTCGGAAGCCAGGGAGCTTGCCTAGATCCTAACCCCGCTTCACTGCTCAAGTGCTACTGCTGCTATCATTAACCCCTTTTCCAGCAGGCTTCAGCTCATCCATGAGATATCCTGGGAGAGAAGGAGAAAATCAGTACTGCTACAGCACTCCCTGTCTGCCCAAAAGAGAGGGACGTGTTTCTCAATACTTTCCTGCCTCACCTAACAGGCAGAGACCTCATTCATGCAGGTAATGACATGATTATCCTGGTGTGGGCTCTTCTGAGCACTGCTGAGTTTCAGGCAAGTCTTGAACAAGTTTCCATCACTCCAAATGCTATGATCCAGCACCTCTGGCATTAGCACACATCCATCACAAATCCTGAATCCAGGGCCACAGCCCTGTGTTTGGCTTCATGCACTGGCCTGGCAGCCAGATGTCACAGGTTAGGATGGGGTTCAACTCCTAAACTAGGGGGCTTAACAGACCTGGCTCACCACTGTTTGTGATCAGCTCTTGGTAGCTCCAACCATCCCTAGCTTCTTTTTATTAATAAATACCTGGCTTTGCAATTGCATCTACCCACTAAATTCTGCAACCCTGCAGCCTAAAATCCAGGACTGCAGAGACCCCAGCACTTTAATCATCCCAGAAATAGTGCAAGACACTTCTCAGTGCACTGAGTCCCTCTCAGGATGCTCTTGGGCACATGAGCCAGGTGGAAATCTTGGCTGGGAAGACTTCTCTCCCAAGACTTGTGCCTGTAGATGCTTGAAGTACCTCAAGGGGCCCAGGAGACCCATTTACTTGCTGTGCTTTGGCTCACATAGCCTTTAACTACGATGACACAGCACCAAGGCAAGGTGAGTACTGATGAACCCCCGGCCGGGTGAATGGAAAACAGACAAAGGAAAGCAAAATGAAAGCAAGATCTGCAGCTGATGCCAAAGGACATGGCTCCCCACCAATCCTGAAGGTCCTATGTGCCACAGCCAAAGCTCTTCCCCTGCTTGGGAGAGAGGGGACATTGGTGGAGCCCCACTACAGGACAGCTATGGCAGTTGCCTTGGGGAAGGACACGGGGGCACTCAGTCCACACAACCCACCTCCTCCAGGCAGGTGTCTCCCAAAGCCTCTCCAGCTCTGGCTCCCCTTGGAGACCGACCTCTGGCAAGCCTCGTGCAGCCGCTGCCTCCGAGCAGCCACGTCCCTGCCCTTTGCAATGCGTACGCAACAAGAAAAAGGTCAGTTATGTCTATCAGCATGGATGTGGCTGCGAACCAAGCTGGATGGAGGAGGCCCAGGCAAGGGACAGCCCCAGCAGCATCCTAGCCCCGTGACCAAGCAGGGGAAGGTGCTGAGCAGCTCAGGCAGCCGCTGCTGGGAGGCAGCTGCAGGGAGAAGGGTCCTTGGGCATGCTCAGCTCCCGCATCCCCTGTGAGCACCCAACGCTTGCAAGACAGATCCTTGCAGTGACTGCTGCTACACTCACCAGATGCTTGTGTCCAGCTTACATAGCTCTGGCCTCCCCCAAGTCTGAATCTCAGCTGACACACAGCGGAGAAGAGAAATATATACACATAATTCCCCTTCAAGCGTCACATAGACCAGGAAGCCTTTGGCCCTGGGGCTGCCCAGTGGCTCCCCGTCCTGCCGGCTCCGCCGCAGCACCCTCTTCCCCA
>NW_010577422.1:94198-128139 GCF_000705375.1 Tinamus guttatus | reverse complement strand
CCAGAGCTGCCTGGCCAGCTGAGCTCCAGCAAGGATTTCCATGGAGCTACCGCAACAAGTCCCGGCAGCCCGAGAAGACCATGCAAAGCGATGGCGGCAAGGAGAAAAGTTGAGGTTGTGTGATGCACAAGGTCATGCAATCTCTGCCTGCCCTGTCCCGTCCCTGTCTCCCCACCAGCAGGACCTCATCCTCTGCAATCCAGGGTTCCCCAAACGCAACCAAGTGCTGCTGGGCTTGGAAATCCGCTCGAAACCCCAGTGTGGAGCGCCCTGCCGCGTCGGCTGCCCTCCCCTCCCCGCTGCACGTCTGCCTTTAACAGTTTGCCCGATTACCCATCGCAACTAAAACAACAGAGCCACAAAAGCGGAGGGTGGAAGGAGGTGGCGCTGGGCAGCAATTAGGGCCAGGAGCGGGAGGGAAGGGAGCGGGGCAGGAACGCACAAAAGGGAGGGCAGGGACATGGGCCGCACACACGCTGTCCTGGGGAGGCGGGTGTGAGCCAAGGAAACGGGTGAGAGGGAAAGGGTGGTTTAAACAAGCAGTGGGCAGTGCCCGCGGGGTCACATCGCCGCTTCCCCCTCCTTGCATCCTTTCGGCTGGGCCTGCACTGGGGTGAGGAGGGGGGACACTGGCCGAGGAAGGAATCCATTAATCTCCCTGGTAATTACTGCCACATATGGATTTGCACAATTACGCTCCGTTAATTGGTTATTACGGGCAAGCTGGGCTGACTGGGCAGAACGGCGGCGCTTTAACCCCTTTGCTGCCCGTCGTGGGGCTCAGCCTGCTCGGCCTGCTCCCCTAAATGCTTTCTTCCTCAAATAAGGCCCTCAAAATAGAGACTGTTATTCATCAGTATTAAAATCTGCAGCTTTGCTGAGAACCAGGGCAAAAAATTACAGGTAACCTCCCTGCAAAGCCCCTCAAAGCATCAGGACTTCAGCCAGTTGCATTTGTTGGCATGGGGACACATTCAGCCTCGCAGCCACCTCCAGTACCATTCACAAGGGACAGACCACCGAGATCTGACTCCCAAAAGTCTTCTGCAGGAACCAGCAACATTTATGGACCCCAGCCGTTCGCACCACATCCATGTCACAACAGAGGGTTCCCATCACCCAGCTACTTGTCCACTGAGAAATTCCTCTCTTCCTCTTCTCATTCCTTCCTCTAGCACTCAGGAGTGCAGCTGCAGCAATACAGCTTCAGGAAGAGTCAGCAGCCCCAAGAGTGGCCGGGCAGGAGCCAGGGGTCAGGCTCTGAAGAGAGCAGCAGTGATTTCCTGGCTGCCTGACTTCAAAGCAGCAGAAGTTTCTTCCTCGCACGAAAGCCAGCTCCAAGCTAGCTCCAAGCATCTATTGAAAAGGCAGCGTCTCCCAGCTCCCTGCGAGTTTCTTCAGACATGCATGAACTCCGCTTTGAGAAAGAGAAAAGCGGGCAGGCTCCGCACACACGAAAGGTTGCCGGTCCCTGCCATAAACCAATCACCGCCGCAAAGTTCAGAATGAATCTTCAGAGCTGTCAGAGGAAAGACCGGGCAGAACCTGCAACCGTGGTTAAAAAGGTCAACTGGGAAAAGTCAGGACAGGAAGGACGCATGCTTTATTGACAGATGCAGAAAGGAACAGATTAACCTGTTAGGAACTGTGGGTTGTTTTTAGCAGCACACAGTCAACTGCCCGGCAGGGCCTTCTCAACTTTAGTTGATGCTAAACCTGTTGTGAAGCATTTCAGGACAACAGAGTCTGGGGATGGAGCTCGGAGCCTGAGCGGGGCTGAGCATTGGGCAGGCCTCTTCCTTCATCCTGTGGCATGAGAGAAGACTCGGACGGTGGAAGCCTTTGGCACTCACGGCCCTCACCAACCTTTTAGGACTCTGAGCCCTGGACAATCGTGGGTCTCTGTCCATTCACTTACTGGCAAATGTCTTTGTCCGAGTAGGAAAGAGCTGCCTGCATCCGGGGGCTTGCTCACAGCTTCACATATGTAATGAGCTACCCCACTAAAAGACTCAGGAATCTTGCAAAACTGATGAAATTTGACCAAATCTCCCCCCTACACTGGGAGCATTTTAGAGTCCATATGTGTTGAGTTTTTGGAATATTGCAAAAATGTCTGCTTTCCTTCCAAAACCACCTCTCGAATATGGTGGGAGGGGCTGCTGGGTTGAAATTGGGCCTCATGAAGCAATTCAGGAAAAATGCAAATTGTATAAAGGATCACCCTGTTCTCACACAGGAAAGAGGCCAAACCTGGCTGGGGAATGTCTGGTGACCAAGAGTTCAGCCTGGTGCTGCAGGGTGTAGAGAGCCCCAAGGCAACATCACGTCCAAGATCTCCCAGTGCATCAATGATGCTAAGTGATTGGTATTGATAGGGATTCATGAAATGCTTCTACTAAGAAAGCAGCAAGTGCAGCTGCTGTTCTAAATTGTGTGTGATCAGAAATATATAAAGGCAAGAAAGACTATTCCTTTCAATCAGGGTAGATTTACACATATTTGGTAAAGAGCTCTCACACAATGGAGGCAGTGAAACAGGCAGGGTCAGCCCAAAATGCAAAGCAAATTGAAGCTGCTCTGAGGTGAATTGGGCCATTTTATCTTTTGTTCAATGGAAGTCTCTCTTCTTCTTCCCCCCTGCCCTTCTTCCTCCATACATATGTGTACATACACATATGTACAGATTTAATATATCTGACAAGAATCAACATTTATCTAGGGACAATTTCACTTTTTGGAAAAACACAAAACTGTAAAAAAGGATTATTCTCCTGCAAATTCCTGGCTAGTTTTACATACAACTTCCAGCAGTGCTTTATCGAGCTGATGCAATGCATTCCTTCAGTAGAAGACACCTCGCACCCAAGCACAGTATCCCAGTCCACACTCTGGACATTTTCCTTGTCCTCCCCTGAGAGAGGAAAGCACGGACTCACAGTAAACGGATCTAGCAGGGATCTCCTCAGCTCATCATACCCATCTGCCTGTCCCATATCAGGACCAGAGACCTTCACTGATGGAGATGCCACCTCCTCCCTGGCATCTCTGCCAGCAATCCAGCTATTCCCAATGGCTCACCCGAGGCTTCCTGCAATGTGTGTTCATGATTTTATGGCTTATGCCTTATAGGAGCCCCTCCACAAGTACATCTCTGTTTACACAGGTTTTCTTTGAATTTGAAAGACTTCTGCTCCTCACCCTGTCCCTCACTAAGCAGCAACAGTTGCTCAACCTTTCTTTGAAAGCCCTGACCCCTTGCCATCTGACTAGGCTTTTTACTGACTTTCTCACAGATCCGTGGCTCCGTCCCTAGCAAATAAGACGTCTTCCCCTCCCATCAGTCCTGTACATCTCCTCAACAAGCTCAAGAGAATAAATTACACCAAGAGTAATGGGTGAGTGCAGCACAATGCTACCAGTGTTTCTTTCCAAAGCCTGCACTGAATAAAACTCCCATAGAGGGATAGTTGGTTGGCACCTCCTGCTACAGCAGTTGCATGCCCAGGAACCCAGCAAACCCCACTGGTCAGCAGTGGTCACGGGTCACCCTGCCACCCCCACCATGCGGCTCCTCAATGCAGAACTGAGCCCCCTGTGTCAGAGACTGTGGGCTAAGCCCAGCCCGATTCCCGAGCGTGAGGGTGAGGACTTACTTACAGAAGTGAGGGAAGGAGCCCATCTCCAGGGAATAAGGAATCTGCATGCCCGGCTGCATTTCCAACCTGTGTCCTGTCTCTTCAGTGGACTTGACCATGAAGGGAGTTTTGGGATCAGCTCTCCCAGCTGTGCTGGGCTGTCGGAGCAGGAGGGGGATCAGAGAGAAGGAAGCACTTGCTTGTTACGAACCAGCATCCTCACAGTCCGTCCTAAGTTACAAATTTACCTCCCAGACCTTGACCAGGGCTGGGGTTTCCTGTGTTTGCTCTTCGGGCTCCTCTCTCTTTGGAAAGCGAGAGGTGTTGCAATGCGGAGGGGGAGGGCCGGCCGCACGGGGTGGGACGCGCTTGGTGAGCAAGTGTCGATCCAAAGAGACTTGGCTGAGGAAGTGTCTTCTGGAAGCAATTTCTTTCCTACCTGTGGCTCCTGAAGGAAGGAAACCAAGTGAAGTGCTGTCATTCCATCATGAGCAGCCATGGGTTGTGCCTAGCGCATCCAGCTTCCAGACTGTGACAACTTTCTTCTGTTGAACTCTCAGTGTGGACCGTAACATGTGCCTCGCTTCTGTTTTCCTCTTTCTCTCTTCCTTTCTCTCTGCCAGTTGGCCTTTTCTCTTGTCTGTTAGCAAACAGACTCTCTATCTGATAGCAAACTTTGCGGTCAAGAAGGTGGTGATTGTGTTAGCCACATCCCCCCTAAATTTCAGTGAGACCAGGAATAGCTGGCTTTTGCCTCTGAGGGCCGTGGGGCAGGCGGAAAGGGGTAATGTCCTACACGTGTTCCTGTGCAGCATCACTAGGACAGACCCTCATCTCTGCCAAGGTTTACAAATAAGACAGCTGCCCTGAGCTGTGACCAGTTTTTCTTGTGTTGAATTTGGACCCTCTGGCTTCACCTCTATGCCTATTTATCTCTGTTGCCCCCTGAAACCATCTGCCTACATTTTCCTTCATTGCTTGCCAGTGCTGATGGAGAGAAGCTGCAAGCAAACAACATTCCTGTCCCCTGTCTACACGGATAATCTCAGGATTTGATCTCCTCTGTGCTCCCCTTCAGGCTCTGTCAACAGCACCGGGGTTGTGGAGGGCAGGATTGCGCTGCCTTCGCCACCCCGTCCCGTACACTTTGTGCTGCCCAGCCCAGCCTCCTGCATGAAGAATATTCTGCCAGGGGCCAGGTCGGACTTGCGAGGGCTTTCAGCCACCTCCCTCCCCTGGATCTCTCCGTGTTTATGGGAACAAAACATGCAGGTCCTGGAGTGCAAATTGATCACTTTGAGATTTTTGCTTCCAGGGGGGTTCAGAAACCAGAGCTTCTGCACACCTCAGTCCCCTCGGACCATCAGACAACAATGCTAAAGCCAAGGTGGACCACGTAGCTCCCCACATCTGTACTGGCCGCCAGGAAATATCCCAGAGGAAAACCAGCTGCAGGGAACCAGGCAGGCAAACCTGAACTGCTGTTCTGAACTTACATTTTGAGGAAAATCTTCATCTGAAGTTGCAATAAATACTCCAAACTTAAGTTCTCAGAGAGCTGAAACCCTGTAGGGTAGTCTAGCCTTGAACCAGGAGGTGTCAAGGAGACACAGAAACACAAGACACTCCATGGCATCAACTCTGAGCCTCTTTAGGAGCTGTAGACATCCAGTCTGGTCTGTCTGCTGCCTCTCCCCTCCACCAACATCCTCCTTCTTATGTCCTTACCCTGCTGGGAGATAGGACTAAACTCCCTTCCTCATTGCTACCTCAGAAGAGATACCTGCCAGTCAGAGCACTAGTTGGAAACTCCAGATCAACCATTGTGAGATGTTGGATCCATGGTGCTCCAATGCTCAGACCTAACATCACCAGAAGCCTGGAGCCACTCCAGAAATGAGACTGCAGCATTAGATAGCACAACTTTAATTGTATCTCAAGGCCTGGATGAAAGCCTGCAGAAGTGTTGTTTCAAAACCTTAAACGGTGGCTCAGATCGCTTTGCGTGTCTGCGAGACTGTGAACAGAAGTAGCAGGACATGAACTCTGCAAGTGCACAAAGGAGCTGAATCAATGTCCTGCTGATGCAGCCTTGTAAAATAAGCTAATGATGGACAGGCCTGCAGGTTTTCATATGGAAGGCAAGGATTTACAGTGATACCAAAGGAATTACTTCAGCCCCACAGTGACAATATCCACCCACTTCCTTATTATACTTTATTGATCTTACCCTAAATACATGTGGCTGGAGGAAATGATGCATAAATTACTAACAAGTTAATTTCTTGGTCCAACACAGACTCACAACAGACCTTTGAAGGGGAACCAGGAAAGACAATGTGTGAAAGGATAAAGGCACTGAGACAAGCTTGGATGTAATAATCCCACGTGAATGATTATTGCTGCAACTAATGTAATCTAATAATGAAGAATTTACGCCAGATGTCCCCGGAATATGCCAGGCAGATTCGGGATTCAGCAATGCTTCCCTTTCTAAGGAAACCTTGTTAGGAGGAAAAAAATGCTACTGTTTATTCATTAAATGAGAGGCTGTAGACCTTTATAGACAGAGTTGTAATAAAAGCCTGCTTTGCAAAGCTTCCTGGGAGGGTTTTCATTAGTCCTGATTGCCAATTTGTTTTCAGGTAAAGTTTAAGATGTTGGTCCTGGCCTAGAAAACTCCTAATTCTGGGGTTAGGCATTTAGAAGCCCATTCTGCATGTTGAAGACGGTCCTGGAGGAGAATGTCAACCATTCGGGTTGACGTGGAGACCTAAACTAGAACAAAACTGCTGCCCAAAGAGCAGACAAGGGCTGGTTTGCCTTTGGTGTTTCAGATGGGGTGCTGAACGAACGCTCCTCTAGCCCAGGGAAGCGCAGAGTTAGCATGGCGAGGTGCCAGGACAGCAGGAGCACTGCTGATGGACACCGATTTCCATGACACGTTGGGTAATCTAGGTAATCACAGCTGGACGAGAGAGCTAGCAGCAACACTTCCTCTTCACTCAGAAGCTCAAGTTTAAGAAAATGCATAAACCACATTTTTCTCTCTTCTTCCTTAGCTCTCTAAGGCATTTCATTCGACCATTGCAAACAGCAATTCTGATGACACTTCAGGGTTTTAACTCCTGTTCATAATTCTTCCCTTTTAACCACTGTTACTTAATAACTCTTGCAGGAAGAAGAAGGAAGGGAAGCTTCAGCAAGATCCACCAAAACACCTCATCCAACATGAGAGATTTGTTTGAGCACTGTTAGCCTAATAGGAACTCAGCCTCTTGTTCATTAGCTGCTTTTGTAGATGACCTGGGGATCTGATCTCCTGCAGCAAACATGTGGCTCTAGTAATGAGACACAGGCACCGAACAGACCTGGTGTTTCTGCCATGATCTCCTTTTGCCAGCCAGTTTGTGTAGTGCAGGTCACTCGTCTGTGTCGAAATGTGTTTCAAGGGGGCTCTCTGATCTATGCCAAGAGGCAGGCAGCAGCTCAAGAGAACTTTTCAAACAAAAATACAAACATAGCTGCACTTAGGACTCTCAAACCCACACTGCAGCCAATATGTCAGATGCCAGCATGCCTTGAAAATAGGACCAAAGATCAGGTCTAATTTTAGTAAACCTCTAGGCTCTGCATCCCCTGACCTTGTGTGCTTTGATGACACACAGTCATAAGAGGAAAGAAAGAAAAAGCCCCGGTGGCACCTGCAGGGAGCGGGAATCTGGCAGACAGGAGATTCCTACAGGGATTGCCAACACCATGACATGTCTGTCTGGCTTTTGGGGCAGCGTGGCAAATTCAAGAGTGATAAACATTTGGCTTGGCTGGCGGGATACAGAGGAGATGCACCCAGGTGAGGTACCGTGCACTTGCTCCTCACAGTGACTTGCACCTTTCAAAGCAGCTGCGTCCAGCAGGCTTTGAGTCTTGAGCCCCAGGGCTTCGAAGAGGCTTCAGGCTTGGATGGGTTGAAGTTGAAGTATGTCAGTAGGACATGGAAATAGCTGCTCCTTGCAGGCTGGCATCTGGCAACTGTGCTGTTGAACTTCAGTGTAGAGCACAAAAGGCACGTTATTTTTCTTAGATACCTTTGAAATCCAAGAGCATTCGAGGTGTCAGCAGTATCTCTAGGAAAACTTTGTTTACAATTTGGTATCACGAAAAGGGGGAACACTTTTGTTTTCCAAATACTTCCAGTAACAAATAGGGATTATCTGAAGTGACATTTTTGTTGCAGAAACTGCCTGAGCATCTAAAGAGGTTAGTGAAGATTCATGCCTGTCCTTGGTTTGGGTCTGAAGTCTTGAAGAGAGGACCGCAGCCCAATTGTGCTCTTTTAACAACTTTAACGAGATGCTAAATGCTCTTTAACAAGTGCGTTTGGGCATTTTATTATTATTACTATTTTTCATGAGTCAGGATGCAATGTCTTTCTATAAATACCTAGTGGTTTTACTCTGCCATAGAGCACGCAGGTGAGCTGGCTGGATACATGTATCAGCTGACCACCTGCAGCCTGAATGATTCATTCCCCCTGCAGCAGCAGCAAGCTGCAAGCAGCCTCCAGCAGCGCAGGTTAAGGAGGGAAGCCAAACCGCTGGGCTGCAGCAGCCCTTGCCAGCTGTACAAACCCCTTCCTTGCGCTTGCTCTCTCTCTGGAGAAGACTGCTGCACATGTGGGCACGAGGACCCAGACCCAGAGGCAGGAGGTGGTCTGGGCTGCTGGGCCTCGGAAGGAAGAGGCTGCTGATAGCATTACTGCAGCTGCACTCTGTCACAGACATCAATCCTTGCCTGCACCGGAAGCAACACGCTAAGCAAGCATGTAGACCCTTGTTGGAAGCTACGGCAATTAAGTTAATTAAGTGCTGGGGCTGTCCCATCTGTTTTCTGATCTGTTATTCTTCAGGTCCCCTCTTGCACCTGTTCCCAGTGCATCCAAATCCACTGAAGGCTGGGGTTTTCCTGCTCCAGACACAGAAACAGAAGCACAGCTGTCCCAGAGCAGAGCAAAGGCCTGTTTTCCCTCACATCCCCTAGCAGACAGGCTGGGCAGGACAAGACGTATGTGGCGTGTGCCCCTCTCGCAGCATCTCAGGCTTTCCTGAGCAGAGCAGCCCTGCTCTACACACACAGTTCACCCACGTGCGGCAGTCTGGGGGTTGAATCACTGGAGCTGTCCCAGCGAGAGCAGCGTTGTGTCCGCAGAGCCTCAGGCACCTGAGCAGGGCACGTCCTGCCGTACAGCAGACACGCACCGGCTCACGTGCCCAGCTCCCCCGGGAAGGGTCCCAGAGCTCTTCTCTGAGGAGTTCAGCAGCATCCTGTTTTAGACGCGAGGCAGCAGAGATACAAGGCGGAGGCACAAGCCCCACTGGGAATTTAAACCCCTAGACTCCTGTTTTTTGTGTGACAAGATCTTTCCTTGGGCCAAGCACATGTTCAGTCTTGGGAAAAACCTGCTCTTCACAGTTGACTTTCTCACTGCAAACTCCAGGAGAACAGGGGAACTGTTGTCAAAGCTCTTTCCAAGGCAGCTGGTCCACGCTTGCCCAGTGCATTTCTCCAAGGCAGAATTGCTTCCTGCAACTACATTTCAACACTGACACAAAGGCACGATATTATCTGTCCAGTGAAAGCAGAGATTATCTGTCCACTGTTTGCAAGCCTCCATTTCCACAGCTGGTGCTAGAATATGAACAAAGCGCTTTTTGGAAGTTACTTTCTGTTCGATGAAATGTCTGAATTTTGAATTTTTAAATCCAGTGTGAGGAAAGACATGGATTTTTCACATCCCAAGGCCTCTCCTGCTGGCATAGCAGCTGGGATTTTATACCACTCTGAGTTGAAATTGCACCTTCTGCTTAGGCACAGCAAAGCAGCCTCCATGGGTTTGATAACTCAACCCATGTCAAGTGGCATCACAAGCAGAGCACAAATTGGGGGGCGGAAATGGTAGGCAGGCAGACTTGGGGGTCATTTCCTTGGGGAACCAGTCCAAAGTGCTTGTACCACTTGCAACGACTCAAGCAGCCTTGCATCCTGGCTCCAGGCAGGTTCGCTCTGCCCAGCTCTTCCTCCAGCCCAGGTGTCCAGGCTGCTTATAGCTCAATGGAGGCACCTGCACAGCACTTACAACCTCCAAGGACAAATCCCTCCTGTCATGCCATGGAGCTCCCATCAGAGACACAGGAGTCTGATCATGTCATGTTGCTAAAGGTCAGATGCGGGGGGAAAGGGCTACTACATGTCCATGCCCTTCTTTGCGTGCCAAACTGTGTGCATGAGGAGACAAGAAATTTGGTGTTTCTGTATTGGAAATTCTTCCCATCTCTGGAAGGGCATGCTAAGATGTAGGAGCTTTGCTTCACCTGCATCACATGCATCACTTGAGGCACCTCACTCTCCAGGCACACTCACCTCGAGACACGCTGCCCATCCTCCAGTCCCTCCCCCTGCCAGGGCAGTAGCCCCTTGGTTAGCAGAGGAGATAGTGAGCAGTCAGAAAGCTCAGCAATCCCTGCTCTTCTGAGTGTCTCCAGACTGAATGGACAGGAATTTATCATCACTCAGAACCCACACTCTGCCCAGGAAGTGCAGGAAACTCTTGGGATACAGCTTTCTAAGAACGTCACTGCCGTATTTCCATTAAACACATTTGCACATGGAACATTTTGGTTACTCACGTAAACCTGACATTTCACCATCTCTGTTTTTCACATTAAGTGGCTTTTTTGCGCTGACGTGAGGTAAGGTGAAGTGGGGACATCACTGTTTTGTGGAGGGTGGGCTGCACTGTATTTCCCTTTTGATTTAAGGCCACACTGGGCTTGATTTCCCAAGATGTCAAAGAAAAACCCTGCCTGATTCCAGCCCCTCCTTTCCCAGGAATCGCCCGGAATAGTGTGTTTCTTGTCTTTGCTTTAACCCTTTTCCTTCCACCCAAGTGCTCCACAAGCCAGGCCCACTCCAGCAGGCACAGATTCAGTCTGGTCCCCTCCTCCAGCCCACTCAGAGGCCATCAAAAGCCCAAAATGACAGCGCAGGAGTGCCAGAAGCAAGCAAGTCACCTGCAATTTCACACCTGCCAAAGCTGCTTTCATGGCAGCTGGCGAGGCGAGAAGTTGATGAAGGTCCCACTTGGCCCAGGCTGAAAGTCAAAGCAACTGTTGGGCTTTTCAAGGAATGTCCTTCCCTGAAGTGGAAAGGCAGGTAAAAAACTCTGCTGGCAGCTGTCTAGGGGCATCTGGGGCGTTTTTTTTCTTTCTGAGGGAGAATTTTTTTTTTTTTTTTTTTTTTTTTTTTTTTTTTTTTGCAAACAGTCCTGTTCTTGGCACTAACTTTTCTGAGCTGGAAAAAAACATTGGCCACCACCAGCTGTGGAAGCACTTTCTGGACTGTGGATTTCTTTCTCTCCCCCAGAACCGCAGCTGAGCTACACTGGCCCAATCTGCTCATCCCAGGTGAGATTTAATGGTTCAGGAACTCACTATCTAGCAGGTAACTGTCTAGCAAGTTTTGGCTGTACAGGCCAAATCCAACCTGCACTTCTGCTTCTTCCACCCTAAGGACGTGCATGAGAGAGGCAGTACACCCAGCTTACTAGGATCCAGCTACTGTAGTAGCTGAGTGTGTAGTAGCTTCTGCTGCCTGCTCCTAACAGGGAGGATTGCATGACCCAAGCTTCTTGCTTGATATATGTCCTCTTTGTTCCTGTGAAGGGCAATAAGACTCACCATAGAAACTTGCTCCTCCAGACCCATGGGCTGAAGAATCCTGCTCATGTCAGCAGCATGCTCAAGCCAAGAGGAAGGAGCTGATTCTCCTGCAACAACAAGGGGAATCCAAACCTGAGCAAGACAAGAGCTGTTAAAAAGCACAGAGCTGCAGTCTTCAAAGTCTGTGACAATAACCCACCTTCATGAGTTTAGAACTGATGGCCAAATGCCGAGTCCAGCTCAAGTCCTGGACACCAGAGCTCTGGAAGGCAACTCCAGCCAGGCCCTGGTAAAAGACCACCTGTCTGATAGGTATTCGCTTACAAAAATAGGGGGCACAAACTGAGTTAATATCACCAAGGGCACATTAAATACAGAGGCACCAAGCCCAAATCAAATGCTACCTGTCTTGGATGATTTTGGTCTGAAGTTTGTTTCTAGCTCCCCTTCTGTTGAACTGCAGATATAAAACACTAAAGCCATGTGGTAGTTAAATTACACCACCAAAATAAAATAATAATAATTTTGCCAAACAGCAGTCATGCAGATCTGCAAAAGGACATCTGTGCCTCCTAGTTAAATGTCACCCTCACAGCTTCCAAGCAGATAGCTGCTCTAGAAAAAGATGCCAGGCAAAACACTTCATGTTCTGGACAATGCCAATGGCTCAGGGAGAGATGGGGCATTTAAGGGAAATGGAGCTACAGGAAGTTAGGAAAGTTCCTCCAGCAAAGACCCTATCTCCTCTTTCCACGGCTGCAAGGCACCACATCCTAAACAGGCATGAAACAATAGGGTTGCTAACAGCCTGCCTGGCAGCATGTATTGCCCTGGTCATTATCTCAAGGCCATAACTTCAAAAGAAAGTCCTGGACACAAACAATAAAAGAGCTGAGGCCATGGTCACCAAAACACACATCCGTTTAAAATAAGTACTTCCCAAAGATCCTAAAGGACTGGACCTGCCATGTCATCACATCATGGCTGGCACTTCATGACCCCAAGAAAGGAAAAAAAGAGCCCAGGAGAGGGCCAAGAATAACCTGCTTGGACAAGCGTGAGCTACAACTGCCCCAACTACAGCAAAGCAGGAGCCATGCTGGCCTCCAGAGAAGGCTGGGGGCTGCACACAGAGGACACCAGGAAGGACAGGCTGGGGGACACATGTGGTGCTTTAGCTCTCGGAACAGCTCCTGCAGGGATTCAGAGCAGGGCGTTTCAGGCTAATCTCCTGCGTCCCCTCAGGGAACCTGAAGGATTATTGCTCTACATCTGCTCACATGGTTGGGCCCCACCTTGTCAAGCCAGCGAACACGCTGGCAGCTGCTCAGTTGCTAATCGGTTTGGGATAAACAGCAAAGGGCCCTGGCTGTTGTAGTGCAGCATCTCCCAAGAGACTCCCTTGCTCAGAGCCTGGTGGTTCCTCTTGGGCCCTGCCTCACAAAGCCTTGTGCATCACTAAGTGCTGCTTCCTGTCCATGGCTAGGGAGGGCCATAGCACAGCTTCCTTGGCTACATGCAGGGCTGGGGAAGGCAGCCAGAGCAGTGCCCGGCCATCTGGCCCAGGGGAGAGTCTTTAGTTACAGCTCAATCCCAGAGGAAAACAGAGGTCTCGTGCCAGGAGTCAGCACACACCTTGAGCCATGCTCCAGGCTGCAGGCACACGACACTCCTCCAGCCCTCCAGCTTGCCAACAGACAGAGCTGCCACAGATCTGAGAGGCTGAGGGTTTTGGGATGCCAGCTGCTCACACTCAGGTCACCTATTTGTTTTTCTTGTTGCTCTCCTGTTCCCAAGTGGGCCCCTCGGTGCTCACTGCTAGCAGAGACACCTGCTTTGCAGTACACAGAGCTGCACTTTCCTGCTTAGCAAAGAGGAACTAAGATACCAGTTTGGAGGCCAGCTCTGGCTGGGCTGGCTCTCATGCAGTCAGTGCCATCTGCCGGCAAACCTTTCTTTGGCTGCTATGGGAAGTGGGAAGCTAAGCAAGGGAGCAAGCCCACGCAGCCTGTCACCTTCCCCACATTTTCCTACCATCTGCAAAGGTGAGAGATCACCAAAATAGTCCCCAAAGGGAGCATTACTTTTAAAACACTTTATTAAATACTATTACAAATATAACAATACATTTCAGCTCAAACAGATGGTTAATTTATTATAATTTAAATATAACTTAAGACGCTCCTCACAAAGTACTTTCCTAAGACCTTAATGATTAAGCTCTTATGCAAGAATACAATAAAGTAATATATAAAAAACAGGGCTTCCATGTAATTTGCAAATATCCTGGCATTAAATTGTTTAAAATAAATCAAACATCTTCAAGTTATCCAGGCCTAAATCAATGGTTACAGACCTACGTAGGGTCAGGTATTTTACAATACTTCTACAGCTAAATGGTACAGAAATACCCACAGTAAACAAAATGCACAATTAAATATTTATATAAACAAGACATCACAGAGTCTAATCCCATTGGGATGAAAATATTTTACATCTACTTGCTGCATTCATAGACCAGAGTACCTGAATGAACACTAATACTTAGTGCTGCTACAACAAGAGTTTAAGTTTCAAAATCCTTCTAGGACATGCAAGAGAAAACTAGATAACTGCCCATATGGTTACAGGCATGTTCATTGATGTCCTATTAAAATGAACTGACTCCAGCAATAAGCCAGATCAAACGCTTTCAAAGATTCCAATGAACATGTTTTCAGTTATTTTGTTCCTGCCAATATAACCCTCTCCAGCAGCATAGTAAGTGGTGTCTTCAGCTTACCTAGGTACCTTCAAGTAGCTCAGAGGAGAAACCAGCCTCCTCTTTAAGCAGCAGCAGCTTAATATACACTCACCATCTGAAGAGATGGCAAACTCCCAATTTGAAACAAATGCATGACTGAAGGTAGACTGCATTTTGCCAGAGGGACAGAGTTTTGCCCTCCGCTTTATCTTCAATGGAAATATCAGACAGCTTGAGTTCAAAATGTCTTAGAAATAAACAAGGTAAATCATTTTGTCAGCAAGAGGTAAAAACATCTGGACAGCTGCTGATCTGCATGCAGTTTCATTTCCTATAAATCTCTGGGACATAAGTAGAGATGGCTTCAGTTCCTGCAGAGAGAACAAAATTCCTCTAAGTAAGAGAACTAGCATAGATTTGTATTTGCTGTCATTTCAGAGCAATTTTGTATGGGGCAAGTAATCAAAACATACAAAAGTTTCTAATATCATATGCAGATGGACAGAAGGTTAGCACAACCATCTGAGCTAAACAATCATTTCTGAACCAATTAATCTCTTTAGGAACTTCCATGTTATGCTTAGGTACTAGGTAACACAAAGTACATATGCCCATTTCTGCAGCTGTAGACAATTAATGCTCCAATTGCTTCTGTGATTTACAGCAAGAGAAACTGAGTGCAGATATCTTATGATCTTACCTGAAAGGTAAGGATTCAGACATTGTGGCCAACACTCTGGAAGCTACCTTCAATGGTGAGGCTCTGATAGCTACTGAAAAACAGAAATGAAAGATTTTAGCAACAGCTGTTCTACATCAAATGCATTTTAGTAGAAAGTTGCAGTGTTTCTCATGTTGCTTTTTGAAACACAGCTTACCTGGAAGGTGTATATTTCTTTCCTGAAAGAAAAAATAAGAAAAAGTATTAGCATTTCAAGACTAAAGTGCCTTCAGGCAAACTTTCTTCTAAAAATCTCTCTTTTCTGAATACTTGACAGAAACACACTGATCTAGCAACCAATCTAAAACCCAGTTGTTACTGCATTGTCATTAGCTCCATCTCAACTTCCCATTCATGTTTCCTAGCACTAATTGTTGATTAATAGAACTGCTGCTTTTTCCTTCAGTAATTCTTATTTTAAATGATTTTTTAAATTTTATTGATTTGTCATCCAAAACCAAGAGTAGCATATATAGGCTTCTTGGAGGGGGGACAAAAAAAAAAAAAAGCCACACACACACTTGGAATGGCTTACTACAACAATTTCCTCTTTTTCAGAAGAGTCACAGGTTCTAATCAACTCTCCAGTAAAGATTGAGTCAGATAAATAAAATCAGTTGATCTAGTCCACCTACTCACCTTTTCTTCGAAAACGTCTTGCAAGCCAAAGGAGGAATGATGCTGTGGAAAGCAGAGAGGCAACTGTAGCTGCAGTGCCCACTGCGAGATAGGTGCCTTGTTCAGAAGCTGAAAAGACAAAAAATGTTTCAGTGAGATTGAGACATGATGCCTTTGAAGTCTTTTCTACTTCTTTCTTTTCCAAGTTTTCTTCCTA
Organism: Tinamus guttatus; assembly: GCF_000705375.1. The sequence continues at coordinate 112,484 of NW_010577422.1, read as the reverse complement.
AAGAATCCAAACTACTCCTTGTCACCAGTTGAGAGAAGACAAATCCTGTACACAGGTGAAAAGCTTCATACTGAAAGTTATTCACCTTTACCAACACAAAAGCAAGGTAACAAGCCACTATATGAGGTTCTCCCTAACCTTCAGCCTCATATGATAATTTGTGTTTGTCTTATATTTTCTTTTGAATTGTATTTTGATTTCCTCTGGAGTGTTTTCCTCTAAGGAATCTCATCAGAATCAATGAAATTCAAGAATCTAAATTCTAAGTAAATACAGACAAGTTGAGTTCTTAAGAATTCCAAGCAAAGGCACTCCAGGTAGGCTCAAGTATGTTCCCACTGAAGTTAGTGGCAGAGCTCTTACTGGCTTGGATGGGAAGGTAGGGCTGAGACTTTTAACAAAAGCTCTAATTTTATCAGGCAGAAGAGCACTGTGAGGCCTTTGATTGATTCATCCTATAGCTTTTTTATTATTTATTTATTTTTATTGCTCAATAGACTTTGAACATAGATTTTAAACCACAAGGTTCTGCTTCTCTAAAAAGGCCTTTTCTTTGTTAATGTGGTAAATGCCCAACACTAGTTTTATATATAACTTTGTTATTATTATTATTAAAAAAGACAGCTTAGTGGCTTTTTTCTTGATGTGAAATCAGGTTTTCTCACCAAGGCCTTTTAGGCATTGGGTTTTGTTTTCCCTGTTTTCAAGGAGCATATTGAAGGTTTCTTTCTTTGTGAACTGCACTGTAATTCTTAACTCAATGGTTGGCATATCTGTCCTGCTCTTGCATGCCTCCCCCTTTGATTAGAAACCCAGTGTCACCTCTGTGCCTAGTCAGAGATAAAATACCTTCACATGTGGGCAGACTGGCATTCCAGTTTCCTGAATGATTGCACTCCAGAAGATGAGAACCATTCAGCCTCCATCCTTCTGCACAGCTAAAGTGGCAGGCTGTGCTGTATGTGAAGTTCCCAGCACCATGTAAGCAGTCCACAAAGCCATTCTCAGGAGAGCTCAGTGGTTCACACTGTATAGCTGAAAAAGATTTATCAATGGTTAATAAGCAGTAAGGACTTTCCTGTCTTCAGTTCTACTCTGCACTAGCAAGTGTACACAGTATTATTAAAGAGTAATTTCCATTATCTTGCCAGAACAAATGTTTTTTTAATGCTCTTTCCCCAAAATGTTTTAGAGTTCAAATATCTTGGAGAAAATTAACAAGCTCATTTTACAGGTATTAGTAGCTGTAAATCAACTATTAACTATTGAATAAAAACTAACTGCCATTAGCTAATTGGATTTCTAAAGTGGTCAGCACAGATGCCTGAGGAATCCAGCACACCAGTGCTGACAGCCCCATATGCTCAGAGAGAAGGGTACCTTTGCAGGCTGGCTGCTGCTTGTCCCAGGCCCCAGAAGACCCACACTGCAGTGTTGCTGGTCCTGTCAGGGCAAATCCCTCCTCACAGGTGAACTGGCAGGTAGCACCCCAAGTGAGCTCTTCAGAAGAATGGGAGCAGTTCACAATACCATGAGCAGGCCTTTCCAGGGCAGGACAAGTCACAGCTGTAAGCACAAGAGACAGCACAGAGTTTATTTTAGAGCAGGCCAAGATAAACAGCCTTCACAGAGCTGACAAAGATGCTCCCTGCCTGGAGCCAAACTCCGTGGGCCATGATACCACTTCAGACCCAGTGAGTCTGGAGTATTGGCACAGTCAAGCCAGGGGCCTCAGGGAACAAGGACTTCGGTGCTGCACAGTGAAAAGAAACCAGTAAGTCCCAACCCAGCAAGTCTTACCTCTGCATTTTGGGAACGGGTTTGACCACTGATTCTGTGCCACACAGCGGACACTGGATGGACCCTGCAGAACATGGCCCTTATTGCAGTGGAAGTGACAAAGTGAGTGGTAGGTGAGATCTGTAGGAGCATGCTCACAGCGCACAAAGCCTTCCTCCAGCCAGGTTATAGCCTCACAACTCACAGCTGCAACAGATCACAACAGCAGTCAGCACAGATGCCTGAGGAATCAAGTGCGCCAGTGCTGACAGCCCCATATGCTCAGAGAGAAAGGTACCTTTGCAGGCTGGCTGCTGCTTGTTCCAGGCCCCCGAAGACCCACATTGCAGTGTGGCTGGTCCTGTCAAAGCAAATCCTTTCTCACAGGTGAACTGGCAGGTAGCACCCCAGGTAAGCTCCGCAGAAGAATGGGAGCAGTTCACAATACCATGAGCAGGCGCTTCCAAGGCAGGACAGGTCACAGCTAAAAGCACAAGAGAAAAATGAGTTTAGCTTTGGACAATCGAACAAGCAAACAAACAAACAACAACAACCACCCCCCCACACACACACACACACACCACTAGCAGCATATCCAACAAAACAAAGGAGAGATGAAGAAACCTGCAATCCTGGCATTTCAGGAGGATCTCAAAATAGAAGATTATTTTATAGATTGGCCGCAAATTCATCTGCAGTTCACAACAGCTGGTTACAATCAAAAGTTCAGTGTGGCTTTTGATACTTGTTTGTTGATAGTTTGATGCTCCAAACGGTAGCATATTTGAAGCTGAACACTTCAAGAACTAGTCACTATAGTTAGTATTAAGTAGCCTATTGTGATCAGTCACAGCTGTATTAAGTGATCCATTCCCTATTCTCTAGTGGCAGGGGTGGGAGGGCGCAGAAAAGTTTCTTTAGGAGGAAATCTAAGGTAAGGCTGGGGCATTGGTCCAGCCCATTTCATGCCTCCAGGGTAAAAGAAGGGCCTTGGCACTGCAATAAGACCACATCTTCAGAGCTAAGTACAAAGGAATAGGTCAGAGGCTCAGTTTGTATCTACTGGTAGAGTAACTTTGAAGTATACAGACCTATGTATGATTTGGAAAGCTCATTACCCCTGCTTGGGAAGCTTACCTTTGCACTCCGCAAGGGAGGCAGACCAGACCCCAGGAGAGGTACAGTGAACTGATTCTACTCCAGTCAGCTCGTAGCCCTTTTCACACTGAACTGTGCAGGATGAGCTGTAGCCGAAATTCTTCAGTGGGTGGCTGCACTTCAGGGTCCCATGATCAGGCTCCTTTAGGGTGTCACAAGTCTCAACTTTAGAGAAAGACAAGGAGGCAGAGTCATTAGCCGAGCAGGTAAATTGACAAGCCAGGCAAACCAAACACTAGTTGATATAACCCTCTCCCCACTTGGAAAGGCAGCTAGAGTGAACTTACCAAACTCGCATTCAGGCCCATAGAATCCAGGGTTGCAGTGGCAGGTGTGATTGTTAATGGTCTCTATACATTCCCCATGACCGCTGCAGAGAGATGGGTTGCAGGAAGCTAAAAAGAATAAAATGCATTAGCAACATTTAAAATGCAAAAGGAACAACAGACTACGATGGAGGTAGAATTCCTCAACAGGGACACTCTTCATCAATTCACTACAGCTCTTATTTGGCAGATACGTGGTCTTTTTTTTTTTTCTTTTGGTCTAGCTGTAGCCACCTCCTCGTAGTGTCTAAGCCACTCCAGGGGTCTATTGACAGAGGCAGATGCCCCCAAAAGGGTAATTCTTGCCTAGCTGAGAAACTCACTACAAAGGGGATAAAAAAATCACTTTTTCAAAGAGATGGTTTCTCTCCACCCACTATGTAAGGGGTCTGGTGACTTGCTTAGAAAAGATGTGTAATATTCTGAGGACTAAGAAGTAGGGGAGATTAGTATAGCTCTCAGAACGCAGCCAGTTTCAGCTCTGAGAATAGCCCTCCCCCCGCCAAGGAACTGTGTTTAAGGTAAGTGTACAAGTGTTTACATGCTCAGATAGTTAATATTTAAGACTACATGAAATGACACCCCATCACGTCCTCTCCACAGGGCCTCACCTGTATAACACAAGGCAACCTTCTTTTTCTCACACTGTGCATCATTCCATTTGCCATCATCCTTCCCTCTTTTGATGTAGATTTCAACACAGTCCTCGTTGTTCCCTTCACCATTTGGCTCACCCAAAGCCCAGTTTTCTGCCTCTTCTGTTAGTTCTTTGTTAGTTCCAACCCAGGTCCATGTCTCATTAATTTTTCTGATTCCAATCCAGTAGTAACCGGGATTAAAAGGTAAGAAGTTATTAAGATATCTGATTTCCTCCTTATTCTGAATGGCAACCATGTTAGTATATCTGTCTTTGCACCACATCTCTGCTTCATCATAAGTCATATTTATGTCTGAATAATGGTAGGTCCAACAATTCACCTCCTCCAATATAGTAAAACCTGGAATGAGAAGATAACAAGTAGGTACTTTTTCTTCTCTAGAAGAAAATATATAAAAGACCTAAAAATATTCCATGCTTATCAATATCTGAACATGCATAGGCAGTAGTTGCATTTTATACACAATATAAATATATACTTTATACACAATATTTTACACACAACAGGAATTGTGTTTTATATACAATCAACAAGTTTCAAAACAGGCATGTCAGCACCAAATATGGGGACTTCAGCCTGTAAAACTACACCTGATTACAAAGTTCTGCAGGCTTTATAGCAAAGGCAGTAATATCTGAAGGGTGAGCAGGGAAACACTATTGCAACTTGAGATTTTTTTTTCTATGAATTTAGCTTCCTACTAATTAGTTTGTGTTCAAAATTGTTTAGTTTGGAGCTCAGACAAGATAGCTACACTATCACTCTATTAGCTTTCTAGAGAGACATACACACTTACCATAAGCAAGAAGAGATAGGAACCACAAGCAAACCATGTTTGAGAGTTTTATCTTTGTGTAGACAGCTATGAAAAAACAGAAAAGATGCATTTGTATAAAACATACTTTTTTTTTTTTTTTGCAATTCAATATAAAATACTGCCTATGTTATCGGTTCTACATATTTAATCCCTCAGTGATCTTTTTAAAAAAATTCTCATTTGGGAAAAATATACCATGTAAACAGTTCTTAACAAAGACAGCTTTTAAGGAACAGCAGCAAAAGAATTCTGTGCAGTTTTTCCTTAGCTAAGCAGCGTGATAAAATAAAACACTTTATACTCACAGATTGTCCTTGTGATGGCCAGGTGCTATAGAAGTCTTTTCAATGATTGCTTTCCTTTGCTAAGTTGCTGGATATGGTCTTAAAGATGAAGTTCAGCTCAAAGTGCCTGGACCGTGTGCTCCTTCTGCCTTTCCTGCTGCCTTTTATTTTCTCAGTGCAGCCTGTCCTCCTTGAGGCAGGAAATTCCATGTGGAAAAAAAAAGTTATTGGAATATCCCTGGTTCTGACCCTCACGCACATTAAGCCTGACACTTCCCCTTCCCATATCAACCCTCCCATAGAGGCACAGTGTGCTGACAGACTGCCAAGTGCTGGATTATAGGGTTTTACTGACAGAAATACAATTCCAGGATATCAGTTTAAACTTTGCTATACGAGTCAGTTCCAGCTTTGCTCCTAGCATAGATGGAAATGTTTTCTTGAGCAGGAGCTCTTTGGTTTCCAACACCAAATTATTCTTGGAGGAGTGAACCACCTATGTAACTTCTTGCAGAGTAAAAAAATACTCTTTGCTGGCTTCTGCAGATGTTTAGAAGTCATATTGATGACATAATCAGAAAAATGAATATGACAGGTTCTTAAAAGTATCACCATCTATCACCAAAACTGTAGTGGATTTTAAAGCAAGTGTCTGAACTATGTAAGGCAAACCAGGGCATTAAGGCATACCATTCCCTCTGACAACCAGCTCAAATACGTATATGCAGTATGAGGCTCCAGAAAGTTTGAATGTTCACTAAATCTCTGAAGCAGAAAAAAAATATTTCACCTTCATCCACCTCTTCTGTCATTTTCAGAGAAATGCTCATAGGATCAAAAGGGAGGAGAATGCTATTTTGTTGGAAAACAGTTAGCTTTACTAACCAAGAGCTTTCAAAGGAGCATATCTACTACAGCAGATCTTTTCTTCAGAATTATGACAAGGCATGACATTTTTTTCTTTGAATTCAGAATAAGTAATACCCCAACAATGGGAATAACACAAAAACTCACTTAGGAAAGAAGTTGCTAAGATGTGCATGAGCCCATCAATACCACTGACAGCTTGATAACTAAAGCTATCAGCATCCCACCAGAGCTGATGAGCAGAAGCAGCAAATCAAGTAACATGAAGTGGTTTTAAGAGCTAACTTTGCCTCAATACAGAAGGTAAAATATCTGAGGTAGACATAGCTTGATAAATCTCTGCCAATCCAAGGGAAAGGATCAAAAAGGAATATTTTCTAAAGAGTCCCCAGTTACTATCAAAATATGGTTTTCCTATAATTTTCAACATAAAGCCTTAGAAAGTATGGCCAAGTCAGAAAGTAAAAACAAAGAATTTAGCAGAACAAACATACTGAATATTTACAGGGAGAAGAATTACAGCTAAACAATTCAAAACTCTGGAAAGTTGAAGTTAACTTTTGACTATCCCATAGGTGCTTTCTATTACAAAAGAGGCTGGACCAGGCCTGCAAGCACAATCAGATTCTTCCCATAGACTTGAAATTCATGAGAAATCAGGACTGCTTTCTTTAGCCTCAATTGTTCAAATGTAAATTGGGAATTAAAACATTTCCCATCTGCTAGTGATTTTCAAGTTGTAAACCCTTGAAATAGGGTGGTGTTTTTTATGTCTGTATAGTACACCCTGCTGTGAGCAGGTCCTAATTTCACAGAGACAATATTAAGTGGTCTTTTCATATTTAGTGGTACCCTAAAACAAACAAATAGTAACAAGTTTCCATAGGACAGTCTTTCTTCTGCTTAAATACTCCTCAGTTGTTACGATCACACATACAGAGAAATAATAGACCACTTCAGAACAAGCTTATATCTTGTCTGGTGCCAGAAGGGAAAAAATGCTTCACTTTCTTGGAGATTCACTTTGACAAATTGCTTTATGAGCTTCCTACCAGTAAGTGCTCATCCTTTTCAGATCAGAAAGTTTAGTGGAGGAAACTTTACCAGAATAATTTCACCAGCGGAATCTCCACAGGAAGGAATGCATCATTTCAGTTCTCAATGTTTGGAGTTGGGAGAGTTCCCAATAGTCTTCCTCTACAGTAGCAGAGACTGCTTGTTTGCAGCAGGAAAACAACCTTACAACCTCCCTATGAAAACTCCAGTCTAAAAAAAGACTGGCTCTCTTTTTGCTGGCAGCATTCCTGTGTCCAGCACTGACATGCGACTCTCTCTGTTTTTTCCCCAGGGTATTCTCTCATCCTTGGCTTTTATTTTTATATATTTTCATTAAAACAGATGAACAAGTGCAAAATTCTTAGGAAAGTCCCATAAGCACCTAAGAAATGAAATTCTATGGGTTTCTTATGAGTTAAAGCTAGTTTTGAGTCTGAGTTACACAGGTATTTCAGGGGATATTTACCTCTGATACAGTTGCTTAGCTACTCTGGATACCCAAGCTAGACATGCCAACCAGTCTGCTACTCAGCTCGTCCATGTTACTGATTTATTCTTTGCCCTTTTTTTCCCACAATTGCACATTTTTCTTCCCTTTTTCCTACTGATTTGAGATTGTAAAATCAAATCTCACTCTTAGAACTGCCAATCAGTTGTTGCTATATGCTCCAGAGCTTCATTGCCACAGGTGAAAGCTCAGCTTTTTCAGAGTGAATGAGAAAACTGTAGATTATCTTTTCTCCCTTACCTAGATTATCCCCTTCTCTAGGTACCTCAGAACAGGAGGAACATAAATGCCACAGTTAACTCACTACAGCTGAATTTTCTTTTTGTTCAGTCTCCATTGCCTGTCATACCCGGCTTTGAAAGCGTATAAGCTTGATCTACCAAAAGGAGCATGAGCACAACCATCTATCTGCCCTATGGGTACTTTCTAGTATATGAAAAATAATTACATATTTGTATTTAAAAAGTAGTATTAGCTTTAAGAAAACAAATACCACAACCTTCACACTAAAGACTGCTTTCCATGGAAACTCATTTGTATAATGTTTAATGTTTGTATAATGTTACCAGTTATTAGATCACTAATGAGTGATCTAACAGCTGATTTTCTAGTTGGAAGGTTTAGCCCATTATGAGACATAGAAGGAAAGAATAAAATGCCTTACAAATATATGAGAAGTGACTGCAACAACAGTCAGGACTCTTATTTAAAGAGGGAGAACAATTGACAGTCAACACAGCTATCAACTTTCTTTTTTCTTCAGAGAAAGAGAGCAGAAACTGTAGCAGCACTGTGAATCTGTGCATGGAAAAAGAGTCCAGGTCAGAGTAGGGAATGACTAAAGACAATTTAGGTGAATTATAGTCGATCAAATAACTCCTTAAGGATCAAGCCATGCTATCTCCAAACCTTAGTAATTATCCTTGAGGCAATGAGGAGAGGTTGCCAGGTGGATTTGAAGAGAAACGGATATTGTCCCTGTACTTCTACAAGGAAGAAAGGAGGTGGTAATTAAAAGCCAGGTCCTCAAGCTTCAGTACCTGGGAAGATATTAGAACTGTAATGGAAAAGTCATTAAAGAAAACACTGAAAAAAGATCAGCAGAAAGACACTTGAGGTGTTAAGAGTAGCCATGATTCGTTTGCCAAGAATCAAATCGCACCACTGCAGTTCATTTGTACTTCAAGGCTGAGTGACTAACAAAACAGAACATTGTAGCTTGCTGCAATTAAGACTTTTAATACTATCCCATGGGACATCGTTATAAGCAAACAGGAGGAATACTGCTTAGCTGAAATCATCATAAAATGATCATGCAAGATGTTGAAAAACTGCTCTTTAAATAGCAATTTAATAATCACCACAAATCTGAGAGAAGTTTACAGATAAGCCCTGGAGAGGTATATCCTGAACTATATTAAGCTAATTAACATGTTGGATGGTGAAACATTAATTAATATGCTTTAAAATGTAGATAATACAAAGTTTGAGGAATTGCAAAGGTTCCAAAGAACTAGAGTAGAATTCAGAATTATTTTGATAAGTTAGAGGCATGATCTGAAAACAGTAAAAGGAGGCTTTAAAAAAGCATAGTGACACTTAAAGAAAACTATAAGATAACTTATAAGAAAACTATAAGTAAACTGGGAAATTGCTGGCAAGGCAACAGCACTGTGGGGAAGAAAACCCTAGTTGTAACAACTCTCAAACTCATCATGGGTTAATGACCTTAAAAAAAAATGCAGTTTTTGGAAATTGTACATTATTTAATTCTCATTGTCAAGTCTCAACATATTGATAAAACATAATATTATCTGTAATACCTAATACTATCTATTGCTACTTAGAAAGATAGGCAGACTAGATTGACTCAAACATGGAGCAACAATTAATATACGTAAATCTTTCATCTAAAAGATTAAATATAGTCTCTTTGGGAAAACAGAAGGACCATCTGAGTCTTGACGTCCTGTACCCTTTATTTTCAAAGAAGGAAACTGAGCAAAAAAAATATTCACTTACCAATGTTCTTACACATAAACGCTCATTTTGTTTCTTTACTTGGAAAACATACATGCTTGCCTGATGTTCAAGCATGTTGTAAATAATTTAATTTTACAAACTACCAGTTCCTAATTCAAATACTATGTTTAGAAAATATGGCCTATATAGAAATACTGAAGGCATCTAGCATTTTGGGGAGTTTATGTGTATTTTCTTTTGTTCTCTTCCCTCCCTCCCACCCAAAAACAAAGTGAATTGATAGAAGGGCAAAAATCTAGATTGTCTTCCAAAAGTTAAAAGCATTTTAGATGTAATGAACTTCTAAAATGTATTTAGAAAAAACAGTGATCTTTTCTCTGTGTCAGCTTGCTATATAACAAGAAATAGTTGAATTTTTGTAGTGATAAAATTTGAAAGGAATGTTTACAAGATGTGAAAGCAGTGAAATGTAAGAGCTAGAGTTTTGTTCAGCTTTCCATAGATCTTTAGACTTGCTTCTAGAAAGCAAGGTGCTTTCCTCCCCCCACAAAAAAAAAAAAAAAAGCCACCACACTTTTAAGATCTTATCAATAGCTTATGATTAGGTGAGGCAGTGGGAAATTTTTCAGATGAGAATGTTTTGGACTTGTTAAAAATCACAGAAAATGGGAAGATACCGTGTCTTAAACTTATCCCAAGTAGCCTGAACATATGTGGAAAGAGATTAGATTTGTAAATCTATATAAAAAGAGAGAAAAATGAGATTCCCATTGTCTATATCTTCATTAAAGTTTTTTTTTTTTTTTTTTTAAGATTATACTTGTATTCTATTTCTAAGCCTCAGTCTTCCTTTTTACATTTTAAGGATACTTTTATGTCAAACAAAATCACAGAATTAACATCTGAGAAAACCAGTCCCATGGCTCTAGTAGTAGGTACATTTGTCACTAAAAGAAGAAAACTTTTGAAAAGTACTTATATCAAAGTAGCTTATCACATGGCAAAGAGCTGTAACACTACCAGAAGAGTAAGTTCTGCAGCCAGTCTTGAGAGGAAAGGGAGTTTGGTGCTAGTGAAGATGTTTCCTGTTTGGAGTTTGAAACACTAATTCTTTAAAAATTCTGAGAGCAGAAGTCTAATGCAGAAGTTTTCCCTAAGGTCTGGCTAGGAAGAAAAGATAATTTTCAAGGAAGCAGTCATCCTTCAGCATATTTGTGTCTCTCATTAAGTGTGAACAACAGACAAAAACAGCTACAGAAGCAGATGGAATTTCTCAGGCTGAGATAGTCTCCATTCTGTCTAGAGACAGACGCCAGGAGCCAGAAAAACCTTTATCCTCTTTTCGGGAACTCTAATGTGACTCAGTGCTCTATTTCCTACAACCACACAAAATACACATCCCCCCCCCGCCAAAAAAAAAAAAAAAAAAAAAAAGGAGAAGAGGCCTGGGATCACTGGCAAGTTGCAATTTAGTGCAATGAAACATGGAACTAGGCAGAGAAGTGACCTGATCAAGTCAGGAGCATCCTTAATCCTTACACCTTGAGGTAGGAAGAGTACAATGAAGTTTAACATCAAATACTTGGTCACCTGCAATTGCAGATGGAGTAGATCCCACACATAATTACATTCCCAACTTCATAACACATCTTATGGCAGAGGTGCTTGGAACCTTACCACCCTTTAAGACTTTACAAAGAGGTATGGAAAAAAATAAACATATAACACAGATACTGCACTGTTGAACTTGCTGTCCAGATCTTCTGCCTACCTCTGTTCCCTCAAAAGGTTTAAACTTACAAGACATGTGAACTAGAAGTAGCACTGGAATGCTCCTCTATGCATCTAAGGCTATCCCCAGAACTTCTATTAATGCTTGAAGTCGTTCATAGAACCAGGAAGCAGAAATGCCTATTACCAAAGCCACAAGCATTCTGTGGAATAAGATCTTACCACCTGTACGCAAAAATCTTCAAAGCAAAAGACTGAAGTGCAAGAAAGGACTTCACAGCAGGGAAAAAGGAAAAAACTGATCCATGAACAACTGGCAAGAGTATCAGACATAGCTTTGCCAGTCAGTAGACCACAGGAGAACAGAGGTAATTAAATTTTTGAATTACATACTTTTATTTCATAAGCACTCCATCCACTCTGCCACAAGTTTGAGCAAACAAGCTTATTTCTATCAGCTTGATAAATAATTGCTTTTGGGGAAAGGCATGCTTAGCAAATTATTGGAGTAGAGCTCAACTGATTTGTATAGCAGCTCAAGAACAGAAATTCTGCAGCAACACTTATAGCAATGGCACTAAGTTTTTTGGCATTAGAGTTCTCCAGACAGAAAGAGTGCCACAGGGCTTTGGAAAGCTTTTGTTAACTCATTAGGACTTTCCTTATTTCCTGGGCCAGAAAACAATGCTTCAAATTTCCAGTGAAGTCTTTGTTCTTCCGCTCCTTCCAGACTTCTTGAATCCTCAGGAAGGGCGAGTTTGTCACCTACCCTTAAGTTGCTGCACTTTGTGGAGGTGGCAACAGGGTGTTGTCAAGCAGACTAGTCACTTTCATAGGTCTTTTCGCTTGAATTTAACAAGTAATCAACATGAATGTTTTTAAATGCAAAGAACATAACCTCCATCCAATATATATTTAGCATTCATGATACATTAGTAGATTTTTTTTCTTCTAACTTACAGGCACACGCTTATCTTTTGCAACTGCAATCAGTAATTGTTTGGTTATTCAGATCATACTCAACTTACTTGAGCCATTGGGCAGAAAATGCTTTCCACTCATCGGCTGAGTTTACTTTCATAATAGGCATAGGATAAGCAGGAAATGCAGCAATCATTTATCATGTATAAAATACTGAGTCCACACAAAATTCTTATTTGAAGCTGTTACAGTTCAGTTTATTTAAGGATTAAGTTAAAAAAAAAGAAAAAAGAAAAAAGAAAAAGAAAAGGAAAAAAGGGAAAAAAAAACAACTCCATGATACTAGAATACAACTAGAGGGAAAACTGCGCTTTGATAGAAACAGAAGCATCCAGATTTATGTCTGCCTAAACTAGGTATATAAATGAGGTGTGCCGTTGCTCTAGACTCTAGGAGAGCCACTCTTTTTTTTTTTAGTGACAGCTGGGAGCAAATACCTTTTGGAAAACACAGGGAAAGAATCCAAAACAGAGTATACCTTTTTTTCCAAGGTTGATGGAGAAAGTCTAGCTAAAGTTTTGCATTATTAATTATGCAAAATACAGGCTAAACCTTCTATCCAACAGCTCTATGGGTTTGCACATATCCTCTAAGATAGGATTTAAACTTCTTCCCCTGGAATAAACTGTGTACATAACATTTTGAAAGCATTCACCCACTTGATAGTATAAGTTAGCAACACAAAATAACAAGGATTCCTGTGCACATCAAACATTATCTCCTGAACTTGTCACTCACTGGATGACAGGATTTTGGGACACAATTCTTCATTTTATCTCTATGTCATGTCTTTACTCTCAAGGCAGAGAGATAGCTATAGATAAACCATTCCACAAAGAAACATTAAGATATCACCACAAGAAATAAGTGTTTTTTCCTTCATTCTGTAGCCAGAAAGCTGCAAGTCTGACCTCATGTAACTCCATACTCACCAATCTCCCCTTTCATTCTAATTTTTGTCTCTGATGTAGAAAATTACACTCCCTACCATGAATAAGGAGGGACATACAGTTTCCTTGCTGAGATTCTCCAGTTAAAACTTCACCTTTCAAGCTGCTCTCATTTGTCTACTCCATGAACAGGCACTTGAAGAAAAGCAGCTGCATCTGAAAAGGCTTTGTGTTGAGGATATCACAGATCCCACAGAAATAGAGCCTCATCAATTCAAAGAACTCATTCACACTGTTCATCTCTGCAGACCACAAAGCTAACAGCTGGGGCAGCAAAATCATCACTTGTACAGTGCTTCTGTTGTATACACAGGCATATGCTGCAGGACAGTAACACCGAGAACAGGAAAGGACAACACAAGGACAGCACAGAGCCCCGAAAAAACAAACCCAGAAGATTGGTTTTGCAAAACAAGTTGCTACTACAGCAGGTGATTAATCCAGTCCTATTTAAGACCTTTCCCTCAAAGCAGGGAGGCTTAGCATTTCTACGCCAGGCAGGCAATAACTAAGGTAATGCAGAAGTAACACTAGGAATAGGACAACTCCAGATAGGGAACTCTAGGGCTGAAAAGGAGTGGGTCCAAACAGGAAAATCATCAAGTTCTTTCTAAGGAAGCATCTTCGTAGGTGCCTATTGAAAGTTTGTGTGTTCAAGTTGTAGTGAAGAACCAGTCAGAAAGGATCAGAAGTAGTGTGATGGCTCCATATAGATGTTAGGTGATGAAAGATGATCAGAAGCCTTCTGTACATAAAGGTATAACAGTAGTGCATGCACACATACACCCTGCCCGCAAAAGGGGAATACAAGCCATCTGCAAGTAAGCAGACTGGAAATTAGAAGGAAGTTTCTAGCCAACAGAGAAATGAAATTCTAGAAGAGCCTAAGAGTAACAGAACAAAAACTTGTCTGCTTTGCTATGGATTTTCCCCAACTTATAGAAAAGGGGGTATGACAGCATTATACATGAAAGCAGAGTACAAGACTTGATGCTCAGAGCTCTTACTTCGCACGTTCTGGAAGCTGGTTTGGGTTAACTTCAGTGCAAAAAATAGTCTCTTCCTTCTGGACTGACTACACATATGCAGATCCAAAAATTTTAAATATTAAGAGGGATAATGTTATCCTACATGTATGCTGGCGTTGTTGCTAACCTGAGCAACAGCTAACCAACAGTTTAAGAAAAAAAATCTTCATTCAAAGCTTATTAAAATGAGTGGGCCAAGCAGCAAAGTAGATCTGCACTCTGTTGTTCAATATTTACAATGTAAAACAGCACTTTTCATTTGCATCAGTATTAGATGTTCTTCTGCTCAGGTGAAATATTCACTCTCACTGAGCTAAAAATCAAACTCAGATTTTAGTAGCTCTGAGTCACATATCAAACCTTCCCACGTACAGCTGAAAGATAGTACCCATTCCCTGCCCCCCCAGCATATCTTCTGTTTGAAGACTGCATGGGATGGAAATTACCTACTTCAAAATTCTTTTCTAATATTTTCCTGTAATACAGCAGCAAGCCAAGCGTATCCTTACATCTTGTGCCCTGCTGTCAAAGAGCTCATTAAAAAGAATAATTTACAAGCTGAATTCAAGCATATTGTTTCCCTTTTCCTGATTCTGATAACCTTAATGGCTTGAGAGAATCTCAAAATGAGCTACACCGATCTCCACTACAGCGCAATGTATGCTTAACATATGTGCACAGTAGTAATATTCCTTTTCTAGCATTTGCTGTCCTAAGACTAAAGGACAAAAATATACAAACACGTTTTGCAAATAAAATATTCATGACCTTCTTTTTTTTTTTTTTTTCCTATTCTTGAATTAAATGTTAAATCTCTTCCTAAATGCAGATCCTCAGCTACAATCTAGTTTCTTCCTTCCAAGGTGTGCAAGGTGTTTTTTTTTTTCCTCCTATTCTTGAATTAAATGTTAAATCTCTTCCTAAATGTAGATCCTCAGGTACAATCTAGTTACTTCCTTCCAAGGAATTTCCCTAGGGCACTGAAAACAAACTAGCCTCAGCACCTTTGAGACCTGCATGGCAAAATAGTAAATTTATTCTTTTTAGAAGGGATAAGCCAGCCCAAGTCAGGCCATTTCTACATTCCCCATCTCTACTTTCACTCAGAAAAAATAGAACAGGTGACAGTTATCAATAGTTAACAGTTTCTCAGAAATTCCACTCAAGACCAAAATAGTTTTTAAACACAGATTACATACATATAAAGAAAAAAAAAATCTAATAAACTATCAGTTACAAGGGTTAACCCTTTTGGGATTTCAGTCTAGACTTCTTAAAACCCTTTTTGTTAGGAGATTACTCAGGAAAGCAAGCCAGTCTTTTCTTTGTAAGATACTGTACTAAACCTTTCCACTTCTTTTGTGACTTTAGCTGAAAGACAAAAAACAAAACATAAGGAAATGCAAGAGAAAGGAGTCATTTCACACAGACAAAGTCAGATGAATGATGGAGTTTGAGTCACAATTTAATCTCTGCAATTTAATCTTTGAGCCAGGCCCCTGACATCCAGGCCAGGAGAGGAATTGAAATACTGTACGTACTTGTTTGCTTGAGTTTTAGAAGTAGGTGCATGACTATAGTCTAAATAACATTCTATTCCCACCTATACAGAATTGATCTGCATAAACAGAAGAGAAGGGGTGAGCACTTTATTTGTGGAGACTTCCTTTTGTAAAGCTCTAGTCTTTGTAGCCACGAAGATATTTAAATTAGAAATTTGCTCATACATTTATAAATATGCACATGTAGTTGAAAACTGTTTTTCTTTCTTTTTTTTTCCCCCCCCTTTTTTTTTTTCTTGAGCAAATCTTAGTACTTAAATTCACTCTGTCCTGTGCATACATCCCCACTTTAGGGATATTTAAAGGAACATTAGTAAAAATTTCAGCCCTTCTGATTTTTTCCTCTCCACAGCAAGTGTTTTAGCAATTCCATTTGCAGAGGAGAGCCCAAGGGAGACAGGAAAGCAAGAAGTCAAATACAGGAAGGGCACATCTGCTCCTGCCATGGAAAATACAAAGAATCGTTAACTTCTCAGCAATATTACTAGGCCCTTTACCACAGTTAGAGAAGTAAACACATAAAAGAAGAAAGCCCCTGGATGCAATTTTATTAGAGGTAGGCTGCCTCTGGCCCGAGACCCATGTCACCCCATGCCATCCTCTTTGCACCCCTGAGGGCCATGAAGGGACTTACTAAGAACTACTGCAAATAGCAGGGGATTTTTTTGTAGGCTTAGAAGCCAGGAGGAAACTCATATGCCCTTGTTATGATATAGGAAATGACATTTGGGTATGGTGGACACACAGGAAAACAAAAGATGTAAAAAAAGAACGGAACAGACGCAGCATACCACGGGCTTATCTATCCCACTCATTTGCCCCAACTTACACCAGGCCAAGAGCAGATAAGCACTCCACAGCTGCATACAAACCGCTATAGCAAAGTTTAGCCTTTGAACTATACCACAGTTATCCCCACCACCAGATCAAGCATGCTTTCCCTTACTCACCAGCATTAGTGCTGCTAGACTCTTCCACACAAGACAAAAGTGTGCAACAAGTTTTCTTTTGTTAAGGCCACAATACAGAGGTCAAAGGTCTAGAGAAGAAAAGATTCTATTCAGGTTAAAACAGAAAGGGAATACATCTGTAAGCAAGAAAGCTCCATAAAACACTAACAGGACTAAAATTAGAACAGCAAATATTTGACTAACCTAACAAACAAACACAAAAGTTGTGAAATCAAGAACAAATGAACAAAAAAAACCCTTCCACTTGTTAGAGCTTTAGAGATAAGCATAAGGAACTATTGCTATTAAAGCCTTCCAAGACTTCCACAGTCAAAGAAAGCTATCACTCTGAACAACGAGTTTAAAAACTTGCTACTTCATCTTTATAGGACTCACCCTTGTGACTGAAAAAGAGCTCTCTTCCAGGCACAGGTTTTATCATTTTCTCTGCAAAGTTCAACAAATCCAGAACAGCTGGGATGGTGGGCTTGGGTTTCTACAGATAGTGTTTCCTCCCCTCCTTCTTCTTTATGTTATATTTCAAGGACTTAGGTTAGCTTAGGAAGATTTTATTTCTTTTCTTCTCTTACTTGTTTTTTTATACTAACAATATGAGTCCATGTCCAAAAAATGTAATTTACAGTGATATTTGAAAATGCCCATTTTAGAACTTTATTAAGGGGTGCAATAGCTTCAAGAATATATTCTTAAGGTTTTTCTTTTTTAATTATAAAGCAATAATTAATAAAATAAATAACCAAAACCATAGTACTTGTTAAGCCTCTGTCTAGGGTTGTATCTAGGTGACGTGTGCTTTATTCAGTCCATACTTAAGAGCTACTTCAGTCTCTAGAGTCGCTGCACTATACACTGTGCAGAGTCACTGCACTCTGCAGTCAAGCACCATTTTTACATTTAGAAGATATTACAGTTGTAGAAATACATAT
Organism: Tinamus guttatus; assembly: GCF_000705375.1. Next base: position 94,898 of record NW_010577422.1, on the reverse strand, counting down.
TAGTAACAACTTATTAATCACAGCTATTTTTACATGCACTTAATACTTAAACTTCATGCAATTACACTGAGTTTGTTTAGGGAAATACTCTAAAGCTAAAAAAAATATGTCTAAGCATTATCTCTTCTGAGTGTGTGATGCAAGAACATACTCTTACATTCAACAAGTCGAGGAGACAATCTTTTTGTTCAAAGAATATAACTTTTTCAGCAAAATAGTTAATCTTATTCACTTTAGGCATATGGACTTTTGTGAAGACATTATATGGAATGTGCCTGACTCATCAAATGGAAAATTTCAGATAATAGGAGGTAAACTTATACTTTACTTATATATGTAAAAAGTAGCATGTAGAGACTTTTTCAGCTCTTTTCTGTTTATGTTTGTGTGTGTAATGCTATTGATCTGTTGAGAATGGAGAAATGTTAAAAAAGTAAAAAGACTGTCAGAACATAAAAAAAGGAATTTTTAGTTGGAAAACTATAATCTTTTGGGGTGTTTGCTTTTTAATAAGGTCTCTAAGATGCGATGCAATGCAATGTTGTCAGCTCTCGCAGAAACATTCTAAGTGTTCGCATACAAGACACTCCTATTTTGTGCCCGCAGAAGCACTCGGGCAGGAATGTTCAAGGCACTAGGGCGTGGGAGCTCACCAAGGCGGGTGGAGAGCAAGCTCACCCTCCCCACGATCCTCTTTCCC
>NW_010577422.1:54278-85369 GCF_000705375.1 Tinamus guttatus | reverse complement strand
GTTTCCCCCTCCGCGCGTGGGGAGAACGCGCGGGGAAGGCGGCGCAGCAGCGGCGCGGGGAGGAAATGTCCCGCTCGTCACCTGAACACTTGAGGAGAAAGTACCGTGTGGCTCGGTTAGCACTTTTCCGTGACATATCATAAATCATGATGATTGGAAAAGACCTTCAAAATCATCAAGTCCAAGTGTATATCCGTCACCCCCGCCGCTTATCCCGCCTCACGTTACAGAAATGCCCCGATCCTGCACGTGCAGGCGCCCATCTGCCGCCTCGTGCCTGAGCAGCTGCCCTCATTTCACGCAGTGGGGAAAACGTGCGCGCGGCCGCGTGTGAGGAGCCCCAGGGGCTTGGGCAAAGGGGCTGGGAATAAACTTAAGTTTGAGTTTCCTTAATGTCTTTACTCCATGTATCAAGAGTCTGAAGACCGGACTGAGCATATTCGTAAGTAGGGATCGAGACATGCCCCTCTTCTCCTTACGCGGGGTTCATGGTGGCTTAAAATACTTGTGTTATAACTGGTAATTTACGTGCTTTCCTGCTCTTGGACCTTGCACACTGCAGCAATTACATGCTGAACAGGCTTTATAAAAAAACATGAAGAGCTCATACATTTAAGACTCTTTTTCTTGTGGACAAATGATTGTGCTTGGCTTTCAACTGAGTGTAGTCCAGTGATGACACTAAAGGGATGTCATGTCATACTAAATTATGGTGCAGCCTTTATTCTTGTTTGACTTTTTTTCTTTTTTTTTTTTTAGATAATTTGTGTGTGGTGAGTGTTATGTTGCTTTTCTCAAAATTAAATAACTGATCTGTTTGACATAGGGATGTTTTGTTGTTGTTTTATGTAGTAGGTTGCCAGACGTTCTGATAATTGTGCGTTGTTTTTCTGTAATTAAGTATTTTGCTTTGCAGGTGTTTTGAAGATCCTAACTGAAATGTTTTTGCCTCATATCAGTATTGTAGAATTGGAACAAACATTTTTCTCAAAAGTATTGCCTAAGGTATGTTGATTTCAGCTAAATTTTGGTTGTTGTTAATTCAGTGTTAAAAAACTACTGAGCAGCAGCACTTGTATCCAAGGGTCTCAGATGAAGTAGAAATTATTGTTGTTTGATGGTCATATGATTCTATTTCTTTGTTTATTAAAATATTAATGTTCTTTTTTTAGAATAAAAACCTACTTTTCTGAGACAAAAATCATTCTATCTTAAAATGATCTGGTTAAAACCAAATTAAAAACTCTTCAGCAAAATAAGATACATTATTTTAAGCAAATTAGCCAGGAAGTTACCTTTACTACCAGACAGCAAATGCTTTAAATAAAGTGTTATTACTTATGGCTAGTAACAGATATCTATAATTAGAGAAGTGATGTTTTTCAGTTTTGCATGTCACACTACATATTTCATGTTAGACTAGAAAACACTGTATCCTGTGACATATCTCTTTATGACTCCGTGCCAAGAAATCGAGCAGATGCATGGTGATGTTGTTATTTGTGGGAATATGTTTGTAAGTAAAATGTTTTACATTTGTTTTGTTCTGACAGACTCTACAGTTATTCGATAACTTGATGTATGAATTATCCAATCAGGCCAAAGATTTAACCAGCCAGAATACAGAATTATGCAGTACTTTAAGGGATCTCTTACAGGTAAGTCTTATGAAAGCTGTCAAAGCAATATATATTTATTTAATTTTATTTAATTTTATCTTTATTTTAACCTAAGCAGGAAAAATGTTTTGGGAATATATTTGCTGCCTACTAATCAGCTGGTTAGAGTGTATTTTGATCTTCATTTGCATTTGCTGTTTAATTAAGATTTTCTATATCATTTAATTAGTCAGTATGTAATGTTAATCAGAATAAAAATAAAACAGTTTTTACTCTTAGTCTGTAATGCAAATGGCATGTGACTCCATATTCAGACAGCATCTGTTTATATAGTCCCTTAATTCCAAGTGATTTTTTTTTAATTTGAAAACAGTAGCCAAAAGAAATATGAAGTTTTCATGTTAAAAAATATATGGTATTGCAGAAGAGTTCTGAAATTGATTCAGATAATTTTGTGGAGTTTCATTCATCCTTAGTAAAGTAATTACTTATAGAAAAAGCAGTTAATTTTAGCTATCATCATCTAGCAAGCCGGCTAAGAAAAGCTGCTTTTGAAACTATCATCAAAGCTGGTATCTTTGCTGGTTTTTGTTGTTTCATTGTGCTTTCAGACTGTGGTGCAGCTGCTGGAGACTCTGACCAGCTGCGTGCGGTTCGTCTGCACGCTCCAAGCGCGTGTGCCTCTGGAGAGCATCCGCACCCTCCCGTCCTCTGTTCTTTACGTGATAAAGAACACTTTTACACACTGTAAGGTAGGTCTATGTTAGCAGAAGAAAAGTTATTTTACCTGTGTTTTACAAAGCATTCCTTTGCAAGAAGATCTATTTTTTGAAAAATATTGCAGTAGATTTTTTTTATTACTGGTTTATTAAATCATTTACAGTATGTGAGTAGTGCCAAGGTTTTCAACTCTCTGCCCAGTGAATTTGGCCTGCTGCTGAAAGACAGACTGCATTATTTCCATATTTTTCATCAGTGTCAATCAAATATTTTGTCTAAGAGTTTAGGCCCTCTGTGCACTTCCAATGGCTGCAGTAGTTTCAGAGCTATAGATGGTTAATGTGTTATTTGCCCTATTTCTGTGCAAGTTCCAAAGCAGACTGAAAAGTTGATCCTGATTTTACTTATGGTAAGTAATGCATGTGAGTGTCATACTTGCATTCTCAGAGGAAGTAGTTGTCACTGTGCTGATAATATTTGCCTCTGAAGCAGTATAAATAAATAAGCTTATCACAGGACTCAATAGCTTTTGGTCTGCCTTTTCACTTTTAAGTCTGTCCTTCTGCACATTCCATTCCTTTATTTACCATTTATAATTTGAATATATTGGGAAATATTTGAAATGCAACTTTTGCTGTCATTAACAGCAACAGTTTTGTTTGAAAATCTGATATTAAATTCATTAATCAAAGTCTAATCCAAAGTCCATGGAATTCTTTAGAGCCAGGCAATTTTCATTAGCTGTGGATTAGAGTGCATTTTATAGTTAGTACATAACAAGCAGAAGTTGGTATCAGAAGCTACTCTTGCTGAGTAATGAGTTGAACTAAGTGTATTTAGGCCTTTTTTTTTTCCTTTTTTTTTTCCAGTGAAGTGCATAATAAAGCTTTCAGTATTATCTACAGATTAAAGACCAGGCTGTGATTCCAGAAGTGTTTTGTTTTTATTTTTTTTTCAACTCTTCCCCCTTTCCTGCAGGACAGTGAATCAGTGTACTGTGGGCATCTGCACTTGATTTCTGACCTCCTACAAGCTATGTTCAAGGAAACATATTCTCTTCAGAAACAGCTGATGGAACTACTTGATACAATTTCTCTGGGCTCTGCTTCTAGTGAAGATAACATTGCAGATATGGTATCAGGTACACACAGATCTAAAGATTTTTTTTTTAGCCTTACCCAGTCTTCTATTTCTAGTGAGTTAGCACTTTTAAGATAGAGTTTTGAGCCTGCTCAGTTCTGTTCTCTTGACCAGCTCTTCTGATGGCAGCATTTTGCTTCTTGAAATATTTCTGGTTTCTTCCTGAAATTTTCTGTGTTACATGTGGGATGTAGGTCCAGGTTGTAGGAAATGGGCAGAACTGCTGCACTGAGCCATTTTCCTGATCCAGTGCTGCTGCTGTGGTGTTCTGTAGTTAGTAGTAGCTGTGATCTGAGGAATCTGCTTTAACTTGGGTTTGCCGTTATTTCCTCCACAGTAATCCACAGTGTGCTGGAGATCTGCTCTGTCATTTCCAATATGGACCATGCGATCCATGCAAACACATGGAAGTTCATAATCAAGTATGTCTTTGAACCCTTTGAATGTCATTGTAGTATGACTGGACTCTGATTTTAAATAACCCATGTTTTATGTTCAGGGTTTCAAATACAGCTGAATTTAGAAAATTCAATTCCTGTGGAAATTTAGCAAATGTGTAGAATTAAATGAAGGTGGTTAAGAATCTGTCATTTAAAAGTGAAAGAAACTTTGGTTTTTTTACATTAATATCAGAAGAATGTTTGAAATGCCATGGTACGAATGAATAGTTTTAAAAGGCCTCACCTGCAAATCTCTATTTTGGATCAAGTTGTGATGTCTGGTGCTTTTCTCCTACCTTTTCTTCATGCTTTGATCCTCTCTAGATTTCTGGACTTGTGAGCACGGTGACATTTTAGTGTTCACAGATACCACACTGATTTGTGTGGCATAACAGCCTAAGCAGATTAATTAGGTTAACTGGATTTGTATTTTTATGTGATCACTTCTGACAATTAAATTTCTGATTCTATTTCTGTCTTTCAGGCAAAGCCTGAAGCATCATGCCCTCCTTCAGGGCCATCTGAAACACAGTGAAATCATCAGTGGCCTGTGCAATGATACTCTTTTTTCTTTTCACTCCTGTTTGCAACTGGCTGAGCAAATGAAGGTGTCGGATATACAGGTGAATCAAAAGCAGTTTTAGGAGATTTTTAAACTTGAAAAAGATACATTTTTGTGCTCTTTTATTGCTTGGAGTGCTTTTTAATGCATTTGGTGGGCAGGATACCTCATTCTTTTCAAACTGTGTAAAAATGAGGCCCATAATTTGTTTAGATTCAGAATGTTTCAGTGAGGCATTGGAAATAAGTTTTCACCATCCTCTGCAGGAACTTTGTTTCCTAAACTGTATGCAAAGGAGAATAAAACCACAGTATTTCAGTTCTGAATATGAGTATGAAAAGTTTTGAGAGGTATACTGAGGCTTCCAAAGTTTTTTCCTCTGTTACTGGGGATTGTGTGGGAATCAATTTCAAAATATGTTTTGAGCATGTTGGCAATTTTAACTTTCTTTTGATTGTAGTACTCTCTCTAGATAAGGTTTTATAACTACTTTTTTTTGGTTTAGGAGGGCACTGACCTCAAGCTATTCCAGAAGACAGTCAAACTCTGCCGATTTTTAGCTAATTCTCTTGTCCACTACACCAAGGTAAGATTTAATACCTGAATCCTACATTAGTACGAAACTTAAAGCTCTGCTGTGCAAACTGTGTCATTATAGTACACAATAATATCTTACCAATTAATGACTACACGCAGTGGGTGGTATAATTAACATCCCTGCCTAGCTTGCTTGTAGTTCTTTCAGCTGACTCAGAAATGACTTAGGGTTTTAAATCCCTAATGGATTGAAAAGAAAAAAAAAAATAACTAATATTTGCACAGCCTTAGCTGCAAGAAAAACTCTGGTCAGGAGAGTCCTGATTTAGAAGACTGTTCATTTTAATTTCACCTAAACCTTTTTCTTTGCCGATTAGTAACTTTTTGCCATGGGACAACATAATGTAAGAGGCAACCGTTGTCTAATAGCTTGGATGCAGCATTGAGGATTAGAAATGTCAGTGTAGTATTACTAGCTCAGAAGCTAACTTCCATTGGCCTGGCCAACTCGCTGTATTGCTGTGCTTCAGTTTTCCAGTCTTCAGAAGGGGATGCTGTGCTGATCCTCGGCACAAGTGAAATAGATCTATTTCTCAACAGGAATCTGATATATAAAGATTTAAATATCTATTTGTAAAGTAATTTGAGAAGGTATTATTTGCTAAACCTAATCGTTTCAAACACTTCATCCCATTTAGCGTCAAACAAAATTCCAAACTTGCATGAAATGGCCAGAGCTGTTAAAACAATTTTTCTGTTGCTCAACAATGGCAACAGATTCCTGTATCCCATCATTCATTCAGCAAAACCCTTTCTCCATGAAGCACGTAGGAGGGAAAGATTACCACAACATTTTTGAGAAAATCCCCTTCTGATAGGTAGATAATCTGTTGTTTTCCTTGCGGGTTTTTTTTTTCCTTATTTCCTCTCCTTTATTTTCTTGCTAATCTCTTCCCCTATTTCCTCTCTGTATTTTGTGTTTTACCTAAGTGACCATTTAGGAGACAGAAGACATTGATGGTTATTATGTATCTGCTTTGTCCCAGCGGTAAAAGCAGGGTTTTGATTTTTTTGGCACAAAGTGAATAGCATTATGACAGAGTAAAATAGCTTTACAACATGTATTTGAGCACTTCAGTTTTTTGCAGTTCCTATGGCTATTACATCTGTGCTTGTTAAGTTTTTTAAATGAGCCTATAAATCTAACTGTCTTAAATAGAATATATATACATGCAAGGTAATTAACCTTAGAAATTCCTTATTCGTTTTGTACCTGCTTTGTACTGGAGATGGTTAGAATTTAATCATGTTTTGCTAGGTATCATTTTACACACCAATGTACTAAAATGGAAAAAAATGTGTTCAATCATGTAATTTATATTAAAAATATTGCTCAAAATGAATGGCTTTTGCAGGAATTTCTTTCTTTCTTCTCGGATTTGTGCTCTCAATTACACCAGCTGTTTCTTCAAATATACAGGTAAGTGAAGTAAGAACAATTGTTTATTGATGGTATCTTAGGAATATAAACACATATTTCATTTTAAAGTTGCAAGTATTTTGAGATGACAAATATTGTTTCAGGGTTTGTTGATTTTTTTTTTTTTTTTAAGTACACAGGTTAGGGAAGTTCGGCAGATCAGTTGGGCATCTTTTATGTAGTACTAGTTACCTTAAACCCATTCTTAATCAGTGTGTGTGTGTCAGATACAGAAAACAAACCTAACTTTGTTGCACTTGCTTCAGTCAACATTTCCTAAAAATCTATTGTACTAAACAGTTGATTGGCTTGGGCCCTTGTTCTGTCAATGCAAGTTCATTTGAAGTCTCTAAAGTCAGAATTCCTGCAGGCAATCCTGCAGTGAAGTAGCTTAGCAAGGAGGTCAGACAACAACCGTGGAGTCTTTGAAACAACCAGTTCCTTCCTGTTACATCTGTCGCTAGATGGGCATGTTTTCTTCTTCTGTTTTTAAATGCTATTAAAGGATAAAAATCCCCAAAATCTGCACACAGGTATCATTAGGAACAGTTTGACAGATTGTTTCTTCTTCAAGCTAAGTGAGAAACGTTTGGCCAGAAGAGAGTTTGAAACAGAGTATTTTGAAATTCTTCCACAGCTTAACTGTTGTGCTTATAACCTTACGAAATCTCATGAAAGGACTGCATGGTTGCCCCAAAAGCAAAGGCTTTTTAATGTTATGCTATGAAAATCAAAAGTGTTTTCTATCACAGGCTGAAAACTGCTTATCATTTCTCTTCCAAAAATTGTTTGTTCTGTTTACTGCCATAACAAGGAATAAACTGAACTTACAATAGAAGGCTGATTTCAGTCATTCTTTTGGAATTGAGACCAGGTTCTATGGCAAGATCCTTGCATGACTTAACTGCATGTTTTCCTACAAAATCAGGTGATTATTTTTTACAAGCGTCCTCTTCTGACTTTACTTACCTTGTAGAGCTTTCTTAAGCAGAAGGTTGTGGATTTTTATTCACTCTGCAAAAAGAAGTAGGCTTTTTTCAGTAGGAGAGTAGCATTTTCCAGTCCCTTTCTAAGCTGCAAGAGTAGAAGGAGTTCATTTCATCATCTCTTTTGCTTTATTCTTATATCATCTTTTTTTTTTCATTTATTGCTCTTTTCTTCCTTTTAAATAAATTAAGGGGTACCCTTTTATTAATGTTGTTTCCTGAATTAGAGCACTGCCAACTCTATTACAGTTAAATTGTATCTACAAGTGTTTCTTTGACTTACATTGTTTGCCTTTTTGTGATTTTTTTATGTTATATATTTTGCATGCATTTTTTGTGAGGTTGAAAGATTGTCTTCTATGTGTTTATTAAAATACTAGGTTGTCATGCTTGTTTTAAAGGCTGAAAACAGAGTTGCAACTCACACTTTTGGTAGGTATTATAAAACAGGGAGCTTTTTCTGTCTTGGCTTTTAATTCACAATAATAGTGAACTCATGAATCTGCCTTCTTGATTTTTTTTTAAATAATGCTGCTGAGAGTGTTTAACTTATTTCTTTTTTTCTGCCCTGCTCAGCAAGTTTCCTCCCAGTCTCTATGCTCCAGTAATCTCAGAGGTTCATCGAGATGAAATATCCAGAGTTTTTCTTGTGGCTCTAGACCCGCTAATCAACCAGCTTCTTCCCTTTAGCCCTTTTATGGAGCAAGTGTTAAGTGAAAAATTAGGTGGGTTTAGAATACATGTAACTACTGTTAAGGGATCAGACTTGATATTGATTTTTTTGGGGAGGGGTAACAGGTACTTAGGCAACATTCTGCACTTATTTGTTTGCTTCTTGTCCTTTTGTAGCTATTAAGCTTTTTTCATGCTAGCTGCATATTAACTCAGATGAGTTTTATAGCAGGGAGTTCATGTTGCTGTTGAATACGTATTTTCCAAAGTACTGCCAGTAACTTCAATACTAATCTGTTTAACAGAAAGCCTACTGAATTTGGCTGTTTTGCATTGTTCAATCCACATTTATGCCACAGTTTTTTGAAGTAGGCTGAATGTTTCTTTCTGCACTATTGATGGGGGATAACAGCTATTTTTTGCGAAGTATTGAATGCCTTCCAACTAGAGATGATCATAACTGTCCAGAAAGCTTCCACTCTGACCAACATACCATGATTCTGACGTAGCAGAGCTCCCTCTTGGGAGCTATGGTATAAGTATCAGTTGCTCCTTTTCTGTCTGTAGTCTGGGCTTCCTTCTTGCCCACATAAGTGATCTGGCCTCGTGACCACAGTGATGCACCCGTGGAACACAGCGCCAGTGCTTTTGAGGAGGCTGGAAGCTCGAAGCTTCTGGATTGCAACTGCTTTGCAGAACATGTTAGCAGCAGTTGAGAATTGAAATACTTTTTTTTTCCTGAAATAGTGTATATATAGTGTTTATTTTCCACTTCAAGAATAGTGTTCTTGATAAAATACTGTTTTTTTTGGTTTGGCATCGGCTGTGTCAAAAATGGTTTTGATTGTTTTGCTGGAAACTTTTATTCTTCACAACTTCTTTGTAATTTGTCGCTTATTTAGAAACTACTTTACATGCATGCAAAATATACTTACCAGGGCAACTATCCTCATATTTTTATCTATCTATCTATCTATCTATCTATCTATCTATCTATCTACAGGTCTTCCTCCTGAGCAGCAACTGCCCCAATGTCTTCTGCTGATTGGCATAATGGATAAATTGTCCTCTCAACCTGAAGAAGTGCAAAGTCTCTGGAACACGGGAAGAAGGTATTAAAACAGATTTCATGGTAATTCCTGACTGTACCAGTCAGGCTGCTCAGACAAAGAGAGGGGCTCCATTGCTAAGGTTCCCCTCGCAAAGAAATAGTAAAATTAACAAGTTCTACGCATTTATATTCTTATCCTGGGAAAAACAGGGTCTGTTGTTTGGTCCCAGAATACCTTTGTTCAGGAAGGGGGTGTTGTTTGGCTTCCTTCCAGCATAGAAAAGGGCCTGTAATTTATTGATATTCCACTAAGTTAAGATGTTGGATTTTATGCCTGAACCCACTTGTAATCACCTAAATTTGTAAAACAGAGGAAGGTAATCACGGATGTAGACCTGTAGCACTGAGGTAACTGGCAGTTTGCAGTCTGATGCAAGGATCCTACAGTATAGATGTTGTTTAAAGAGTTTGGGATTTGTATGTCTGCAACCTAACTATCTCTTTTTGTCTTTTTTTTTTTTTTTTTTTTTTTACCTTTTTTCCGCTACAGCTTGTCTTTGTACTCGGCCCTTTTTCTCAGTTTCCAGCAATGTTCCGGCGAGCTCTCCCTCCCTGTTTGTTTGCCAGAGGCTATTGGTACAGGACAGCCAGCGATTCCCATCACCCTGTATCATTACGTCTGTGTCCACCTCTGCTCCTTCATTGCTTCCACGCTCCCGTCACACTTTCCTCAGCTGGTAAGATTGTTTTTTTGCTGATTGATTTTTAACAGATGATGTGATACATACATATTTAAAAAAAGGGGGACAAGTCATGCCTGTGAAGGGGTTTGATTACTCTTTAGAGAACAGCTATAATGTGGTTAAATAGAAGGATTTTGGTTGTGCAATAGAAGTCATTTAAAGGGAGAGGGGGGGGAAAAAGTCTTTATACATGTTGTTGAGAACCAATAGTTTCTATTGGAAATCTTTGTTCTCTTTGGGGAGTGTTGCTTAAAGTGCAGTATCTTTTATGCAGTATTCCAAATATTAAATGTGCTTGTTTTTGTTTGTCTGTACTGTAAGGTAACAAGAGTAGATCATTAGGCTAAAAATGCATCATTGTGATTCCACTTAAAACCATGCCATAAAATGAAATGAGATTTTTTTGAAAGTTTTATGTTTTTTGATTTTTCTCAAGCATAGACAAGAAAGCTTCCAGATGAATGTTAAATTAGTTTAGCTTTTTTTTTCTGAATGCTACATTCCCCTTTCAGATAAAATTTAGTTTCCCCAAAGGGGGAAGTTTTTGTGTTTTCCAGCAAACTGCCGGTAGACCTGGCAAAAAAAAAATAACACATTCATAAAAAATATTTTCATAAATAATGCCTTGTGAAGAAGGGATGCACATATTGAAATACCTTGAAAAATGAAGTACCTTTAGCTTATTTTAATAAAATATATGCAAAGCTGAAGATATATCTACTTGCTTGAACTTGCAAGTGAAGACAGAGTATTAAATATAGTTATTAAAGCATTTTAATTGAATAAGGTGAAAATCTTACTAGATTTTATGCTATTTAGTAGAGTAAACATGATGCAGTAAGCCTGCAATCAGTTTCTGTTTTAATTTACCTATATATTTTCTCCACAGGAGCGTGCTTTGCTGGATGCTGTGCTTGGTTCTAGTATGATCACATCTTTGCTAGCTATGGATTCATGGTGTTTCCTTGCCCGGTAAGATGTTTTTGTTATAGGTCAAGCATGATATCAACAGTTCCAGTTAGTTATGTTGTTGCTCATAATCCTTGAGAGAGGTATTTAAGATAAAATTGTCCTAGAACTGAATTCTAATCAGATATAGAGATTTAAAAGATCAGATTTAAAAATTAGGAATAGAAATAGATTCAGCCATTTTTATATTCGTGCAAGGGGAACACAATTTTTTTCTGATATTTAGTAACTGTTTTTTGGAACAGTTCTCTCAATTATATTTGTGTTTATCAAGTATGTCAGGAAAAATGGTCATTTCTAAGACAAAACTTAAAATATTTAGTTAGCGGAAGTGTAGCCCCATTAACTTCTTTCCCTTGCACATTGCAGGTATGGAACAGCTGAACTGTGTGCCCACCACGTTTTTGTGATAGCCCATTTGGTAAGAACCACTGTGGTATTTGGAATTTGGCACCTCTTTAACTCCAGTTCTGCAGCAACCTTTCTATGATCAACGCCAAGCTTTTCATTTTTTCCCAATCCAAAATGAAGTTTTAATTCCTCAAAATGATCAATAATTAGCAATAGCAGTACTGTGAAAATCCCAAGCAAGGCACCTAGTAGTTCTGAAATACCCTGCATTGTTTTATTTAGAGTGCTACTGCTGAGATCTCACACGCCATGTCAGAGATCTTTATGGAGAAGAGTTAAACGGGAGATCAGTGGATACTCAGTGGAGAGTGTTAGGGCTAAGAATATCGGTGAATATAAGAATAGGTGAAAACAATAAATTAAAAAAGGACTAATTGTAAACCAGGAAGAGCCCTTGCCGTAATGGCTGATGACATGTCAGTGAGTGTTTCTTGTGGTGCTTTGAAAGGTAAATATTGTCTTGGCTGAAGGATAATCCCTTCTGCTGCTTAAAGTACAACCCAACGTCTTTTGTTTTTTTGTTTTACAACTCTTAGAAACACTCTGTTTAATTTGCTGAACAGTGGGTTTTTTTTCTCCTTAATCTAATTAAATGTATTCTCTGTTATCTTGATTTAGATAAAGTCTTGGCCTAATGAGTGTTACCAGGTTTCAGCCTTGGGTGTTCTGCTGAGGCGTATGCTGTTCTTAATGGCTCCAGATCATCAGGCAAGTGCAGCACCGAGGTCTTCTATATTTGATAGATCACGTGTGAGTCACTGGCCTTTTTAAAAATGTTCTGTTTCCATTCTTCAGAAATGGCAGGCTCTTAATTGAGGCTTACTTGCTCTCTTGCTGTACTTGATTTTGCTTTGTCATGTTGGATCCCAATTTGTGTTGATGTGTTCTTTAAAACATCAAGGGCACATACATCTTTCCAATGCTGACCTTATTGGATGGCAATGAAGTCCTTTTTTCATTAAGTATGAAAACAGCACATCTCCTAGGTCTACTAATGCAGGCTATGACTGTAGTTTTTCTTCTGGCGTGAAAACGGCCTTTAATACCTGTTTTCTTTATATTTTGAAGCTGTTTTTCAGGACAGTGATGCAGTAGAAATTTACTGTACCCCTACTTAAACGAGTACTAGATAGAATTTTCTGTAGGATAGAGAATTCCCTTGAAAATAAATTCAAGAACGCAGTGTGATTATTACAAATAAAAGCCTTTTAACAGAGATTGTAAAGGATAATGCTGAAATAGACAACTAAAATAAAGGAAACCGTGTAGAAAGTCTATTAGGTCAAGTCATTTTGTTACTTGGGAATACAAGGTTAACTTTTGTTTTTGTTACAAACTGTGACACAGATCAGTACGTATCAGTTGCACAGCAAAAGAAGAGTGGCTATATATGTGCTTGTTCGCTGTAACATTGTGAAAAGTGTGCTCAAATTTTGTTGCCAGGTAGTCTGAAAGTAGGAAGCATGGCAGCCTGGTTTTGTAGGCTCATAATAACCATCATTGCAGATGGTTGGTGTTCTTCAAGAATCACTCTCCAAGTTCTCTAACTTGGTCTCTAGGTATGGACTTGGGCTTTGTCTTGTGTCTCTAGTGAAGTCATGCACATTTATAACGCTGAAGTTGTTTCTCCTACTCTCTAGGGCTCTCACTTGAAGGGCTGAAAGAGTAAGTTGCTTAATCATTCTAAAATCCTAATGTGACAGGCAGGTGGCAGTTGTGTAAGATTTTTGTTAATACCAAAAAGTCAGACTTTCTTTAAACTAAAGGTTTTAAGCATTTTTAATGTAATACTTCAAGCACAAATGAGTGTTGATTTTTGATTGTTGGTTTCTTAGTTTTTTAACAAGGTTCAAATTCTTTCATGATCTTTTTAGTTCATACTAACTTTTATTTGCAGGTAGAATTTACTCAGAAGTTTCTTCCCAAAGAAGTGGAAAACTTGGCAGTGTGGCAGCATATATCCCTCAAAGCCCTAAATCCTGATCTTAGGAAACAAGTGGCACATCAGCTCTGCGTGGCAGGGCTGGCACAGTGCAGGCAATGGCTGACTAGCAGGCGCGCTTTGGCAGAGCTCCGACCTGTGGTAAAGAAGGTTTGATTCTCTGTAAAAATGTGTGAACTTCAGATTTCCAAGTTATAAGGATTCTGTTGTTGCTCTCACCTGTTCTGTTTATCTGCTCTGCAGCTTTTTTCCCCATGCCTAGTTGTCAAACACATGAGCAGTGACTGTCATTTTAATGCTGCATTCTGTTATGTAGCATATTAGTGATGGAGGAGGTCCATCACTAATGGATGGACCTCCATCCATTGGTGGGGGTCTTGCAGTTTGCTAGTAGTTCTTTTCTCTATGGATGAGCAAATATATTTTTCCTTAGAATTTCTGATATATATTATGTGGCATCTTACCTGAAAGACCTTTGCTGGTCTCTGAGGCAAGGGAGAGGACTGTGTGGAGACTTCCACACAAAGAATTAGCTACCGTCCTTTCCCTAACAGTGTAGCTAACTACGATAGCTCAGCGTACAACTCTTGGAAAAATAAAATATACTGTCCTTGATTTGGAAGCCTTATTGGTCAGTGGCCTGGTGGATTAGCTGCACAGTACAGCTGATATAAGCACATTGGGCTTCCAGCCATCTCATATGAGTTTAGAAGTGCAATAGGAAACTGGGGTTTGGGTTTGTTTGACAGGTAGGTTTTGGGGAGGGGTTTGGTGTCACTTTTGTACTCCTTTTTTCCTACCAGAACGCTGCTTTTGCTGTCATGTTGACTGCCTGTAATTCCGCTGGTGACACTCTGGAGGGAGAGCTGCAGGCATCTATCTCAGGAGTGCTTGGTCAGTTCTGGACTTTTCTCCAGGCTAAGCAGGTGAGAGAAGTTGCTGTTGTAGGGTGAAAGCAGGCTTGCTTTGCGAGCCTGGTGCCATGCATGTGGTACTGATCATTCCACTCCAGTCGGACCGTTCCCTAGAGCGCAGCGTGACTGCGCTTCCCTCACAGTGCCTGTCCGTATGAGGCCTGTGCTCTGGGAAACATTGAGTCTGAATTATCCAAACATCACGTCTGCGACATGCAGCTTTAAACAATAAATATGAGACTGGCTGTGAAGAATACGTTTAATGACTGATGAGAGAAATGGCTAAGCTGACCTTTTTAGTTTAGCTTCTTAATTGGCAAGAGAGGAGAAGGAGCTATCATATAAGAAAGATCCTTAATAAGAATATAAGGAAAGGGCCTTGAAAAATATAACTGCCTTAAAATATTTCTAAGACTACTTTAATCTTCTGTGTTGTTTTATATCTATGAAGTTAGGCTAAGAATTTTGGAATGTTTCTGTGATTTTACATTCTTTATTAAGTTGTTCCTTGAGCTGAAAGTGGTGATACTAATGCTGTATGAACTGTTGCAGGTGTCAGATGACCCATGTCTCCAGCAGACTCTGTGCTTATTACTTCACCTCTTGGAATTTTTCATTCAAACTTTAGATGCTCAACTAATTACTCAGGTAAGAAACTTAGGAGTAATTCATTTCATGAAGAATAAGTGTTTTTTGTGATTTATTGAAGATCTCTAATGAGATTTTTCATGGTCTGGCCTTCCATTAACATAAGGAGGTTTCTAACTTTATTTCTTCCTTGGTTATTTTCATGGTCTTTAAACCAGCATATGGCACTATGGTTAATGTTCCTTCTGAGAATCGTGTTACTCTGCAAGATAGGGCAGATATATAGCTATGCAGCAGAAGATGGTTACTTCTCTCCAGAAGGAACATTGTATTTATACCAGCCAGTTTTCTTCAATCTGTAGCATACCTATTTTTGTTTTGCATCCAGTATTCTAAAATTAATGTCTTCAGATTTAATGATTAGACAGAATAGTTTTCATCTGTATTCAGTGTGTGATAAATCCTTGTTTGGGTTTCCTGCAGGTTTTTGCACTGCAGTCTTCCCTTTTCCAGTTAGATCCCCCAGATCACATTCGTCTAGCAGTGCTGGATTTTCTGTCTTCTATGGGAAAGGTGTTTATACCACAAGAAGCCCAGGTAAATATAGTTGGGGATCTTATTTAATCTCTTTGATGAAAACATGTACTTTTTATTTAAATACTTGGAAGACTGTATGGCATAATGATCTTGCATATTTATTTAATGATCTATGGTGGTTTTGTTTTTCACTGAGACACTCGTGCTAAGTGCATGTAAGATGCTTGGTGCATTCACTTGCGTGTTGCTTCTCAGTGGTTAGGCAGGACAGATATTTGAACCTCCAAGAAAAAAAAAAGAGTCATTTTCTCAGGCTTTTTTTTTTTTTTTTTTGCCAGGAAGGAGAGTAGCACTTTTGAATTTCATTAACTTATCCTTTGACCTTAGAATGATTTTTGATTGAATTCCATGATGGTAAGATACGCACAGCTAAGTCCTGTAAAGTCTGATAGATATGTGTTTCTCTTTCAGAGGCAAGTTGTACCTCAGTTGTCATCTTTGTTTGCTTCTCTGCTAGCTGACCAGACATGGCTGATTCATCAGCATGCACTGGAGGCATTCACACATTTTGCAGAGGTAAGCAGAGCAGTGCTCTGATGTATAGATTTGACTGTTAACTTTTGTCATTCGGAGGTTCTTTGTTCGTAAATGTTTGCTGCTCTTCACAGAGCAGTTTGGATCTTAGCATTACAGCTGCTGTTGCACATGAATAAAAGTCAAGCATTGGTGGCTTAAACCTCCCTGACTGCAGGGAGCTAGGTTGTTTAGAACAATCTGTTAGCATGGAATTCTCCCGAGATTGGGGTGGCGGGGGAAAGCAGTTTCTCCTTCATCTTTATTTTTTTGTTAATATGTATGTACTGAACAACTGTTACTCAATGGTTTTGACAGGAAACAAGCCACGAAGATGTAGTTCCTCAGTGCCTTAATTCTGAAGAAACGAAGAACAAAGTTGTTAGTTTTCTGGCTAAGGTATGAGCTTAAACTGTTTTACCATTTTCTTAGTTTATGTTGTACACATCTAATGTCATATTAAGTAGAACAAAAATAATTTGCAGTATGATTTTTGTAAATGGAGAGCGTATCTACTAAAAAGAATGGGATTCCATTATTCCTTTAGTGTGGTATTTTTCCCTCCTCTGTCATCTTTGATCAGTTTCTGTAAGATAAAT
Source organism: Tinamus guttatus (assembly GCF_000705375.1). Next base: position 68,886 of record NW_010577422.1, on the reverse strand, counting down.
GAACATGTCTGCAGCATCTTAGTCCTTTTTGCTTGCAGGTTAAAAAAAATCCATTAAAAGCAGCTGGCTATTTATTCATAACATATCAGCTGCCTCCTTCCACTTCACTGGGCTGCAAATCTTAAGCAACTGCTCTCTGGACAAGCAGTTCTTATCAAGCAGATAATTAGCAAAAGAACTGATGGGCACTAATGTACACTTAAGCTGCAGATAACTTTAATCTCCTGCTCAGAGAAGTGACGGAGGAATTAGATTCATCTTGAACTGCAAGTTATTTTCCATTGTTCGGGTATACAAACTGATCCTGTGAAGGCTGGTAGCGCCTCCTTGTTTAGTTACCTCTCCTGGGGCTTTCTCCCTAGACAAGGCAAGGAGAAGAGACAACGGAAGCACGAACAGAACGCATGAAACAAGAAAGGATTATCTACAGTGCTCATTTTCTGAAAAAGACTGGAGAGCTGGACCCAGCAGAAGAGGTATGTGCTCTTCTTTAAACTGTCTGGGCTCTCCTCTAGGTTTCTGTCAGTTCCGGAAACTAGAGAGGTTCAAGACTGCCCTGCTGCCCTCCTTGTTCAAAGAGAAAAGCTGGTGCACACTTCTGCCCCTTAGTATTAAACCAGAAAACTCTGCAGTGCCTGGCAGCAGGAAAGAGCTCTCGCAGGTCTCCTCCAGCTGAGGTTTTTGTGCAGTTAGAGGAGGATTAATCACTTACGTATGGGATTATAAATGACGTCTACTCTGTGTTTATATCTGCAGCCTCTGGCCAAAAGAGCATGTCACCCACCCTCAGAGGAGCAGTATAAGTCAGCAGTAGGCACAATGGAGGGGGCAGTGGAGGCTGTGAAGCTGCTGCTCCAGAAAGGGTCACCCCCCACATGGCTGGCAGCGAAACTGGAGGCTCTACATGCAGCTGTAGCCACTTTGAGGAACAGTGTACGGTAAGGTGGTGGTGAGCAGGTTTTAAACATGCTAAAAATGCTCAGCTCCATGGTTGGAGGGAAGAGATACCACCATTATTGGAGAAGGAAAACTGTGACACAGCGTGATGCTCTACCATACAGTTAAAGGGTAGTTAATACACCACAGGGAACTGGTGTGTGAGGTGGCGGACACTTTCACAGTAACAGTTTGGAAGGATTGATGCACTTACCGGACTCTTATTTTGCATCTGAGCTTATTTTGCATCTGTCATTTTGTATAGTGCCACTGTATAGCTTATTTTTCTAACATTCTGTATAATGCCAAACATTTAATGAGATTATTTTAAAGATGTTTCAACATGTAGAACTACTACATTTTTTTTTCTGTCATGTACAGGTGAGATGGTAGTAGACATTTTCTATACTCATTTTAAAATATACTCAACAATTTAAGACTCCAAGCTGTTCACTGAATACACCTGTGCTGCTGTTCCACTCCACAGTAAGGTCATCTTTTAAAAATAATCTTTATTGGTCACAGTTAAGAGCAGAATGAATGCAGTACTTTTAGATCAGCTTGTGTTTAACTGTCCTTCATTGCAAGTTTCCTAGCATTTCTTGGGCCACCCACTGACAGAACCTTATAAACAGATATAAATATTTGGAGTAAACTGTACATTCCTCTGAAAACCACCTTATAGAAAAAAGTTAGAAGGAGTCATTTCTAATGGCTTTGCTCTTCTGAAAAAAAACGGCACATTAACAAAATAACTGAATATAACTTTCATTTATTGTCATCAGTTTTCAGAGCAGCGATGATTTCTAGGACAGTAGCTTAACCCCTCATCCTCCAGCAGACACCAGCACCAGCGCACAGTTCCGGCTGTTCTGCGCCCGGAGCCGCGGCGTGCGCTGCAGCTGGGCGTATTGCTCGAGCACAGGCCTCACCCCTGCGGTTTTTGGCACAGGCTGGAACAGAGCACCCGTTGCAAGGGAAGGCTCAGGCCCTGTGGCAGATCCTGCTGACTGCTGCAGCAAGTGGCGGCCTTCAGCTAAGCAGTGCTGAGGTACTTATCCATGACACAGTAGAGGCAACGTCGTCTTGTAGGGAATCCAACACACTGTGAAGCCCTTGTCTCTCTCACGCTCCTTACCAGTTAGTGTCATCTTCCCAGTTCAACTCCTCCTCTTCGCCCCAGCCTGTGGCTTCTGCCTGGAATCATGTACAAGTTATCAGCAGTAAGGCACATGTCCTGTCCTTAACTCTGCTAAAAAACGAACTCGGGCATCCAAGGGCCAAAGAAGCAGGAAGAAGCAGGACAGGGAGTGCCCTGGGTGGCTACTGTTGAGAGCTGGACGACTATTAAGCATCCTGCAAGGGAAAGACAGCTTCTCCCTGCCTCTTGGAGCTCCTGGCACTCTCACAAGGGGTGCTCACAGAGAAAGCTGGAGTACCTGAAAGCCCCTTTCAGAGACCAAGAGGTGCTAATGTTTGCAGCTTCCTGGCTTAAGAGCCTCTACCAATAAAAGGAAACACCTTAAAATTAAAAAGCAAAGTACCAGGGAATTTGCTATCCTTCCTTTCTAAACACTAAATTGTCTCACAGACACAGCTCTGCAACTACATGACAGCATTACACCATGATGAGCAACCCAAAAAGGGGATGGATGTCAAAACAGTGCTGCTTAAAAATCACTTGTGCCATTTTCAGACCTTGTAAACAACTCTGCTCCTCTGTGGGAGGCCTCTTGAGGTTGAGTTATGAAAACACCTTGAAATCAACACTTATTCCCTAATGGAACCGTGTGCTCAGCTAGCAGTGATGGCAGCGCTAGCTCTTCTAGCAGAAGGAAGTAGCCTCTTGAGTATTCGAGGTGGGCTACAGGAATTTACCTTTTCACTCAAAAAGGCAGTTTTGAAACCCTGCTGGTTCTCTGAAATTGGTGAAATGTCTCAGCTGTTTCTTCCTGAAAATCAGGCAGCCCAAAAGCTTTTCTCAGCAAGCCAGAGAAGCCTGTTCCTTTTTTAGCTTTTCCTAGAAGGGTCCAGGGAGCAACACTGAGCCCAGAACCTCCTCTATGCATGAAAGCCTTCTTTATTTTACCTCCCCTATCTGGCAAACCAAGACTCTCCTAAAAATAATGCAGGGTTCTAGCAGCAAAAACACCTTATTTCATGCTTTCAGTAGGGTATAAATCTATGAGTGATGGCTCTGTTTCAGTACTAAGACAGCCTGCTAAATACATCATTCACAGCTAGAAACCCTGTATTCACAGGCAAAGATTCGCCTGCACCATCACTTGTTACTCACACTTATTCAGGTTAACCATGCTGCTCCTGCCAGCGCTGTACGGTGTGGTGCGTACAGGCTTTAGAAACCTTCTCAAATGTACAGTCACTTAAACCCCACTGCCCATAGACTCTTACCTCAGTAACATCAATTGCTGCAAATTTGGATGAAAACAGCATATTCTGGGAGGCGCCTTCTCTGCTGGATACTGCACCAGAGTGAGTGGGAGCAACTTCTTCTGTCCTCACTTCAGGTAAAATCAAGATTGCTGAAGATGGTTTAATGTCTGGGATCATGTCAGCAAACCAGTCTAGCTCTGGGTCTTGCACTGGTTTTCTTTTCACTTGGATAGTGAACTCTTCTCCTAGACCAGACTCTGATAAAGACTTGGACTTTTCCTGAAAAGTCTCTCCCAGTTGTTCCTGGGGGTCCCACTTGTCACTGCTCCAACTACTCCCAGAGTGAGACTTTGGGGGGGAACTCAGTTTGAGGCTTTTAAATTCTTGGCTCAGTGCATGGGTCCTTGGTAGAGGCCTCTGCAGCTGAACTGCATCAGCTTGTGTCACAGTGAGGCAGGTTCCTGAGGACAGTTCAGGGCTAGGGCTGCTGGGCTCGAGGTCATCCCATGGCTTCTCATCAACATTGTGGTTAGCAAAGTAAGGTCCCACTCTCCCCTCTGACTCTCGGGGCTGAATTTGGATGTTCACAGTTTTCTCAGTGTCCGTCTCCTCTGCCTCGCTCCAGTCTGGCCACTCCTCTGCTGGCTTTTCAGAGGCAGTCAAAGAACTCCTGATGCTCCCTAGTGGGTTAATGCTTCCAGGAACTCCATTCAGAGGCAGCAGAACGTCTCGTTCACCTACGGAAGACAAGGATATTACATACTCTTTCAGGAGGACAAGCATGAAGCTGTGCCTAAAACTCTCTGAAATCCTTGCCATTGCAGGTAGCACCTGGTATGGAATTAAGCTAGTACAAAAAGTCATGTTCGTTGGGATTTTTCATTTCTATGCTGTTTCATTTCTAAAAAGGAACAGCTGGTGCAAGGTTTTACCTGTCTTTAAAGCCAGGGGACTGTCTTGTTGCACAGATTGTTTCTTGGCAGGGCCGTTTCCAGAGGCAGGGAACACGCTAACGTTACTCTTCAAGGGCCGAGGCGCTGGATGTCTCGGGTTGCTTACGACATGAGTGGGGGACACTGCAGGAATAAAGCAAAATAAGAGGACACCAATTCCATAAACCATGAAACTCCTCACAGCACAGGAATGCTCTTACCTACAACAGAGGCAAAACAATGAATAAAGATAGAGGTTGCAATGCAACAGCTGTATTTCTCAATCTGCTTATGAAGCAATCCTCTCTTCTCCTAGTCTGCAGCTCTTCCCAATCCAAAGTTTAAGCAATTGTGAATTAAGGGTCAGCTTCTGTACCTTCTTTCAAGAAACACCCAGAGAACAAACTACTACTGATTTAACAGGTCTGTCAGCTAGATGGATCCAGACCACCAGCTTCTACACTGCGTAGCATCACAAACGCCTCTTACGTGCTGCTCATGAGAAAGCACAGAGTTGACAGTCACAAAAAGGTGAAGCATAAGCAACCTCGTGCTACTGCACCAGCCTTCTTTTATGCTTGGACTCGAGTAAAGCAGTTTCCATGAACAACGGGCTAACAACACACAATCCAAAGGCTGCATTAAAAGCCTTGCTTCTATCATACCCTCACCCGAAGTGCCCGTGATGGGCAGCAAAGGCTCACGCTTCGGCTCTGCAGCAGCTTGGCAAGCAGCCAGCTGCGCTTCCTTGCCGGGAGCCGCGCACTCTCACCGACGGCAATGACTTGGCAGTGCTGGCCTGGGCTGCACGAGGCCCCATTGCCACGACGGCAGCCTAGGCAGAGTCGGAAAGAGCTTTATGGAGGATGGCCTAGCCCAGTGCCAAGTGTGTAAAGCCTATTTGTACCTGCCTGTGCCAGGGCTTATCAGAACAGTCAGAAAAGCACCAAATGCAGCACAGGAGAGGACTGCAATTAACAGAGAGCCAACCCTGCCCAAAGCATCCTTGGTAAAACGTGCGTGCTTTGAGGCGCTTAAACAAATCTCTTTTTGAGCCTCCCTGTTCAGCCTTTAGTGCTGTTTTTTGCAGGGTGCCACTCACAATTAAGGACAGGTTTTGTTTTTTCTTTTTTCTTATTCTTCAGTATTTAAGTCAGAGCTACTGATATTCTTTTGAAAAAGAGGAACAGGTTGCCAGCATGAAATCTGATGATATTCATTTAGTAAAGTTGTTAAAATAATGTAAAGGAAAATAATGCAATGAACCATCTAGAGTTTTTAATGGAGGGTGCTATTTGTCAATACATACAGATTCAGGAGCAACATTTCTACTTAAGTTGTTCTCTAGCATGCCATTTCATTTGGTATTTAGACTTCACGTCTAAAGCAGAGCAAAAGCTGATTTTTTCCCTCCAACTGAAAGCACTTTTCATTTCAAAATCCAGAAAAGCTTTAGTATGCTTGGCTCCAAGTTAGCTAGCAGATGCAGGGACTACTTTCTTCCTTTGGGTTAGCTGAAAAGCCTCCTGAGAGTTGAGATAATAGGGAAGTTCGTATTCCTTTTCCAATCTATGAATAAAAATTGGGGGGAAGAGGATTGAAGGATGAGATTTACTCATTTTAAAAACATGCAGGACAGAGGAATAAAAACATATATATCTGTAAGCTCATAAAGAACACTATAGTTTTTCTACAAAGACAAACACCCAGAACAGCTAGCACCTAATTTAGAATCGAAGTTTAGCTGCAAATTTGCTTCTTTCTGTTAAACCTGTCAACAGCCAGAGATCACCCAAGTAATTTTGCCTACAAGGCTTGGACAGGACAAGCACGAACAACATGATGGGAATTCCAAGGACTGAGTACATCATTTACCTTCTGGAGAGAGATCAGTAGTTTTCATGAAACTTGGTGCAGAGCTTTTGAAAATCTTAGTTCTTTCACCACCTATAACTACCTCGGGTCCGAGCAGGGAGACGAGAACTGCTAAGCTGTGCAGAGTTATTGCAACGATAGAGTCGCTGGTATCTCGAAGGCCCAGCAATACCTGCAAGAGGAACATGAGAATATTACTAAAAACAGAAAATTTTGCCTTTTTTTTTTTTTAAAAAAGTCTTCTCCCATTAGATGCTACATCTGTAGCACATTTCATTTCTAAGATTTCCTCACATCCCTTACTTGCAGTGGGGCTCAGTGCTGCAGAGAGGGGTGCAAGGCTCAGGACTGACATGGAAGAGGGTGCTGCACACTCTTAGGCAACACTAGCTCAACTGGTGAAGGTGGGGCAGGATGGGAGGACAAGGAAGCCCTCAGACCAGAAACAGCAGCCCTGACTGCTGGTGTAAGATATGAAATCACCACATGAATTGAGCAGCACAAGCAAGGCTGGCAATGGGGGTTGCTAAAACTGGAATCCATGATGGCTGCTTCTGGTAGAGGGGGCAGCTAAGACAAAGCTTGCACAAGGTGCTGCCAAGACTGCAAAATCTGAACTATAAAGCACAACTGATCCTAGCAGCAGAGGCCCCATATGGTTTCACTGTCCTTAACCTGTGGCAATATGATGTTTTTCAACTCCTCCCGAGAGAACAGCTCTGCGTAGGCATGGATGTGAGACAGCAACACCATTCGGACGTGCTCTTCGTGAACCTCAAAGAGTTTCAGCAGCACAGGGATCACGTGAGTCTGGAATAAGGCTGGTGACAGCAGGCAGTTGGTTTGGCTTTCTCCAGTTTGCTCTAGGGAAAAGAGGTGAAAAGTGGGAAAAGGCTGTTTCACAAAGCAGAGACAGCCCATCCCAGAACTATTCCAGAGCGGAGATCTAGAGCGTCACCAGCTGCCAGGTCCAGTTCTTTGTCGTGGCTCCCTGCACAGTCAGCTGGCAACTCACTTTCTTGGGATATCAGAGGAGATGGAAGAGAGGAAGAAAGGGAGCAGAGAAGCAAGGGAGGAAAGAAAGGAGGAAGGGAGGCAGGACAGGCAAGGCAGGACTCTTCCAAAACAAGAGGATAAGCAATTTCTAGTTCTCTCCCCAGCATCAGTAGAGCAGTTAAAACCCTACTGCAAATGGGGAAGCTGGTATTTCCCAATATGTGGAATAACCAGTCCTGTGCATTCCAGTATTTGTTATGCTTAAACACCATTAATCTGTTTGTTCTCTGAACTCACTCCAAACTTTACAGCGAAAATTTTGAAGATAAAGTATTTAATATTCACCTTTCTTTGGACCGAGCAGATGAGGAAGAAAACTCTTGACAGCTACAGGTTCAGCAAACACGAGCTGATTGAGTAAGAGAGGCACCAGTCGTGATGCGATCAGCTCCTCTGACAAGCAGGCCACTCTGTCCAGCTGAATATTCCTGCAAAGATTCCCTTTCTCCTCCTCTTTGGTTCAACTAAGTTCCAAACCAGTGAAATCAAGCTAGCCTTATTAATGATGGTGGCTACAGAAGTATAAAACAAGTAGGAAAACAGCTCTGTAAGAACCCTCAGACCTCCTTAGTACATAAAAAGCAAGAAAAATTCAGCTTCTCCCTTTCTCTAGCTCAGTTATGTCGTGACTACACTGAAGCTGTCAGCCTCAAGCAGTGCCTGGTGATAGATTCCACTTTGCAAATTCTCATCTGAATTGATGAAGCTACTGTCAAGAACAAAGTTAGCGAAAGATTTGGGTCTTTTTCCAGTCACACTGAAAGAAGTTCTCTGACCTTCTACAGTGAAGACTTTGAACCTAGGTGAGCAGGTGGCCTTTGTATTCCTGCTTAGCCACAGTACAGTGAGAGATGAGGCAGTCTTGCTAACACGAATGGAGGAAAAGTGGAACAATTAAACCTCTCCTGCTAATAACATCAACATCATTCCCCACAGAGTGAATCACCTCATTTAGAGCACAATGGAAAGAGCTTACAGACAACAGGAACATTGTTTTCTTTTTACATCCCAGTTACCCTGGGGAAAGTTTCTGTTCTTAGCCCTGCAGGAGTTCAAACAAACTGCTAGAGAGCGGAGGGGTTTCAAAAGAGCACACTTCAAGTGCACTGTGTTTGACTGCAGTCCAGTTTTTGCCTGATTCTTCAGCAATAGCTATTGGCCCATAGAAGGTAAACAGTGCTGTTCATCTGGCTGTCCACAGCACCATTCCAGAGGCTGGTAGCCTAGAGAGGCCAGCAGGCACTGCTCCTCCCAAACACCAAACCATTCCCAATGAGACATTACAAAAGTGAGGAAGAAAGGGTTTCCCCTGATGCAAGCACTAGTTTGTCTTAGATTCCCCAAACTACTACATTACAGAGCAAATGCTCAAAATGATCCAAATCAGCAATGATCCACATCAGGCACCTGAGGAAGAACCTTTCAGGCCACTAGCCTTCCAAGTGGCCCCCAAGATCCTATTTGGCAGAAGCATTTCTGAAATGAAAAGCTTTGGCTTACTTGAAAAATTCAGTTTTTTCCTCCTCAGACTTTAGCGTTAAGGTCTTCAGAAAGTTCACAACTTCCAGAAAGTCATTCCTAAGGATAAAAATGTAGGCAGCTAAGCACGATGCTTGATGATGATGCCTATACTATCCAAACTGAGAATTCACAAATCCCCATTATTTAGGAGACAGAAACAAAGGGAGATGCAAGTCAAATGTTGATGGACCGAGAGCACTGTTGTGACAGTGTGGCCTGTCACCCACCACCTGCATGTTCCCCGTGTCGAAGTACAGCTGACACGTCAGGAGTCAGCAATGACAGGGAGATGCAGACAAGGCTGCCCTTGCCCTCTCTGACCACCACCCAGGGCAATAAGCAGAGCAGTGCCCAGCCTGCTCTAATGCCACCATCAGGAGAAAAACTTAAGGGACAGCAGACACAGGTCTAGGCAGGCTACCTCAAAGCCTCCTTTACCCAGTGCTACCCTCAATGTAGCACTGGGTCTGTTTGTTTCCTAGCGCACTCCCCATTTCCTCCCATGAGTTTGAGGGGATCTGACCAGCTGCACGTGACAGAAGGACCCACTTTTGTCACCACTGCTAGCTCAATACCATGTTTGGGACATTGATTATACACTGGCGATGCAGCAATAAGCAGTACCAAGACATACCAAGACGGGCACGATAGTCCTTTTCTTACCTGAAGAACTCATGCGACAATAAGCTGGACAGTGGTGGACGACACTTTGGATCTGGATTCAGTAGCGTACGGTGCAACGTTTGCTGAAAGCTGGAGAGAATATCTGCTGAAACTGAAAGAAGCCAGAGAGAGCACTTACAGTTAGCTTTCTTTATCAGCACAGAACATACTATGGTCAGAGATCCCCCACTCCTCCTGAAAACTTCCCTTTAGAAACTCTGACAGCGAGTTACTGAATTGCTCACATCTCTACTGTCCTGCCCCAAAGGAAGGAGGAAGAACATTCACATTTTTCTCCCTAAGCTGCTGAGCTACTGGGCTACCAAAGAGTTTTAATAGTAAACAGGCAGCAAGTAAAGAAGCTGTGGATGAGTTTGAGAGCGCGTGTGTTGTGCATGCTGGTGACCTGCAGCCAGGCCTAGGAGAGCACACGTGACCATGCTCAAAAGCAGGATGAGGGGAACACAGGAGAAACTTAGGGCTGTATTTTAACCCATGTGACTCAGTTCTCATCTCCTTTGCAAGATAAAACTCACTCCTGCCTCCTCATCCAGGAAGCTGCTGTTATGCTCAGCTGAGGAGAAGGAAGGAAGAAGCTACCTCAAAAATTATGCAGTTTATCATAGGTAAGCAGGAGGAGGCAAGACTCCAGAACAGGCACAACCTCTGCCTGCACTAACCCAACACTCCTGATCCATTCCACCACAGCCAGCTCCCAGTCAAACAGGACACTGTCCCACCAGGGACTGTGACTCCTACAATAGGGTCCATACTGGTGTCTGTAAGCAAGAAACCAACATTCTCCCCCAAAGAGACTTTTGTCTAAGAAGGTGAAGCAGGAAAAAGGAGGAACTTGTACAGAAGTACTTCGTATTTTGGAAACTCCTGGCAAACATGAACAACAAATCTGCCCACCATCCCTGCAGCACATCACCCACAATACATAGCTGCAACAAGTAGGAGCTGCAAATATCTCAGTTTGTGCATGTACAGAATAAGTTATGCAATATTGTTGGCAGAAAAATAAATCATATTTCATTCCATTCCTCACCCTGATCATTTAGGAGAGTCAGGAGGTTTTCAACCATCATTCCAAAGGCATAAGCATCCCGTGCGTATCCATGGCTGTTGGGGAGAATTTTGAAATCTGTGGACTAAAGAAATAATCATCATCAAAGCAGGAGTTTACAAAATACTCGGTAGTTTCCATGAATCCCTCTCCACCCTCCCATGCACACCCTTCAATTCTTTTTATAGCTCCAAAGCTCACGAAGTACCCTACAAGTAGAATATTCCGCTGGAAAGCCCTCCACCAGGGAATTTATAGCCCACAGGAATGACTACATCAGGATGTAACAATTCCCTCGTGAAGGCACACGGCAATTACAAGTCAACAACTTTCAGCATTTCTATGGAAACAGGTGTTAATCAGATGGAGATCTCATCCCCTTAGTATATGTAGCTCATAGGATGCTTAATAGGGAAGGCCACTAACAAGTAAAAAAAGAGAAATAGAATAAAAAGAGGCTGTTAGACATGAGAGGGCAACGTAACTGTGTTATCACAGTGATCTCAGCAACTGCTCTCAGAAGCATTAAAGCTGCAACATGAAATACCATAAATAGTTTCAAGAACTTGCTCTTCCATTACTGCCTGTTCAAAGTCTCTGTTCCCTGTGCCCAACACCATGCCCAGGTGGGGGGAAGTAAGACTCAGGTATTACGCAAAGGCCACTCTATTCAGGTATGAAGAGATAAACCAGGTGAGTCAAAATTCTTTTCTGAACGCGTTGTGCTAATTTCTTGCTAGCAACAAATTCCTCTGGCAACCTTCAAATTGGACAAGTACCCACCATCTCCTCGCAGGGGATGCACGATGGGTCTCGCACAGACTTCACGTGACGGAGGAACTGCAGAGAGGAGAGGGAGACATCAGCTGCCTCCGTCTGTTCCCCGGGCCAGGCCGGCCGCGGGGAGCCGCGGGCCCCGCTGGCCTGTGCTCTGCTCTGCCATGAGCGCCTCAGCGCCAGCTGCCAAAGGCCACGCTGGCACGAAGGCACCTCGGGGCATCGCTGCCAGCTCGTCCCTTCAGCTCCTCAGGCCCCACACCACCCGCCCGCACAGGAGGAGGGTGGCATGGCCTGCAGCAGGCAGGTGTTACTGCTGCCCTCTGCGTCGCTGTGCACCACTGTTGCACCTGCCTGCTGATTTCTGAAAGGCCACCCTGCCAGGGCACTAAGCACAGCTGCTGCAGGACTGTGGATTTTCTGGGAGAAAGAGCAATATGCTTCCACTACCGAGTGCCAGGCTGCAGCAATGACTCTGCACAACACGCAGCAGCAATCAGACCAGGCATCTTTCTGCCAATATCACTAACAAGCAATAAAGATGCCAGCAGCAAAAGTTAATTATTTTTAGTTTGGATTCCTTTCAACCAGCACCTTCCTAGTAAAGCAGTTTATTTTAAGTAAGTCCAGAGGAACAAAGATGTCTCCCTGTCTGTACTCTTAACCTATCCTCCGGGCAGCTCTGCCTCCTTTTGAAAGCTAGTTTTTTAGCTAATGAGGAACGAGTTTCTGTGTTTATGCAGACATTGTTTTTTATAGTAATAGCATCCTTGGAGCAAAGATTCAGGTCAGAGTGGGAAGGGAGCCAAGGCGTTTAACAGTAAACTGGAAGGAACTGGGACTTGGGCCTTCCCATCATCAGCGAGCCAACCGCAGCAGACCAGGAGCCTCTTGCAGGCGTCAGAGGGGCACGATTTACTTGTCTCTTACCTCTGGCGTGGCTTCATTAAAGTTGCAGACTGTTTCCATTCCTCCCAGTTTCCAGTGTCCATCCTCACTTACAAAGACAGATGATAAACACACATTGTTATGTGTTAAGTTTCCCTAAAATATATATATAAAAAAAAATAAAAGACTTGGAGATAGGTGAAGATATGTTTAGTAGTGCTAATTAGGTGTTGTGAATAAATAAGGAAAAGCTGCTAACAACAACACCTTTCTACAGGTTCAAAAAGGATTTTGAAGGGGACCAGCAGGTATCGCACAGGAGGGCTGGGGGTTCAGAGCAGTTTCACGGCCACAGCCCTGTAAGCGCAGAGGAGACCTCCAACTGCAAACACAAAGCCTGAAAACTACAGTCGGGGCTGGGATTTATCTCCAGCCTCAGACAAACACGTAAGGCCAAACAGGGGACGTGTATCTGACATGAGGCAACAGCTATAAAAACACTGAGGCTGAGTGAAACTGGCGTGAAGCAATGCAACTGGTGCTCCTAAGATCACCATATTTTCATTTACTATTCCTTCCAAAAGGCAGCAAATGTTTTTAGCGGTTTCAGCGTAAAAGAATTGTGGGCTTTGGGCCTGTCTCTGTGTTATGAACCCCTCCTGTCATGTTTCACCTGGCCCCTGGGGAAGCGTCAGGACTCCTTCTCTCGGCACCTACCCTGTCATGGAGGAAGATGAGAGCCAGTAGCACATCGTAGATCCCTGCACAGATCTCAGCAGAAGAGAGAGTCTCCAGGACCATCTCCAAGGGTTTCACACGTTCTGTGACCAGGTGGATCCCATTTGCTTCCACGGTACAGGAGAGGAAGCGTAGAAGGCAAGGGTGGCGCAAGGTTTTCAGGTGCTTACAAAGAAGAAGAAAGAAAAAGAAAAGAAAAAAAAAATCAAAACCATCTGTCTTGACCTCAGAGGGTAACCACACACCTTCAGCCACACTGTCTGCTTGAATTTAGGCAGCCCATCCCAGCTCCTTGCCAGGCACTTGGCACACTTGCTTATTCACTCTGCAAAACCTTTCACAACACATCTAGCTACAAAGTTTTACACAGAAGAACAAGCACAGTGTTTTAGGTATAGTCCACCTAAGAAATTCCCCGTCTTCAGAGATCTGCAGGAGGAGATCCAATTTCCACAAACGAATGCAGGTGTTGTTATCCGACCCCCCCTTCCCATCGCCGCTGGTGGGAAGCAGCGCACTAGGAGCTTTGCTGCCGTCCCCCTTCTTCCCCGTTACGCGGCAGCTACATTCAACCATGGCCAAATTCAGCAGTGCCTCCTTCCTACCCCTCCAGGCTCTGACATCCAGAGCTGTCAGACCATCGCTGCTCCTAGAAAGAGGAGCTAAAGCTCCAAGGAGTCTTCTCCCCCGCACGCTTTCTACAGTACCTTGGCAGCTTTATTAACTGTATCTTCATTCTCTCTCTTGTAGACAAAGACCGAAGCACGTTTGCCATCCTGCAGCACGGCTGGGTAAATCGTGCGTCCGGTTGGCAGCGTAAACTGCGGTTCTTGCAGCGTGTAGCTCTTTAAAGCGCTGTTCTCTGAGCCCATCCCTTGCAGAGTTAGGCCGTTGTAGAGGCTCCTTCTCGATGCCAAACAGGCCTTAGAGTGGAGGAACAAACACAATTAACTCTAGCAGGTACTGTCCCGCTCACCTTTAGAGGATCATCCGCAAAGTGTGGGGTAGCCACCAAGAACTTCATCTTAACAGTCCTTTTCTCTCCTGTTTCAGAGCAAAACCCGCTTTTTATTTTGGTAAAGGAGAACGTTACCTCTAGATCTCCAGCTAGGGAAGCCCTATCGCTTTCCTGGTGGAGACGCCGCGCGGGGCACGGTGAGGAGCCCCTGCGGCTACGCGAGGCGCCAGCCTAGGCCGGCCGGGAGCCGGCTCTCCCACCTACCTGCTCTGCAGCTGACGAACGCCCGATCCGCCTGCCAAACCTCCCTCCCTCCCTCCTGCGTAAGGGAGCGGTGACACCGGTTTCCCCGCCGCTTCCCTGTGTATGAAGCGGATAATGCAAACGCGCTGCTTGCTGAGGCCGTCTTAGACAGGGGGTGCTGCACTCGAGGGCTGGGAAGACCCAGGAAGCTGCTCTGCATGTGAAAGTTAGCGATCATTTAATAAGGAGAGAGGGAGAAGACAAAACCTCATTTTTCAGTGATGCCCAGCATCAGGGATACGTGTTGGCTCTCTCAAACTAGACTCCCTACAAAACTCCAGATATCACACTCTTTAAGCAACCTTTAAGGAATAAAACTGCATCTGCAGGTTTAGAGCAAAGTGAAGCCCAGTTCGCTGCTTGCACACGTTTCTAGAAGGGCCGCGAGGGCTCTCGGCTCAAAGGCCTCCTCTCCAAGCGGCCACTCGCACCTTGGTGCCCTTCGCCCCCGCTTCCCGGTCACCCCAGCCTTGCCGCTCTCGGCTGCCCCTGCCCGAC
>NW_010577422.1:26084-40584 GCF_000705375.1 Tinamus guttatus | reverse complement strand
AATTAAGTTTATGGAAAAGGGAAAAAAGTAATGCACAGAACTGAGACAAACATCACTGGTAAAGTGTTTGAAAGTAAACATCATATTTTAATAATAATCTGCACTCTACTAGCATTAATTATAAGATTTAAACCCCATTACATGCTCACCTGTGAGTCCCCCCTGTAGAACAGGGGAGCACTGCTGCCTGTGCTACCCACAGAGATGTGGGTATCTTCATTTCCACTGGGGCTTGGAGTCCACCTCTGTTTGCTCATCTGCACTAACCTTTTTAAGGGCCACGAAAGGGGCAGCATCTTGTGCTGCTACTGCCCGTGCCCGCTGGCCTGGGACAGCTCACTCGCACCCTGCACACAGCCAGGGCTTTCACTTCTCTTTCAGGGGCTGCTCTGTGCAAATCTAATCACAGATGAAGATCTACGTGGGACAGGGGAGCACATGGGGCTGAGGATCCTTGCCAGGGTGCCCAAGCAGAGAGGTCCGAGGTTGCTCTTGCCCTTCAGAGGGGGATTTTAGCCATGGCGGACATTGCACAGAGCTTCAGTGGAGGAAACCAAGTCACAGCAACACAGCCAGAAGACCCTGTGCTCCCCCAGGACCTCTTGCCACACAGTCAGTCACTGCAGCCCGCACCGGAGCGCTCCTCAACGCAGGAGCAAGAGCTCCCTCGGGGTGCCCGGGGCGCCCCCACACAGGCACAGCTGAACTGAAGGGAGACGCATTCGCACCAGCACTCCTAACTACCTGCATTCCTAAAGCTACACACAAAGCAAACTGCAGAACCTCAGTTTTATTTACCATATTATTTTATTATTTATCATAAACTGGCTTTTCCACATTTGCACCATCATCGAGGTATAGCAGAAAAAAAAAAGGTTAAAAAACAGTCTTTTTCCCCAGCAGAAAGAGACATCTTGTGGAAATCTCTATTATGAGATATTTGGTCATCATTATTCTGCCCTGTATCTTATGAAAGTAATTAATCTCTATTAAGCCATTAAAATCTGATAAATGACCACAGATATGCTTAAAAGCCATTTTTTCTCCCTTGCACCTTGGACAGTAAACTGTCATCACATTAGCCAGAGGTGAGGAAGTTTGTTTGCTACAATCATAAAACTTTCACTCTATATTAAGACTTATCAGAACCAGGAACGCTGAGTACAGATTTTAATAACAGATGAAAATTTCAAATCCATGCCTAATGCCCATATGCTTCTGAAAGACAATATGATGATTCAAAGCTGGTAAGCTAATCACAAAAGTCTTTTCCTAGCCAATGCAAAACCTGGATACAAGCTGTCAAAACAACCGCCTCAGTCACATATTTTCAGCTGAATGGAAAACATACCTTAGGATGTGCTGCCATTCTGCTCTGAACGTTTGAGGAAAATGAGATGCTGTCCACGTATTTTATCAGCGCTTCGCTGTGTACTCTAGAATAACTCTATGCACGTCATGCACAGCAGTACAACTGCATTGAGAGATGAAGTTTAGAAATAAAAGAGCTTTCACTGAAGCGGCCAAACTCTCAAACTATATTACCTAAAACAAATAATTTCTACTTCCAAAGAAGGGTGGCAATATTACAAAAATGCCAACTTTGCAGGTGTTCTCCTGCATGCCACTTCTCCTTGACACTGACAAACCCTGGAAAGGACAATTACCCATCCCTGCTTGCTTCAGGCTATGGCCAGAGCGTTGTGCAAGCACAGGTACCGCCAAGAAAGTATTCTAAATTTAGGCCTAGATACTCTTATGATTATCTTCAAAGTTACTCCATACTTTTTGATGCAGGAAAATCAGTTTGGTTGTGGCCTTTGAAAACCCTCCCGATAGACCCATTTCTTCAGCTCCAAAAGAGGAGCTTGGTGATCATGACCCATTAAGCCCTGGCAATGCCTCCCTTTATAAAAGCACTGGGGACACCAACACCAGCTAAACAGCAGCTCAGCTTCTCAGCAAAGTGCAGGCACTAAAAAGGTGAGTCTGTCTGTCCTATTCCTACGATTTCTATAGGCTCTTCTGGAGGCAAGGGCTTCATCTTTCCCTCCTGATTCGGTCTGAGCATGCTGCTGGCAGGGGAAATAATAATCTCAGAGAAATTAAACAGTTGGCATATCTTAAGACTTTCTTATAGGGCTGCAGAAAGGAGAAGAAAGGATTAGCCTCTTGCAGGCTGGCTGGAAAAAGTCAAGTTATGGTTGTCACCTACCTCCAGTTTCACAGGGTGGTATAAAATGGCAGAACAGTCTCCTTCCCAGTTCACCCCCCTGCTAAACAAACAACTGTTCCCATTATAGAACAATAAAGCTTAACATAGAAGACCAAGAACAGCGAACGGAGCTGCAACAAATAGAAGTATATCAAATAAAAAGCTAAAAGTGTAACAAATGGAAAGACTGAGAAATATACAGCTACTCAGTATTAGACCATCCCTCTGAATTCACAAAAAAGTCAGTATTAATTAGCTACTTGTCTGTGCAAATCATAACTTACCTTCACTTAAGAAGTTTGGGAGAACATATCCAAATATTAATAATAGAAAAATGAACCATTTTTATAACAAAAATCTTGATTTATTAAAAGCTGGAACTGGTTAAAAATAAATCCTTGACATAAGGTTCTTGTTAGCTTTAAAATGTAAGCATAAAAATACTCTAGAATTATGTTTTGGTATGGATGAAATGTACACTATATAACACATAAAAAGAGTCTTGACTTGCTGCTATTATTTTTAATTAGGCTCTCTAGCACGTATGGTTTTACCTTCTAACACCAATTCAGATTTGGGAAAGGGGAGGGTTTGACTCTCCACACTCATGGGACTGGCAATTCCATGGCTCATGCCTTGGAGCACTAATGCATTTTACATTAGCTCTGAGCATCAGGAAATCCTGGCTTCTGGCGCCAAGGAGTTCAGAACGATAATGACACACATCTGAACACCGGGATTCGCCGCCCCACTGCCAGTATCTATTCTATCAAACAATCCAGCCCTGCTGCATTACAAATAGGACAGAACATTTGCAACAGTCCACGCTGTTTCCAATTAGACCGAGTGTCTGGATTGCAGATAATTCGCGATCGTATTGAAAAAAGCCTTCCTGGAAAACCAGATTCTAATGAGAAATTTTAATACTTACAGGGGCTACCAACAATGGGCAATTACCAAGTTTGCAGTTTACCAAATCACAGCTTGGGCCTGTCCTGGTCATTGACTCTGGCCTCTAAAATGCCCTGAGACATTACAAAGAAATTCTAAAAACTTTTTACCTAAAAATAAACCAAACGTATTTTGTCACTTATTCTGGCTGGGAGGTCAGATTAAGCAGCATCTTACAAAGACAGACCTTGGACAAAGGCTTGAAATTTAAGGTTCAGTGACCTATTCCTACCCAATGACACGAGATTTTCCGCAGCTAAAAAGACTGCTGACAAACCAGCAGGATCGACTGGGGCTTCCTTTGGTTTACTGAAAACTCTCTCTCCACTCTCTCCCCTCACAGCAACTGGAGGCAGAGACTTAAGTCTCCCTCTCAAGGAGGCACATGTTTTAGTCTTATTTTTTCAAGGATTTTTGTTATCATAATTTGTCCTTATAAATGTTGCCACCATTCCACCTCTGCCTAATGTTGAGCTTTGTGATGCATTAATGACAGAAAATCTGTAACAGAAATCAATGTTACCATCCACCACCCCTTAACAACTACGAGGAGCCAAGGCGAAGGATTTTTTTTTTCCTTGCTTCAGCTATACAGAGTTGCTCGTATTTTACAAATGTTAAATAAAGTTACAAATGGTGAAAATAATGTTATTACTTTCAAAATAAATTACTTGAACCACAGTGCTGTGCATGTCCAGATAACATCCTGTTAAAGCAAATTCCGTACTCTGATCATAAAATGTTGGAAACATTTCCTATTTATTGCATACGGTAACATGCTCTATAAAAGAGATTTTCCAAGCCCTACAGAAACTACAAAGGACCCTCCTTCTTTGAAATGAGACTGTTCTATTTTGAACTTGTGGGGGAGACCTACTTGGCAATCCAAGCTGGAACAGCTTATTAACATGTAGAGAGCCAAGGTCATAGACCAGAGGGGCAATTCAGAGAAACATCTTCTCAAAGTCAGGCCATAACAGAGAGAGCTCCTGCTCCTCTAGCAGAATTTCCAAGTAAATGCCCCTGGTAATCAAACTGGGAATGAGAACTGGAAGGCTTAGTTTGAGGGGGAAAAAAAGTTCAGAAACAGTTTAGGTTTAGGCAGCCGAGAAACTTATTTTTAACAACTTAAGAATGCTGGAAATAAATTTCTCCTAGGTAATTAGGATCTCAAGCATCTCTCTAGACATTTCCCAACAATGATGCCTGAATAATATTTGAATAATTGTCATAGCATGTCGTCAGCTGTGTTCTAGTTTTATTTTACAGCTTTTAGAAAGCTAGCATGAATTACAACATGCACGCTAATGTGCTAAAAGAAATGTGTAATTCAAAAGACAGACTAGGTTTTCCAGCGTGATGAAAAATGATTAATCCTTTCACATATGATTCCCATAAAGCTGCTTTTCCAGGATAAGTCATTCCCCCTATTATGCATTTAGGACATAACCCTACTTAAAATTATAGGAGGCAAACATAGCTAAGAACAGAAATTAAGCCTTATAGAGAACTCTGAATTAGCCATTTTCTCATTATTTACATTCCTTTCAAACAGGAATTTACCTGCTGGAGAAGGGATGCTGCCCAACGAGGTCTCCATTCTGAAGATGATAATCACTGAAGAACTCAGGACTCACTGCTCCATCGGGGGCTATTAAGCCATCTATAAAAACAGGAAAGACCCAGAGACCAGGTGAAGGAGCATGATTTTAGCACAAGTAGGCAACAGCCATGTTTGCCTTAGGAATTAATTAGCAATCCACAACACTCACTTCTGTGAGAAATGACAAGTAATAATAATACTGGGAAAAAAATGCCTGGAATGTTATATCTGTACCCTCATCAGAGAAGTGAGTCTAGAAAAAAAGCAATGCACAAGGTCAAATATGAGTATAGCAGAATAAGAGTAGAAGAGCAACAAATGTCTTAATTACTCAGGCCTTCACCGCTGTAATTTTTAAAAGGAGCTAAATAAAATAGGAGAGCAGCTTCAAAACCATTTTTTTGATCTCCTCCATAACACAGAAAAGTTGGGGCTGGAAGGGACCTCTGAAGCTCTTCGGGTCCAAACGCTCTGCCCTAGCAGGTCACCTAGGGCAGGATGCCCACAATCCCGTTCAGTTGGATTTCGGCATCTCCAAGAATGGTGCTCCACAACTTCTCCAGGAAACCAGCATCGATTTTCAGCCATCCTCACAGTAAAGAACTGTTTTCTCATGTTCAGAGGGTATTTGAGAAGAGCCTGACTCCATCCTCTTTACATCCTCCCATCAGATAATATGTACATTGATAAAGTCCTCCCTGAGCTGCTGCTTCTCCAGGTCAACCAGTCCCAGCACTCTCAACCACTCCTCATATCAGACATGCTCCAGTCCCCGAACAACTTCAGTGGCTCTTTGCTGGATTTCCTCCAGCAAATCCATCCTGCCGTGTACAGAAGAGCTCAGAACTGGGCCCAGTGCTCCAGCTTCGCCAGTGGGAAGCAGAAGGAAGGATCATATCCCTCATCCTGCTGTGAACGCTCTCCCTAACACAGTCCAGGATACCAATGGCCTCCTTTTCTGCAAGGGCACAGGGCTGGCGCATGGTCTGTCTGTTGTCCACAAGAACCACCCCCAGCTTCTTCTCTACAAAAATACTCTCCAGTACCAGTTCATGGGATTATTACTCCTACACTTCTAGGCGAACGACTATTTGCCTTTACTGAACTTCAGGAGCTTCCTCTCAGCAAAGAAGGCCTTTGTTTACTATGTGCTCACACAGACACAGATTACAATTTTCTGATTCTTTTCTATAAAACCACGAGCAACATGACTCATATGTTTGTAAAGCCAGCAGTATTCCTTAAAGACTTCACAGCTCCTCTTTCCATTATAAGGAACAGTAGGAAATCAGAGTCCAACGTTTTGCCTAAGTTAGATCAGGGTAAATCCAGACTGTCTTTGAAGTCAAGTCAGTGAATGAGAACCCAACTTAATTCTTCCATGTTCTCGTTCCCAGAATACATTTCTTGTTCATACTAGGGGCAACAGTTCTTGCCTGGTAATTAGTATTAGGCTCCAATTAGATTAAATGAGCTATTTCATTAAAACAGACCCTACCTCAGTTTGTCTTTGTTACTGTATAAAAAAGAATCTAGACTTACCATGTAGAAAATACTCTAATAAAAATAAACAAAGACAGATACATGCTGACTCATTTTAATAGTTTAACAGAGGATAGAGAGACTCCTAATGACTAGGAAGTAACAAATGCCATTCCACTTTAAAGAAAAAGAGATAAGATGCAGGGAATCACAGGCCACTTAGCTTAACCTCTGTGGTTTCCAAACTACTAAAACTGCCTGTGCAGGAAGCAGTGGAAAGTTACTTACAGACACAAGGGCTTAAAGACGACGAGTCAGGCATTCAAACAGATCTCCCTGTGCTTTATGAATCTACCTGATGCTTTTTGAAGATAATATAGTGACAAATGATAAAAGGAATAGAATTGACACGTCTAGATTTCTAATAGACATTTGATGAGGTGCTACAGAGATTCATTTAGAAGATAATTCCTCATGGGAAAGTGACTGAACATAGTGCAATAGACTGTAAATGAAAAAGGCCAGCCATGACCAGGCTGCATTTTAGCAACACAAGATAGCTGTAACTTGGCTATACTCTAACTGTATACACACAATTGCACACGCTTCGTGAAAGAACTTCAATTTATGAAGAAGTTTTCTGGCACAATCTGTATTATTGTCTCTCAGCATGAAAAAGAGCTGAAATGGGTATTATCATCACTCGTAGCATATTTACCTTTCTTCACCTATCCTGTATTTTACATACACACACAGAAATGAGGTGGAACATACGCATTGCTATACTCGTGGTATTTCACATTGAAATTTATCTAATAGAGTACCAATGTATTTTACAGCTAGGTTTGCCTAGAATTAATTTGAAAGCAGACACACCTAAAAATATCATCTCAATACATGTTAACTCTGAGACTAGAGCCATGGCTACTTAATGTGTCTTCAATCAAGACTGCTAACATTCAAACCATAACACTCAGAGTTATGGCTCGCATGAATTTCTAGGAAACTGAAAGCACATGGCTAACATCAGCTACATATTATATGATTAGAGCTAAAGGACATCTGTTGTTATGTACATTTCAACATAAATTAGGGTTCTGTATTTTCAGAGCAAGGGAGGCACTGAACTCATGAAGGTAAGTTCAGAGATTCTACCAAGTGTTTGGAGCAGGCTAAAATTATTTCGCAAGAGATGTTGGTTTATCAGGGCAACGAGAAGCGACTTTTGCATCAGCTATCGGTGCAGATCATCTGTAAAGTTATCACACTGAAATACAAACTTTTTATTTGTGACTAGATGCATTTTTGGCATCTTTGACTAAGACATGCTCCATCCTTCAGAAATCCAGACGCCTGCTCCAGTTGGTACAATAACCCACAGCCTTTTCAAAGGATTATCGTGTACCCTCTGGCTGCAGTTCAGATGTATAAAGCTAGCAGAGTTCAGAAGCACACCATCACAGGCACTTGCCAGAAGAAACCTGAAAAGCAAATCTATATTTTGAATATAATCACTTACTCTTATACCTCCAAAAACAAAAGTGCTTTTCAAACATCTGCAGAACACATCACTGGATTTCTGCCTCTCCCTCCCTGATCAAATATCCATTCCAACACAAAAAATCTGTATTCAAATAGCATGAAGCCTGTAATACAAATGATTAAAAGCCAGGAAATTCAGTGTTACTGGTGACACTCCCTCTCTAGTCCACACTGCTGGGAAAAGAAATGGCCAGTGAAGTAAGCAAGGGTTTATTATTAAGACCCGGGAAGCAGACACTGCAGAGGGCCTGCTCTGATGTCTTCAACTGAGGAGTCCAAAAGAGACTTGATATAATAAGAGACATATACTTGGCTCACACCGCTAACCTCATAGAGGTCTAAGACAACAAGATAAAGCTAGAGGATTCAAAGGGAAAAACCTACCTGTAAGAAGGTGTGTTGATATGGATGATAACTAAGTACATGAATAAGAGTCCTTATGTTCTGATATACTTTGAGAATAATTGTAGAAATGCTACTGAGGGCTTGCATTTTTTTTTCCCCCCTTAGCAACTGCAGATAAGTTTATAGGTTTCAGTGGGTTTGTTTTGCTTATTACTATTCCTGCAAATTCATCCAGAGACAGCTTTGTGACTCATGTTGCATAGCAAAGGATTGGACACTTATTTGGAAAATAAAGGAAAGACTCAAAATCAGCTATTAAGAGGGGAAAAAAAGTATGTGCACATAGTCCTCCAGTTTGGAAAGAATATAAAACCGCAAGTTTGAGAGTACAAGCCAAGACCTAGTTATTAAAGGTTATGCAGACATTTATCCAGTGGACAAATTATTTCATGATTGTCTCCTGTAGGGTTTCTTGAATCTTCCTCTGAAACAGCTGGCAAGAACAAGCACTGGAGAGAGGATACTAGATATATCACTGCCTAAATCCAGTACGACAATTTTCTTAGTAACTACAAAATTTTTACCAAACGTTCAAGACAGCAGATTCGACTTGAGGTACTCCAGAAACTCAACTGTGCAGAACTGCATCACTATAAGCTATCAATAGCAGGAAAAAAATGGCTACGTGAAAGGTCTTTTTCCTTTAAATACACATATAAATACAAAAATCTCAGATAAGAATGTGACTTCCCTTAATAATCACTCAGACTTCCTAAATTAAATTCTTAACAGTAATAAGATGACTGCAAAATTATAAACACAGATTCAGAAAAAGTCACATTACCCTCTGCTATAAAAAAAATCCATTATGGAACCAACACATAAGGCAGAACAGAATTCAGCACAAAGCTGTACCGTGAAGTTTACAGGGATGAGAGAAGGTCTGTGTTTGCTAAGCAAACAAATATGGATACAAGCAGGTGAGGGCCAGCTTAGTCAGCTGGCAGTCAGGATCAGTTAGCTGTCTGACAGAGCTGCTCATATTTCTAGAGATCTGCGATACGCCATAAGGTCATCCATATACTGTACCAAACATTCAATAATATCCTAACAAGACCAGCCTCCCGCTGGTGTGGAGTTTCAGCTGATCCGCTAGTTTTATTTTGTGGGTTGTTTCAATGTCCACAGATCAAGTTCTGGTTCCAAATATGAGCGGTTTGGGACAACCCCAGTCCCAAACACCAGCACGTGCTGCCTTACCTGCATTATAGTAGAGGTCAGGTCTTTCCAGAATATCCCCCTCGTGGATGTAGGGCTCAATGCGCTCGTCCCCATACAGATACTGCTCACTGTCATCCATCTGCCGACTCTCCACCATCTCCAGCCACTGAGAGTTGTGCCAGCGAAATTTCTCACTCTGGATTTTTTTGGCCCATTCCTCATCATATTCCTGTTAATAAAAAAAACCAAAACACACAAAAATTTTAGGAAGTACACAAAACTGTTTGGCTTAAAAACATAAATCTGAGAGCAATCTCAGTGATTAAATGTCAACATTGACCAAATACCCCAAATGCCCTCATTAGAATATATTTCACCAGAACAACTAGCTACCAGAAAACATAACAGAAGGCTTTCACAAAATCATCCATTTTAAATTTTGCTTCATGAACTCCAGTAAGACAGCATTTCATCTACCGCTTCCTCATAATAAAAGGGACAGTGGAATCAAAGACCCTAAGATCTTCTCCACGCTGAAGAAAACGGGATAAGTTCGGGCTACTGTAGAAAAATAACTGTGCACATTAAGTTTGTCTGGATTGCAGCCTGACTGCACTATAAAGGAAGCAAAAGACTCCATGGTTATTGCAATGAACTTCCCTAAACAGCCCTCATGTCTGTACCTCTCCTGTTCTCCAGTTCCCAGATATTTTAAAATCCAAGGATTGTAAACAAGAACCTCTCTATGAGATCTAGTTGAAGCATTTTAAGGTTTGAAGTTTTTAAAAATCAGTTTTACTTTAACCTGAAAGGGATGAAAAGCATTCACACAGCCAGCTACAACGGCTTGGATGCAGAAGGGGTGATTTCTTAAACTGCTCCAACTAGACATGCAAAAGCAGATCTGTCTATAACCTAAGGGCAAAAAATAGCAGTGAAGACAGAATAACTTGGCTTAGTAGCTCAAGCTAAGCTTCAAAAACCTCTGTGGACTGAACATGAGCTTTTAAACTGGCCTAATACTCAAATTGCCTTGTCTTCACTGCCATTAACCTGACATAGGTAACATTTTCTCCACCCTGTGCCTTTTCCATCCTCCTGACAGACTGATAACACAAAAAACAGCTGGCTCAGTCATTCTAGCTTTGGGCTCTCTGACATTACTAATCAGTCTATCCTGAGCCCCCAAGATTTCATGGGGAATCATGTTGCATTCATCATGCAGCCACAAAGCCATTATTCTATAGCAGGGGATTTTAAAACTTTGCTTTGCTTGGAGAAATGGCAAGTTTGTTTCTCTTGGCTTAAAACAGAAGGTGAACTCCCTTTTTGATGGGACACTCATGAAGCACCTGCAGATTTGGGGCTCTGATGCTGTCTATGCCATCATTTTGAATTTCTTACATTTCATTCTTAGATTCTGAGTTTTTTTACATTTCATCTCCCATTTACATTAGTTAGGTCCCTCTAATTCCTCTCTGCATCATTTTGGCACAGAAATAGCCCTGTGCAAACTCTGATCCCTCACATAACTTCCATGCACAGAGCAAATATCGCTGCAGAATCTGTAGACCTTCCCAATCCCTAGCAGCTACAACAAAAACTTTAATTCCTTACGGCAACACAGCAACGCAGTGTCCTTGGAGCAGGGGGGTGGGTGAAAAAAATCACCTTGTCCCACTTCTGCCCCTTGATCTTTCCCCCATTTCCACTCTTGATTAAAAAGACAGACTAGAAATAGCACTGCAAAACAATAAATGCCCTGGAAAAGGCAAGCTCATTGCTGAGACTCATGAAGTGACACAAAAAAATTTAAGGGCATGACTTCCAATGGTGACTTCTGACCAGGATCCTTGAACCATCCCTTTTGCTGGGTCTGCCAGAGCTAAGTGTGCACTATCTGTTCTATCAACCCTTAGCAGCTGGGAATTACTCTCAAGCTTTTGAGAAATATCTTGTAACTGCCAGAGATCATTCTGCAGTCCCAAGAAAATTATTTCCAGAAATCATGACTGGGAAAAAAAAAGGAGGAGGTGAACGGGGGAACACACCAAATCTAACAGAGAGCAAGTTAAAATAATCTGTGGGGAAGTTGAATCACTTTCATGCTACCTTGTTTGCTTTAAAAAATGATTAAACTCCTAGTTCACACTTAGCAAAGCACACTACAGAAAAATTAAAAGCTTCCCAAATTTGCAACCATAAATGAATTTCACTAGCACACCTCTGTCGCTCCGTTCCACATCACCCCTGAACAGGGGAAACAAAGAAACCAAATTAAAGCAAGCTAGGGTAAAACAATTTTGGAAAACAGACCAAGTCTTCCAGCAATTTTGTTTGGAGCTATTAAAGCTTTATTTATTTTTAATGGAAGCATGTCTTCTTTAGGAGGGAATTCCAGGAAAACTGATAGTAGAAAATTGCCGAGAGGATGGAGATAAGAACAGCTTTGTTCCCTCCAGTCCTTCAAACCATTAGGCCACCAGAGAAATGGGGAAGGAGGTGAGAAGGTGGTGGAGAGAACGTGCTTGTGCTCCAGCCCCACAGATACCACGAGCTGAGGAACATGAAAGGAGAAATGCTGGAGGTTCGTTTTATTCTCCTTGTTGCTCCCTGACATCACCATTTCGAACATTCGGTTCCCATAAATCCAGGAGTGTCACGGAAGATGCATGGCTTGACTCTGCGTGGAATGTGCCATCCTTTTTGAAGTTCTGCTTCCAACTTTGTTTACTGGTTATGAAGCGTTAACTGGCCTATTATCAGAGAGGGTCTGTTCCCTATCAGGGGTCCCCTTTGTCACTGGCTTCCGTCACACCTTGTATCTGATTAACACACTATAGGATAACATAGAACTACACAGATCTGCTTTGTGTTTTCTCACAGCTGATGAAAAACAGATTTTCCTTTTCACTTTAATGTGGTTGCCCTTTAATTGGGACTGTAATAGGGTTCATTTGATGCAATTCCTCATACTATACTAAAACTGCTATACACCAAGTTGAGTGTTCATTATGCTTAAAGATAGAGCTAGCAAAGTGATATGTCACATTCTTCTCTATTTTAACCATCCCTAAAATATCTTGTCTAACTTCAGCCATCCATAAGTTGGACACGTAATTTAAGCTATGTGCTCCTGTCAACCAAGGGGAGAAGCAGATGGTACAGATCACCTTCTGCAGGTGTCTGTGACACCCATCTTAGGGCAAGTACCACCAGAGCGCAACTTAGTCACAGGCCAAAAGACCCCTCCACAATTTACACCAGCACAATCCCCAGTAACTTGTCTAACTTCAGCCATCCATAAGTTGGACACGTAATTTAAGCTATGTGCTCCTGTCAACCAAGGGGAGAAGCAGATGGTACAGATCACCTTCTGCAGGTGTCTGTGACACCCATCTTAGGGCAAGTACCACCAGAGCGCAACTTAGTCACAGGCCAAAAGACCCCTCCACAATTTACACCAGCACAATCCCCAGTAACTTCTTTGCAGTCAGGCTCTTCACCAAACATATTTTGAGAGGAAATGACTGGCCCATGGTATGACAAGACACTGCTGGGTATGACAGACACTGCTGGGTATGACAGACACTGCTGGGTTCATGCCCCACAAAGTCCCCAGCACCAAAGTGGGCCGATTTAAATTTAACAATGCAGATGCTGATCATCAAAATTGGGTGCCAGCAGCATAGCCTGCAGTGCTAGCATCTCTTCTCCCCCTCTCTCTCTATTCAGAATTGTTAGACGATGACAGAAACATGATGACAGACGCCACAGAAGTGGAGAGTCTTGGCAAGTAGAGGTTGAACTGTTTTCCCATAGGCAGTATAGAACTTTTCATGGAATGAGAACAACAAGATGGAGTCAAAGGTTATCTATTTTCATAGTAGAGTGCCTATCTAAATAAAGTCCACACCAAATCCCCGTGGTCTGCTCTTCCTTGATTCCAAGAGAGCTGGCCAACATCTTGCACAGCTGACCCCAAATCCCAAAGCACTGAGAGTTCACAGCACATTCCCGTGTACGTGGGATTCCCACATTCACAACACGGAGGATCAGCATCAGGGCATTTGGCTAGCAGAGCAAGATGTAAACCATTCATTAACATGTACCTTTCAATAGGAAGCAAATTATATCTGCTTTTCAGTACAGCCAGCTGGGGCAAAGAATGAGAGCTGGAATCACACCTTAGGCACAAGGCCCTTCCTGGGGTAACAAACATACAGACAACACTGCAACTATCTAGAAGACACCTGGCTTTTGCTCGAGAACCCTGCAGAAAGGCTTAAACTAGCTATTGATTCCAGGCTTTTAACCAAGCCATCCAACCTGACCAGGCTAGGTGTAGAAGTTCTTATCTCCTAACTCCCTGCTTGGTGTCAAGACTCAGCACATGGCACTAAAGGGAACCATTCCCAGGTTATCAGCACAGATCTTTCTGCTGACAAAAAGAATCTCTCACATGCACCGGTGCAAAGCCGAGACCTTCCCGTACATACCACGTTAAAGCAACACATCTGTTTCAGTTCATCACTGGTAGAGTCCAGCCAAGCTATATTAAACAATCATCACTAGTGTAACATTTCCATAATTTCTGTGACAATTACTTTACTACAGAAAGCATATCTCCCCTAAGGCTTATATGGCATTTGATTTTCTTCAGCGGTATTTGAATCACACTGCACAGAGCTTATTGATGAGTGAAAGAAGCTTTTGTGTGCTTGGGGAAAAAAATACTTTTAAGTGTCAAATGTCTTTTCTCCAACATTTAATTTCTGATTTCCATCATCAGAGGAGCTAATGGTGTCAGCATTTACATGGAACAAGATGGCAAACTTATTTTTTCCTTCTTTGCTGTGGATTTAGCACTGATGAGATGTTCCACTAGACATAGATCCACTAGTCTCTAGGACTATTTGAACACCTCAGAAGGTACCAACAGCATAAAATTACCACAGAGCCTAACACCTCAGTGTTTACATGCTGCTTTAACATAGCTCTGAATGACAAAACACATAAAATCTGAGGATCTGATAACTTAACTCTGGTGTATAAGAGGACAGAAAACTACAGGACTGTGCAGAATGAAGCTTGTGTTTTAGTCTATATAAAAGTTCCCTGAGAGCAAGCTGCAATATGCA
>NW_010577422.1:0-25477 GCF_000705375.1 Tinamus guttatus | reverse complement strand
CCATGCACGATAGGCCTTTTAGACTAACATGTTTTCTAATAATTCATATGACATTCCTTTGTTGAGGAAGTTTCCTTTGTAATTTTTATGGAGATTTTCTGTTAGAGTTTTCAATGCATTTATCTCAAAAATACTCAAGATAGGTTCTGTTGTGCAAAGCATTGCATTATTACTAGCTCTGTTAATTTGAAAGAGAAGCATCATTACTTTTTTCTTTAAAAGCCAGCCATCTCTAACAGGAGACTACGAACATCATCCCAAACAGCTCCTCAGATATGCATCAGAGCTCCAAGGATTGAAGGACATTAGGAGGTTGTTACTATGCTGTTAGTAAAATACATAATTAAACTGTTATCCTTACAAGGGTCCTATACAATCTGTTCTTTATGTTTCTGTAAAAGATAATACTCATTTAAGACAGACTCAAAGACAGGTATTATCTCTTTACAAAATTTCTGGATCATCTGAATAAGCTCAAGATTAGAAGTAAAAGGAAAAAAAATCAAAGGTGAGTTACAAATATATCAAAAATTCAGGTCTTTAGGAACTGACATAAAGCATTTAGGAACTGGACATAAAAATAGATTCAGTCTTCAGAAGACAGATTAAAAAAGGGAACAAAAATCCAAGTCTTGATGGTAGGAGAAGCCGAGAGATTTATGTCAAACAATGTAAAGAATAATTAGAAGGGCACAGAATAAAGAAATAGACTGCGTTTATGGTGTCTCAGGGTATTTAAAGTTATCTTACAAATATTTTAATGCACTTCAGACTATGCAACACATACACGTAATCATGCAATGTAGTAAGATATTTCTCTGTACAGTTTTTCTACAGACTGATTTTGATTATGGTTTTCAAAATAAATCAGAGTAATTCAGATCAGAAAGGAGCTAACAGGTCATGGGGCTCATTTTGCCCCTATTTCAAATCGAATTAACTTTTCCTCTGTAATATTCATCTTGCAGATCTCTTACGCACCTAAGCTGCTTGCTTAATTTTTCTTCAGCTGAAATAAGTCATTTACAAAGGGACTTCTGAGACCAAACAGGTTTATGCAAGAAAAACATGGGCCATGCACCAATTATGGCAAATGAAGTACACTTGAACTTTAGAAAGATACGAGTCTCCTTTATGATGACATCTCTGGTGGCTTGGTGGAAGACCATCTGATAAAAGACATAAATGATCTGGCAGACAAACTCATCATCTTCTTGTTGGGCTGCAAAGGCAAAATACAGTTTCAGTTTTCAAATGTCACAAACAGAACCTCTTGGCATTTACAGAAACATCTAGATTTTACAGATCAGCTAGACACTTCAATACTATACCTGTGTGATTCATCTTCTGGCAACACCAACTTGTCTTCTCCCCACTCCAACCAAACTAGAACACCACAGACCACAGCCAGAAATGTACAGATGTGGTAACAAACTAGCTAGACCACTAGCCAGAGTTTTTATCAGTAATGCAGTAATTTTTCTTCTTTTCATAAAGACACCTTCCCCTATTCCGCAGATGAAAAGGAATGGTGCAACTGAGTGTAAAAGCAGCTATATATAGCACCTTGCCATCTCTGAGAAGCAAGGCCCAAAAATCAAAGTGCTCAACATACCATTTAGAAGCTCGATGAGTGC
The DNA here is from genome assembly GCF_000705375.1 of Tinamus guttatus. The sequence continues at coordinate 23,840 of NW_010577422.1, read as the reverse complement.
AGGAATGATTCCAGATTTGGCTAACAGAGCAGCACAAGAGTCATCCATAGAAACTGTTCCAATCATTATCACTACTTCCAAAACCAGGTCATCTTCTGCAGAACCTGGTAAGCCAGATAGCAGAAAGCACTGTCCTTAGAAAGGCTTAACCTTGTGTCAGTTGCACTTTATTGGCACATACTTTTCAATATTATGTTCCTTAAAAGAACCACAAATAGAAGGAAACAGACTCTAGTTTGAAAGAGTAACAAAATTTGTGCAGACCTGGCTTTAGTTTATCCTTGAGGTATGGAACCAGTGTATACTCTTTAAGCACAAGCTCCCAATCGAGATCAGGTAAAGTCAAATTTGCAAGTGTTCCCAGGCATTCAATCACAAATTCTTCCTCTTCATCATTTGATATCTGAGCTGCTAAATCGCCAACATAATCCTGAAGAAAATATAGCAGCAGATAGACAGTAAATGTATTAGGTAGTTTTGAAGAACTTGCATCATTGTCAAATCAAAACTAGTTCTCAAAAGCAGAAGAGGCTAGTAAGACAGTTTCACTACCGGCTGAAGAATTATTCAAGAACTCATTGTCAAATCAAAACTAGTTCTCAAGAGAAGAGGCTAGCAAGACAGTTTCACTACCGGCTGAAAAATTATTCAAGAAAACATTTGAGTACTCTTCCTCTCATTCCTTTTGCTTTCAAGAGTTATGAATCATTTCTTCAGCCAAAAATAGAAGGTACTGACTGCACACACCAACAAAGCTTATGAAAGCTGCTAAAAAACAAGAGGAATGAACACTGGGAGCACTATACTGAGTGTCAGGAATGGTTTCTTCTTCTTAAAGACTGAGAAGTGACTACAAGGTTCAGGCACAGGGTTGCCATTAGTTTTACTGACTAATAGTGCACTGTTTTAAGCCGATTTAATATTCAATGCTCATTTTAATAGTACACTTAGTTTTCAAAAAGGGGCATCCTATTTGTGAAACTAATAGGAATCCAGCTAACTGAATATTCTGCATTCAATAGAGTAATTTTACTTCGGAATTTAGTTCTAATGATGGTGCTGGACAATGAGCCCAAGACAATAACATTCTTTCAGAAGAGGGAACTTCAAGTGTAAGCAGGTGTTATGTGACACTTCTTAAAACAGACCTGAGTACCTACTTATACAGACAGCTTGGTACAGTTAAAAATCCTTTATTTTGCCCTATCTCTAAGAAAATAAATATATGTAAGTTATTTTTGGAACAGGAACTTAACAGATTAAGCTGAAGACTCATTTCCCTGCAGTAAAGGATCCGAAGATGGATTTATCTACTGAAATAGCTTTACAGAACAATAGTACTTACAATAAACAAGCTTTTAGTTGGCCCATCGTGTTGTGAAATATTCCTGATCATCTTCATTAACAAGGGGTCCTTAAATTTCAGGGCCCGCTTCATTAACATTTTCAAACCATTTCCTGAAAAGAAACAGCCACTTAATAAACATAGCAATATCTTAAAATAAAAGATGTAAAGAAACCAGACAGCAATTATGCTTCCAAGATTTACTTAGAAGGGAACAATCTGCTCTATTCTGTAACTTCTCCAAAACAGCTACTATCTCCATATATATTGGTGGCACACTTGCATTGTGTTACATCAGAGAAATATCTAAACACTCCACGTGCAGATTACACCTCCAAAAAAGTATAGCACACTGTTCATTTCCATTATTAGGACAATTCTACATATGAGCCCAGCATAAGCTCTAAACTTTAAGCCCACAAATTGTCCCTACCCACCTTTACTTCATGAAAGGACTACCAGCACCCTATAGTGAGTGGAGAAGCACCACAGCTGTTGGACCTCTGCACTTCACTCCATGGAATACATCATTATGCTTTACAGCATTATTTACCAGTCGAAAAGAATATAATGGAATCTATTACCTGAAAATATACATGTAAAACCACATACACAGACTCAAAGTATCTGACTTGCCCAGGACAAGTCCTACTTTTATGTTTCAAAATGATCATCTCTTCTTTTTAATAAGTTCTAATTTGATTTAGACACAAACACATCCTTTTAATGCAAAATTGGATATCCTTGCTTCCTCTTTTAAATGACTATACACAGAAGTGTTAAGTGAAATTGCAGGCCACGCAAATCATTGATTGCTATTGCCCCTTTTCAATTTACATTCTAGTAATTTGTTAAAGAGGTTAACAGGGAAATTTTGAGTACACACACAAACAACAGGTACTGATTAATAGCATGCTGCTTAAACTCTAACTATGAAAATAATAAAACCTGAAGAGCAATGCAAAGAACTAAGGAGAGGGCAACTTTGAGTTATTGAACAAAAGAATATACCATCTATACCCCTATACCATATTCATACCATATAACAAATCACTGGAACCTCCAAAATGCCTTTTTTCTTTTCAAAGAAAAGTTACAAGTAGAAGTCATCACTGTGCTATTAGTTTGATTTTAGCAGCTGAAACATTAGCTAAAGAAAGATTTTAGAACAAGTAGAAAAATCTTCGTTTCTGTATAGCCATAGTTTTCGTGTCACCAGTGTGTTTTACAGAACTGCTTGCATACACGATAGATGTGGGCAAGCGTGGCTACTCAGTGTCACTTTTGTCACCGAGTGAAATTCGGGAGGGATCTGGTCATTTGCTGGCAATCATTACTCAAACTATTCATGTATATCTTAGAGCGCTGCCAGCCCCAAGGAAGCAGTGAAGCTTAAGGACATTTACCTTCACAGATAAGTTGCACATTTCTTTTGTTAGCAGCAAGGTTAATACAGAAGGAAATAAGTTCCAAGTCAACTCGCTCATCAGGACACTCAAAGAGCATCTTCATTAACTGCCAAGAAACACAAGCAGTCACTCAATCTTTCCAAAGCTTTACAAGAGAAGCAATGCTATTATGTCAACTATAGAATTTATTTTAAATATTCAGCATTTCTACAGACAAGAAAACAATATAGGTCAAGGTCACAGGATGTATGAGTCCACTATTTAGGGATAGCAAAATTTCTAACATGCAAAAGGGGGATTTTTTATACATAAACTTCTAAGGGGCTTTGCTTGTCTTGAAATCTTGGTAAACTTAATACAGAAGAACTGCTAGTTCTGGAAAAGCCACATTAAAACCTCATTGTTTAACAAAATAATGACACTATAAACAGATATGTAACCATAGAATAATTGTACTACTGTTATGCTTTGAGATTTCTCTGTTGACAGGTACATCAGGCTGTGGTGCATCTGCAATGTGTTTCATTTTTGCAGCACTCATTGCTGGAGCTGGACATTGCTGTATGCCAGCCAAAGACTTCCCAAAGGTGTTCCCTTTCTTCCAGTAAGGAAGGAAACAACCTAGGGTAGCATAATTAAATAGGCTGTTACCTATAATCTCCTTAAACAGTAAGTTAGTGAAAGTCAGAATTCCTGGAAGATTTCACAAGCAAATAACCTTTTATACACCCAGCTCCCCTATTATCCATTACAGAGTATCGATTACAGTACAGGCCAGAGAGCTACTCTAACTTTGACCATTAGAAATTTGACACTTAAAATTGGCACATTGAATATGTGATGCTCAAACACACCCATTTGTACTTTTTTCCAGCACTACAGCCAACAGTTGGGCATCATTTTGCTCCTAAAACCTGCTCGGCTCATAAGACATGCCAAAATTATAACGCACAGCAGTGTGATGACAAGGCTTGAGATTACCAGAAGTAGAAACAACTGAGCAGAAAGATAAGATCGGGCATAAAGCACCAGACGCACAGCTCAGCTGCATCAGAAAGAGTGAGGGGAAGAAAGCAACTCCTCTAGCCATTAGATATTGGAATGCTTGCCCTCTGGTGGCAAAAGTTTTTTAATGCATTAAATATGAAAGAAAGTGGGTAAGCAAACCGTTTGGAAAAAGAAATATAATTGAGAAGAATATGATTGTAAGAATGACACTCCACAACAATTCACTGCAGCAATTCAGTACATTTATCTACAGCCAGACAACAGGTTGTCATTCCAAAGGGACCCCCAGATAAATAAAATATATTTAGGTTGCAACATGGTGATTAATGTCTTTTTCCTGGGGTTTTAATGTACTGATTTAAAAACTATCACTGAGTTTCTACCTCTCCTCCCTGAAAAGGGAAAGATCTCCCTTGGTGAGTTTAAAGACTCTTAAAACCTTTAGTTTGTTAAATCTATAAGCCTGATGGTCCCAAAAGGATAAGGAATTAAGCAGAAAACATCATATCTTAAATGCATAGAACATGCCCACTCAAATCCCCCCCTTGCAACTCTTCAGCTGCAAACCTTTAAAAGGAGATTTTCAAAAATCTTTCAAATAATTTGAAGGGAATCATTCCTGTTAGTTACACCATACAAAATATGCAGAAAAGAGATGCCTAATTGGACAGGATTACATGTTAATTACTGAACTACTTCTCCATAAAAAGAAAAAAACCCAGTTTCAATTAAACTCCATTCAAATTTTAAAATAATACTTTCGTACGAGTTCCATGTTTCCCATTATGTCTTCATTTAATTTGATTGCTTCTTGTGCCACTTCAAAAGGAAGAGTAATTGCTGCCAAATAGGAAATATTAAAATTAAATTTGTTCTGCTTTTACTATGTCCATTGTCATCTTTTACTGATTTAACAGGAAGGCAGTAAAAAGACTGCAGCATATGCAATGAAGAGGCAGTAGTGTTCAATCAGACAAGTCCCATATTGAGTATCAGATACCACAGACCAGGGCTGAAATCACTGTGTCTAGACTCTCTGGCACCTGCCTTCACTTATTTACCAGTGACCAGAGGCCAACCCCCACCGCTCTGTGTTCACATACACCTCTGTCCAACCCCCTCCCCAGCGCCGGCTCCAACATCTTTGAATGATTATGCCAGAAGCGGCTGCCTCAGGAATCTCTCCTGCGCGGCTACTCCCCAGCTCTGCCGTTTGAAGTGATGCTCTGGTTTCTGAACTTCGGCAGATAATGGTGGACAGGAGCAAAGGGGGCTGTCAAGAGCGGACGTTTACCAGCATTAAGCTGAAAAGAAGCTTTAGCAAGATCAAAGAGGGGCCAAACGGGCCGACCGCGGCGGAAAACATGTGGGTAGCCGCGGCGAAGCTCGCGCGCGGCTCGGTGGTAAAATATTAAATGTGCCCATGACATCAGTGCCGAACCATGCCCTTTGATTGGCCACGTTATTGCCCATAAAGGCTTTTATAAGCATCTGGATGGCATTTGCACCTATTTAAACAAAACACGCATTGCTGGGGTCTAAACAAGAATGAACTGTTAATACTCACTTTTAACTGTTACTAGAGTAGCACCCACTAACTCCTCGGGTCCACAAGGATGCTCAGCCAGGACAGCACGTGCAAGCGCCCCTCCGTGAAGCCTTTTTTACCCACGCAAAACTGAGTACGGAGGACAGACTTTTCCATCACTTTCAACAACAGCTTAACGCTCATTACTGAAAGTCTGCCAGCTTGGATGGGAACCTTTCCTTGAAATATACCTGCCAAAGGGCGCGTACTCTCACCGAAAAGAGACTTTGCCATTCAAAGGGAGAAGTGAGTAGCAGCAAGCCCTTTTTTGAAGGTGGCTTTCTTTCTCTTGATGCCATACCCACTGCCTGTATTTTTCTTTTTTTTTTTCCAAAGTGTTTTGCTACCTTGGTTGTCCAGTCCCAGTTTTTACTGTTCATCAATAAAATTTATACTCCAATTGCCCAAGCTTATCCTTTTTGAAGGGTCTGCAGGTGTGACTGGCCAATAATTACATTGATCACAAACACATCCACAGAATTTAGTGGTTTTAGGCCCAGTCCTACTAAGGCTGTGGGAATCTTTTCTATTCCACCGGCCTTTGGATAATGCCCTGTAAGCATTTACTTTGAGCAGCCGCTGCCTACAGAATGACGCTGCTCACTAAATCTCCAGGTAGGAAATCACTAAGGTTTCCACACAACTCTACATCTGGTACTGGGCAGCTAAGGAGCACACCAAGATTCACTGCAAGCACATCAAAAGCAAGCCCTGAAAGCCAAGCACGCGTCCTGCCTTGGCAGGTGACTGCCCAGAACAAAGCAGGTTCCTTACAATGTGCAATTGCCTTTAAATAAAGTTACTTCTTGTAGCAGAAAACAGTTTGGCAGCATGTTTACAGGAACATTTTGTAACATGCACTAGTGATCTCCAGCAGCTTGCTCCGCTGCTCTCCAAACCCAGCTACTGTATCTGGAAAAACACTACAATTTGTCTTGAAATAACCACTAGAAACACTCTGAAAACTTTCCATTGCAATTTCCCATCCTGAATGCATTTGATGGGAGAGGAAAAAAAGATATCACTGAAATTCTGGAAACGAAAAGCTACTGGAGAACTTTCTACACTTATGCAACACAGACCCTCTCAACTTCAGCCTAATCAGGACTGAGAAAAAGCTTGATAATAGGCTTTGATGTTTGTTTAAAAACAAACAAAACTACCCCCAAACACCACATACATTCCAGGAAGTCTTTTTTTCTGTGCTTGGGTCAAAGTCTATGACTAGAGACAGAGTTATGAGACCAACTGTAGCCTAAAGGATCAATGAAGAGTACTTCATTGCCTTCCACACAGTCTTCATTTCTCCCCTATTGTGCATGGCTGCAGTTAGAAAAAGCAGTTGTCATGCAGCAATGTAACACTGCCTGGCAGGTTTCCAGCTCATATCCTGTAATACCGGAAATGTTGAAATTTTGATACCCTATGGGATCAGAAAAGAACGCCTCCTGAAACGAAGGAAATACTTTCCTCACAGTTCCCCCAAGGACCTACCGTGCACACATTTCAACCCTCCTTTAGCATTCCCAATCTTTTGTAGGGATTCACCAGATCACCTGGATTTTTAGCAACTCACTGATGATGCACCTTACTGGTTAGGAATACTGAGAAAGAATAGCTGTCTCCTATCTTTTTTTTCCCCCCACCCCCTCTCCTGTAGGGCTTAAAAGACACCAGGAACAGTCAGACTGCTCTATTAATAGGTGTCTCGTTATAGACCCAGCAGCAGCTCCGTGGCTGTTCATGCATTCTCCTGTGGGTGTCAGTGTGAGCTGTGCTATGAAGACAGACAACAGGCACCTTTGTGGAAGGATGCATCTTACCACTGCATCACACAAAGGCACATACCTGTGGGATGCAGTCCGTGTATGCAAACATGGATTTAAAGCGATCGTCCATGCTTATGTGATACAGAATACACATTGCCACTTGCTTGTAGTTCTCATTTGCTAGGAGAAAAAAAAGAAAAAACATGAACATAATAACCTGATATTTTAGGTATTAAACAGCCAGCAGCAGAGAGGGAGGGAAGGGATGAAAAGCACAGAATTCCTAGGAATGGAAAAATCTAAGAGAACTGGAAACTAGAATTTCCTTTAGGAAGCCAGGATATGGTTCCTTTATACTAAACGGACACATTTGCATCTTCCTTCAAAATTCAATAATAAAAAGACATGAAGCAATAATTAAAAGCACAGACTACCATATTTGCCAAAATAACACAAATTGCTCTGAGCAAACATAATGAAGTGCTTCTCTTGTGTTTCTTATGAATAGCCACATTACTGACACATTCATTTGTAGTGACATTATAAAACCAACTATTACATGAAAACAAATTGCTACACATGTAGCTTAAGGCTTCCTAAGAAAATAAAAGAAATTTTAAAAATAAATTATGCCCTCAAATTCCATTAGGCTAGGGAAAAAAAGCTCTTTGCTCTTCATACTTCTTTCCATGACACAAAATTTAAACACACAGATATTAGGATTCAAATTTAAGACTGCTCCAATACTTAACACGCTCAGTATTGTTCTTGAGCACCAAACAGACCCTGTATATAAGCATAAGTAGAGAGAGACTAAAATTCACCCTTTAAGCCAAGTACCATCTTTATACATACGGACTTCACTCCCTAAAATATAACTGGCAGCTACTGACTGCTACATGGATGTGTCAGCACCAAGCTGGCCTTTATATATATATATATTTTCCAATCATCTGAAAACTAATTAATAAATTCCTAAGTCAACCATTGTTTCAAAACTTGCTGTAAAAAGGTCAAACCCTGCTCAGTCTCTGGTCAAAGAACAGCTTTTTGAAACATGGGAGTAATAACTTTTTTGCCCATTTTGAGCACTACTGAAGGATGCCCATGAAAAAGCAGGCACTGCAAAAAGACTTCCTTATGACTTGGTGCAGAAGGCATCAATTATTCCCCAAACTGGAAAAGCAAGGGAGGGGCGAGGGCAAGGAAAAAAATAAAGATTTCTGTCAAATGTGTTCATAAAAATCACCAAAGTTTCGGTGGGGTGCCAGAAAGTTGTGGCCCACAAATGCTGGTAGTTTTGAGCATCAGGCATTTTATGACTCAAGGTGGAATAGCCAAAATTGCCTAGAGCAGTAAGGGGAGCCCTGGAAAATAATGGTCTAGTCATTATGGAATCTTCTGGTATTTATGGCAATAAAACATGAATCATAATGAAATCATTGGATACTAAATGTGAGGGTCATGAGTACTTTGATAGGATTTCCACAAGAATTTACCATTAATTAACCAAGTAATTATTTGAAAGTGTTACTGAATTATCCTTAGCACTTATACAGCCATTCCAGAGAAATTGGTCATTCCCAGCTGAGTGCAGTTAATGCCTTAACAAACCAGTCATTAACTGCAGTTACTGATTTTGTGGGAATTATTGTGTTATAAAATACACTCAACAGTTTATAGAAACAATACTTAGGGTTTTTTTTTTTTTTTTGCAGCTGTAGTTCAGCTGGAGCAGTTGGGATGGAAAAATATCAGGCCCCTTGGGCTGTTTTCACAACTAGTTTTCTGCAAATTAGAGAGGGAAATAAATACATGATGGGTTCTGAGTTCAAAATAGCTTCAGATTTTTTTTGCCTTTGAACATTAATAATAATCCATGTGCCTGTTCTGGGGCCCAAAGCCTTAACTCCTTGTCTAGATCTTAGTTAAGATCTAGTTAGAACTAGATCTAGATCTAGTTAAGAACTGAATGATCCCAGCAGCAGAAGCTAAAGAAAAAAGTTTCTAGATCACAAGATCTGCTCCTAGTTCAGACCACAAGCCTAAAAATGAAAGAGTCTCCACTAGCATCACGATAACAACAGAGGATCCCTGAAGTTGCAGAACCAAAATGCACATTTGATTTTTATCAGTTTTAGCAGGAAATGCTGAACAAACACTGAGAATAAGTTATGGGCCTAATTTTCCAAGCAGAACAGTATCAATAATTCACATAGGATGTATTTTGCATCTAATGTGGAGACTCTGATTCCAGTAGAAATTATTTCTACTTCATGTGCAAAGCATTAACTGTCCTACATCAAAAACAGTGGTCAAAGGTAAATGGGTGTTATGGCAGAGTGAAGCTATATTTCAGTTTTCAAGGGGAGATTATCCAAGTTTAAGTCAATCTGCTGCACAATTACGCAAATTATAAAAAATCTAGGAGGAAAGAGAATGTCACAAACTGAGCATCATCTCTATACACCATCTTACACTGCTGCTACACAAATATTCACATTTAAACCAAAAAGCTTAATGCGCACCTCAGCTTCAATCTCATATTATTTTTCATAACCAACTCTGAAACATTTGGCATATGTTATTTCATGTGTGGTTTAGACACATATTGGTTTGATTTACATATGCAAATATAAATCATGTTGGATATATCAGTTCATTTTACCAAGAGAACCTGAAAGTTTGCAAAACCAAAGCTACTAGACCATGTCAATAATACATTATGTTATTAATTACAGTCCAGTAATCATTACTGTGCCACTTGCATTTGAAGTTTGTACGTCTACTATAGGAATGATTTTTTTTTTTTAAAAGATCTAAGCACATGCTATCCAAAAATGGATATTTTTCCTAGGAAACAAAGAAGGAACTAAGGATATTTGTTAAGTCGAAGGACTAACAAATGTTGATGTTACAGGTACAGACAAAAAAACATGCACACCTGGAGCTCCAGACTCAATTTCTTGTCTTGAACTCTATACAAGACAGGCAGGAAAATACACAATAAACACCTTACTGCATCATTACTACTTATAAAAGGAGATTAGGTGGAACCACTGGGTAGACTATAGCCTGGCTAAATTTAGATTTTATATCCTTTCTTGAGGATTGCCCTTTCTGTAGAAGAACCACATTCTTTATATTTAGAATGTCCTAATTTCCACTGTGCTTGGACTCATTTAATTCATTCAAACCGGAAAATTATTGGGTTTTAATACGCATACTAACCAAGTCAAGAGACAAAACGATAATAAGCTCAGAGTAACAAAAAAACAAGAAGTAATAGGATCATTCCTGAAAACGATAATGCTATTTCTTTCTTTACCAAAAGAAGTTTTTGGGTTAGGCTACAACCCAAAACATCTATCTGTTGCTGATAGGCAAAGCAACAGATAAATTAAAAAACAAACAAAAAACACCCATCATTGTCATAATAAACTGAGAAGAGGTCCTTCTTAATTTAGAAGAAATTAAGTAAAAAAATAGAAAACAAAACAAACAAAAAAACACCAAGTGTGGTACTTTCTAAAGTAGGTGGAAAAAACTCAATGCAAAGCCTCTAGCAAGCTATGTAGATGAAATGCTATACAATGAAAAGTAGATCTATGGAAGTTCATACATCTTGTCATATCTGCACTATATTTCATTAAACCATATCAATTACTATTAGTAGAAAATATTTGGACTTAAAAGGTACTTTTCCAGACAAGTTTGCCTGTTTGGAACTCAATGAGAACAGAAGTGGCTGGAAGTTTTCTGTGCTCCTGGCTCTCCCAGGGCACAGGAGAGCTCCTCAGCAGACCAGCCTCACTTCCAAACAGATGAAGCAGCTGCAATATTACAAGATACCCTTGCTCAAAAGGAAAACAACACAACCACCCCCCATGAAAACACACCATAATGAAGGATGCTGTCTTCCACTTCAAGAACAGGATGACTTACCACACCGCAAAAGAAATTGCTTTTAGTTTTTATTCAGTGTTTTCAGTGGAAGTTTCTGAAACACAAAGCCAGTGTTTCAATCATTAAGCCCAAAAAGTGGAATTGCATATCAGTAGTGCTTTTGATTCTCCCAGATAATGAGACTTTACAATTCAAGGAAGTACCATCCCCTATGCCACCAGCACACTTACAGGCAAAGTCTTTGCAGTTCAGTTGCATTCTTCTTATCCCGGAAATACTACAGTTTCATTATTTAAAAGATCATTCACTGATTATCTGTAACAGCTTCTCACAGATCTGGTAGCTTTTCCAAAAAGAAAAAGGGTTAGAGAGAAAAAGATGGCATCTGAGGCCCCTCCTGGGCAAACAAACAGCCTTGCTTTACTCAAGATGCATAAAGTTGTGCTCTCATCCTGCAAAGCATCTGTACGTCAGACACCATCGAAACAATTATCTGTTTGAAATATGTTTGAAAGAAATAAATGTTTGCGTAAGTTAATGATGGTGTATCTTTTTTCCCCACTGAACTTCAAGGGTCTGAAGACTTTTCACCTTGCCAGCTGCATACAGTATCCTGCAGTGGAGAAGAGGAACTGAGGAACTTTAAGTAGCTCTTCTGAGTTAAGATGCTTCCCTATTTTCAAGGAGGGAGCAGAGTCCTCCCTCTTATATATGAACCTGTAAAAAATTTGGGGATCTACGTGACTTATATCAGCAAAATTATTCCAGATGATCCTTTGAAACTATCCCTTGATTCTCAGGCTTCACACAGGGACCAGGGAAGGTGCTTCTCTCCTGCTCCTACCTTGGCACTCATACAAGCTATACAGATATTTTCCCACGGACTGGGAAGCAAAGCAGAAGTGCCTCATGCTTTACAAGGCGGTTTTCCAAGAATTGGGAATTGTTTGCCTCCATCCCGTCATGCTTTAGACATCCAAGTTATGCCCTGCAAAGCTTTAAGGTGTCAACACTTTATATAGCTGACTAGATTTACATTCTACTAATATATTTGCCCAGCAACGTGAAAAGAAACAATTAAAAGAATTCACTTCATTACACAGTAATGCCCTGTAGGAACATGAGGAACAGGGGCTCACAGAATCCTCCCTGCTCATCAGACCAGCAAGCATTTGTCAACTCAGCTCCCACCGCTCTGAACCTCTACCATCTCCAGCACTCCTATCCTTGCTGCTATCTTCCATATTTCTGTTTTCAGTCAACACATGACACCCACCACTTCTTTTGTCTGATGCCAGCATTAGAGCAGCATGTTGCAATGAGTTTCCACTCATCTGAACAGTAACAAGGATCTATTTGTAACAGTTACAAATCTGGAAACAAGCTTTGTTTCTAACTTTTGACAGTTTGAAACTAAAGCACTTTTAGTCTTAAAGTACTTAGAAATCAATCAAATGTTAGACAGACTTCAAAAAAAAAAAAAAAAAACACTTTCAAACAAATATAAAAATTGTTCCAGTTACCCTTTACTGACAACTCACCATTAACATGCAGCAGGTGAAGGTTTTTGCCCTAAAAAAAAAAGTGAGAGGATCCTATTTCAAACAGCACTAATGATATTGCAGCCTTTCTACCTTGAATTTATATTGCTCAACATCAGAAGCTGTTTTTCTCTTCAACAATATTAAAGTTTGCTGACTAACTTCACAGCTAAGGTATGTAAATGACTGCTGGATGCCAGGACATGCTGTGCACCCAACATTTTGCTGAAGTCAGTAGAACATGCTAGGTTCTCAGCACTAGTGAAAGCAAAACTGTTTATCTAGAAATTTAAAGAGATTTAGAGGCTAAACTTCAAGTTTTTTTGTTAAAAAAACTTGGTCATGCTCACCACAAATGATAAAAAATTACCATTAAAATAAATCTCTTAATTACTGTTTTCCAACAGCCTGGTCCCTGCAGTTGAACTGTTACTTAATGTGCTTCAGCCAGCTTCTACTATAAAGGAATGGAGACACCCCAGGCAATATTCACACAACAAGTATTGGAGCCAGCTGCTGCAATCTCTCCTCAGGAAAAAAAAAAAAAAAAAAAAAAGTTTTCTCAATTTAATTGGGAAAACAGGAGGAAGCATAAATTTTACTGCCATTAATAACTTCAAGCAATCCTGATACGACTTTACCTCACCCCAAAGGCTGGACATGTGCTTTTTGTTAGGGTCTTTGCCACATCTGACCCCTATTGTTTGCTCACTTGATCAGGTAAGAAAATGTACATTTCTTTATAGGATAAGCGAGGCTTATTAAAATTGGAAAAAAAAAACACTACAGTAGCCTACCAGAAGCTCCATTTTCCAACAGGTGTGTGAAGCTCCATACTAAGTTCATTACAAAAACACCAAGTGAATTCATAAAGAGAGCATATCTACTTTCAGGTTTCTTAAAAGAAACTTTCATAAAAGGAACAGACATTAAAAATCCACCGTGCACCATTAATTAGACAGCAAACTACTTCTTGGGTTTTTAAATAGCAGTCAATGTACAATTCAGCTCGGCTGCATACCATATTTAGCCTTGATTGTTTAAAAACCCAACCTACAACTCTTTGGCAATTCCTTAATTGCCCATTAGGCCTAACTTATAAAGAAGGGAAAATATGAAATATTACAGGGGTATCTGTATAACAAACTCGTCTGCTTGGCTAAATGGAAATAAACCCATAAAGCTGATTTTTTTACTCACAGCTTTTTGTACTTAAACCTAGCCCAAGATGTTCATTGCCTGTAGTTTTTTTGGAGATAAACACCATGACACGATGTGAAAACTAGCACAGGCACAGTCCTGCTGCACTCTCCCCCCACTTTGGGGCTGATTTCTAGCTGGTATCGTTTTGCAATACATCCATTTTTCAGGTCAGTAATACTCACGGTTCAAGCAAACTTTGATTTTCAAAAGCATCTAGTGATTTAAAGCAAGCTGAGAGACTTTGGTGATGGTGGCAGCAATGACAAGGGAATCTGACATGCAAGCATCCTGGGTTCTCACTTTTAAACGTGGTTTGCACAGGAAAAGTGAATGAAAAAAGAACATGTTTCAAGACATCATGTCTTCACTGCACTTAACAACTGCCCAGCAGCTCAAAATAATGAACCCACATATCAGTTTTGCTCCCTGCATACATCCAGAGATACTCATTAAAGAAGGGAAAAAATCCTCCCTACTCCTCTTGTCCACCAAGCATCAACCCCATTCCTTCTGTAACTGTTTCCACACCATTCTTATTTATGTCCCTTGCAGAGCTATGACCAACTCATGGGTGGACACAAATGCCAGTACTTCTTGGCACACATCCATACTGCCAGCAGGTCCTTCTCAACAGAGGTCCACTGAGAGCAGGCTGCATCTCCCATTGCACACAACAGTACTCAGCTGCGTCTGCACAAGCTTCCTGCTGTACTCACCAAGAACGTTGAACCATTTGTCTTGCTTCACAAAGGACAATCAAAAACCTCACTTGTACACAACAAAAAAGCACCCTTATCAGATGAACATGAACCACAAGCTGTGTGTGCACTGTACTAAAAATCCTGTATTGGCTTTGTTTCTTCTCCCTTCAGTTAACCGGCCAAACAACAACAAAAAAAACAAAAACAAAACCACACACCCCCATACCAAAATAGATGTGGTCCAAACAAGAAGTGACTTTTCCCTGTTCTTTCCTGTGGACAAAATGCTCTTTGCTTCCTGCCGAGGCATTCTGCTGTAGAAATCCATCACAAATTCTGGAGAGAAGTAGCACTTCCCCTTTTGTCCAGCAGTGGAAGAGCAGCTACAACAAAAAGAAAGTTCTGCATCTGCTTTCTTAGGGCTCAACTCTACATTTTTCACTTTCAATCTGTATACTGTCCAAAAAAACAGATACACTAACCAAACTCTAATTTATTTGGAGCAAGTTACGTTCCTACTCCACGCTTTTTTAGTTATTCCACACAAAGCAAAATGAGAGCAGTGTGAGGGTGCAACAAAGTTCTCCACAAGGTTCTGCAGGATGCTGGCTTGGGCTCTTCTTCCAAGGTGATGATTAGAAAGCAGCAAACCTGGGCTTTCCACTTCTTTGGCACACGTCCGGTTTAAAACACTTGGTGAACTCACCTGAATGTCACCCTAGTGTATTGAAATCACATATTTGACAAATATAACATTGGCTTTTTTTTTTTTTTTTTAAATGACCGCTCTGGACTCAGGAATTACAAGGAGAACCAGTCACACAAATCACACCCTTTCAAGAGGCCTGCATATAGACATACTCCAGTACACCGAGGCTTTATCTTACAGGCCTCCACAGCTCTGCTTCAGCACTGAGCAGTAAGTCAGAAACTAAATTTCCCTCAGCTGCACCCAGCTCAGATTCAGAGCACAATAAAGCTCAGCTGCAGCTGATTAACTTGGGCATCTGGAGGGGGGGCAGGAGGAGTCTTGTCACATACAATACTTCAGACTTTGAGGAGAAGCCACAAAAACTAGTAAATGGTGTTGACTGGCAAAACTGCACAAGGAAGCAAGCACTGGTGCTATTAAGAAAAGGCTAATGAAAATGAAGACTGGAAAATGGAAACAAAGACTGAGGCAAATTTCTCAAGTCCATGCTTTCAGCAGTAGCCTTGAGGATGCGAAGCAAAAGGGGAAGGATGAGGATGGTTCTTCTCCAACCTATGACAGTTAGCTAGCTTTGCTAGCTCAGTTAAGGCCAGTCCATCTGCTCAACTTCCAGCCTCAACCTACCTTAGGAGTCCATCCTACTCACAAGCCATTAAGTGCCCCTTGAGAAAGCTGCATGCCCTCTAAAATTGGAGACTGTCAAAAAAGACCACCTCAGTGCTCAGTTCTCAACTTCTGCCTGACAAATCCTGTCCATTACTTACTTGCAATCTCAACTCTCCTCTTAAGCATCTAATATGTTTAATTTATACTCATCTCAAACCCAGTGTTAAGGCCTCAAAGTCACAGCCTGCATAAAGGGTAAATTTCAGCAGACCAAGTCATCAAGCCTGACCTCTTGGTATTAGGAGCTGTATGGTTACTTGTCAACAGCTGCTAAGGTGTGTTAGCACTTTAAGAGCACCTTAAAGTGACCTGCAAATGTAAACTGAAGGGTTCTGACTTGAATAATGTGTGCTGAATGCCCAAATAACCTGTAAAAATGGGGCATCTGGCAAACGATTATTACTAAGATTACAAGCTTTCCTGAGCCAGGATATACAATTATGCATTTGTGAATTATTTGATTTATCCTATCAAGAAAATTCTTGTGAATCAGAGCTCAGTTAGGAAATAGGTAGATAACACTTTAAAAAAAAAAAAAAAAAACCACACACCACACAGCACACTGCAAGGCAGTGCAAGGCAGAGTGACAACTTCCACATCAAGAAAAGAACCACCACCTCTGGAGTCAGACATGGTTTTTGAAGCATTTACAGATTTTGCTACAGCTTATTCTAAGAGATGCTTTGAGAACAGACTTCTATTTTAACAGCCAACTCTATGGAACAGCCTAAGGGAATAGCATTTGAAGATAAATTCTCCTTTCCACATTGGAGTTGCACATTAAAAGTATCTAACTAATAACACCTATATCAGATTAAACTCTAAAGGAGAGAATGTGTGGGAGCTACGACATCTTGGTAATCAAGTCATGTCAGTCGTCTGTGAAGTCCTAAACCACAGTGCTATGTGCTGAAGAGAAACGAGAAAATTCCTCCTTCAAAAAGATCAGTCTGAGCTGGACTAGACTACCTAGCAAAAGCTTACCACAAATTACAGACTGTCAAACTTGAAGTCCAAAAAAAACCCAAAAAACACAAACAAACAAAAACAACCCACACATCACTAAACTAGATGCAGTAGGTACCTGCAAGCTTTATAAAAAGAGGTAGTTGGTATATTCACCACCTAAATTATCTGAAGTAGCTGCTTTTTTCCTGGGCACTCCACTCCAAGTACCATTTAAGCATCAGTTCAATGATTCTTGGTTAGCTATCGAAGTTATTTAAAGACGAAGTAACAGATTAATAGTTTAAGAGAAAATGGGAACCTAGCTTACTGAGAACATCATCATTTTAGACTTCTATCTGAAACTATGATACAAATAATAGAAAAGGTGGAGATAGTGATACAATTCTTTGGAAAATAAATAAAACTAGCAAGTTTTAGGCACACCGTCACGATGCCCACATCTTTCCCAGTCCCAAAAACATGTCTGTATTAGAGCAACAGAAATATACCTAGAAGTGCAGTGAGCTTGGGAAGTAGACCAACTTGTACCATTTTATTTCTCAGGCCTGTATCAAAGGAGAGATTCAGTAAGAGTCGAAGAGTGATGTTCAATAGGTCTTCATGTTCACAGGGAACCATTTTCACAAGTTTTTCAACAATATCCATTTCAACCTGTATATCAAGATAAAGAATGAAGTCCACAGTCATTGAAGCTTAAACTTTGTGTTCTGTTTAAAAGCCCTATTTTATATATTCACAGTTTGCACACAAGTGCAATTTTCACCCATAGTAGTGATTGTCAATGCATTTTCATCAGAAGCAGCATTTACTTACAAAAGTGTGGTTTAAGTATTCTGCATTGCATTATTGAGTAATGGTGAGTTGAACTGAATAGTTTAGCTGTTCTGGAAATATCTCCCAGTTGAAATACTGTGAGAACATGGCCAAAAGACATTACGTGCAAGACTAGGGTGGGAGGGGAGCAGGAAACTCATTTAAACACAAGTAACCTTGGAGCAATTGACATTTAAGTCAAATAGATACCTAACCAGGACAGACAGGATACTGGCATCCACAAAGAATTTGAGACCTTTCATTATGAATTTCAATGAACCTCTAGACCAAGCTTCACATATGCTCTCAGAAAAGGCATGCTGCCTTGTATGTTAATTTAATAAAAGCATGAAAGGCATCTTGAAACATGTATCATTTTCAAATTAAAAAAATGAAATCTAAGTGGTATCAATTCCTGAGATCATGTTCTATTTGCCAGCCAGAAAAGACATCTGATCATCAACTGGCAAGACTTCAGAGAGTTATCATCATCCTTTAAGCACGATTTCTCTACTTTTATTTGTCAAGTCTTTTGAATCTCTTGAAGAAATTCATTCTCTGCCCTTCTTTGGCCAAAAGAAGGCACATGAAGTTACTTTAATCTCTTGAAGAAATTCATTCTCTGCCTCACAGAACCTTCTTTGGCCAAAAGAAAGCACATGAAGTTACTTCGTATTTTTCAAACTTTTGTATTTATGTAATTAGTCTTCCTGTTATAAATACACAGAGAATAAATCCTAAGAAAAGAATCTGCAGATCTCACCACATAGCATAGGGTAATATTCAAATAACTGACTGGATACCTTTGATCAAATAAGTCAGATAAAAAGAACTCCTACTCCACTACTTTGAGTCTAATAAGGCACTTGAATACCAAGGGAAAGAATGTGCTATAAATAAAGGGTGGAAATAAAGTTCTGGGCTCCACAGTACAAGAGGGATGTGGAGCTGCTGGAGAGAGTCCAGCGCAGGGCTACGAGGATGATCAGGGGCCTGGAACATCTGCCCTATGAGGAGAGGCTGAGGGAGCTGGGCCTGTTCAGCTGGAGAAGAGAAGGTTGAGAGGGGATCTAATCAGTGTCTATCAGTACCTCAAGGGAGGCAGTGAGGAGGATGATGCTGGCCTCTTTTCACTGGTGGCCACTGACAGAAAGAGAGGAAACGACCGGAAACTGAAGCATCAAAAGTTCCACAGGAACTTAAGGAAAAATTTTTTGACAGTGAGGGTGACAGAGCACTGGAACAGGCTGCCCAGAGAGGTTGTGGAGTCTCCTTCTCTGGAGATCTTCCAAACCCGCTTGGACGCAGTCCTGTGCCACGTGCTCTAGGTGACCCTGCGTGTGCAGGGGGGTTGGACTAGATGACCTCTAGAGGTCCCTTCCAACCTTCAGCATTCTATGATTCTATGATTTAGTTTTACTTAGAACCAGGTACTGCACAGCTAGCCTTGGTTTATTTTGCCTTCAAAATTTGTGCTATTGCTTCCAAAATCAAAACATCTTCACTAGTATCTTCCATAGTAATATTTTAGAGAATAAACTATACATCCCTACTATCAGACAGAAATGAAAAGAATAGAAAGACAGCTAATTTAAACATACAAACCTTTTCAAACATCTTTTCATGGCTATTCAAATACTTTGCAGTAAAATAAACTTTAATTGTTTTATTTGTCTTTCCAATAAATCAAATGGAATGTAAAAAAGCTGCCAGCAAATCAGTGGGCTGCAAAGTCAATCCTTATTTTCCTAATAAAGTGCTTCAGGACACTACACAACCATAAATTAAATCAAAGATCAATCACCTGATAAGTAGTCTACATTCCTCAAACATGTTTGAGGTCTTATTTTTTTAAAAAATAGGATAGCATTATATAAATATGGGAGATACACATGCATATTTACCAACCATTATAGACAAGAAGTATAACAGAATTCCAGTAACAAAGATGCAATTAATTTTCCATTGCATCTACACAAAGCTTTTCACTGCATAATCCAAGTGTAACTAATCTCAGATTACCTCTTTGCTTTGGTAACTTTTTAATTTGTCCTCCTCCCAAAAAGGGAGGAAACAAAACAAAATGGGGGGCAAGAGAGGGAGGGCAAAAAAAACAAAACCCCACCCCCACCACCAAAAACATATAGAACCATAGGCTATAGATACTTTGGGTGGAGACAGAGATATCTCCTCTTCCCTACAGCCATTCACAGCTTTCAGCAAGTATGCATCCCTTTCCAACATCAGATTGCTATAAGACTTACCATATCATTTTTGTTCTCCATAAAAATGCTGAGTTTCTTCAAGAAAGATACAACCAAGATAAGCAGTTCAAAATTGTCTCGATCGAGTGCTTTCACTAACATATGCACAATGTTCTTGTTTCTCATCTTCAGCTCAGTGCGAGTGTCTTCAGCAAGATTCAGGAGCAAGTAAAGAGCCACTAAGACAAATCACACCAACACAGGCATTACAGGCATTGATATTAAACACTTTATATATAAAGCTCATTTAAGACAAGACTTTCTGAAGCATTTCACCCTCTTCCCAGTGAAAATTGACCCTCAGTACTTCTTATTCACATTTAGAAATCTCCAAAAAGACTACAATTCTAAAACTAGCTTTGCAAAAAAATCATAAATTTTATGATTACTAGATTTAAAACTTTTTATTCCATAGGAATAAAAACCAAATGGTTCCATAGTAACCATTAAAAACTCCCTTCTCTGCCCCACCCCACAACAAAATACACAAAACCCAAACAGCAACAGCAAAAAAATAATAATAAAAAAAAAAAACAGAAAAAGTAAAACCAAAACTCAAGCCATGCCAAAACCCAATGTCACTAACAAAAAAAGAGTAAGTCACCTCTTTTCGCTACTTCTGCAAGCTTTACAGATCATTTTAAAAATTATTAGCAGACACGATGGTATGTTAACACACCACTAAACAATTTGATTAAGCACTCATCATCTCCCTAATTTTCAGTAAAACACATTCCTTCACACACTGTTTACTCACATCCTCCTAGTTATAACAAGCATCCCATAGGATACTGTACCCACACTCACAGGTAAGGAAAGGATTTACTATTTGGCTTTGGTACCTCTCAATAGCTGTTCCTGCTTGATAACCAGACCTTGATACTTCTTGTAGGTTTTCTCATAGTCTTTTTTCAGTGTTTGATTTTCAGGATCTTCATCAAGTAAATAGGAGGAGTTAAGGAGTGCATATAAGAGTTACACAGTCTGGATAAATATTGTGCACACAGACGTTAGGTGATCACTAAAAGAAAACAAACTAAGGAGGAATTAACAGAAAGACTACCTCAGCAGAACCCTGCTAAACCTGTAATCCACACCATGATTAAAAGACCCCCACATAGATTCTTACATAAAGAACTATATATAACAGCCAAGACAACAATTTCTTAAAATACTACTGATAAGAAATATAATAGATCTATTTTGCATTTTAATTAATTTAAACTTAACCTCATCAGAACAAAATTCTCACTTAGTTTTTTGCATCTTCAATTATATTCTGCATTTACTATAAAGTTCCACAGCATTCATAAAAGTTGCTGTGTGCAGATCTCAACAACAGCAACAAAACCAGAGATTATCTAGTTGCCCCAGCATATCGAAAGGATATCAGCTTTCTTCTTCTTAGCAAGTTCCTCCTGCCAAAGCTCATGTCTCTTCAGCTCATGATCTATGATATTCATACAAAGAGCTCCGATTTTGTAGTGTGTGATTAGTCCATGAAACTGAGAAAAACTGTATCAAAGAAAACATATGTCTGAGGAAAGAAATAAGCTGCAACCAACCCCAAGCCTGTTTTTACATCCAGGGTAGCAAGGTCCGAACAACAGAGCAGAATTGTCATAGCAAAAATGGTAGTTATCCTCTGCCCCTTATAGCATTTCTTCTACTGAGAAATTATTTCAACACTATAACACAGTCTGAAAACATTAATATTTTTCCAAGCTTTTAAAAGGCCAAACTTCCTTGCAAGTGCATTGGCAGAGCAAAAATTAAGTTTCACCAGTATTTTTTTGTTTTATAGGTGTACTTTATTACATCAGGATAAATGGAATCAAATAAGCTTTGCCTTTTTAAATTAATCTTATGACCCTAAATAGAAGTTTTCTTATGGGAGGAAAACAACAACTTTAGAATATTATTTCAAGTCAAAAAAAAAAAAAAAAACAAATTCCAATCTTTACAAATAAAGGAAATGTTTACCTTTCAGGCCCACTTTTCACATTATAAGTACCTCAGAGGACCTTCTATGCATCAGGAGACAGAAGTCTAAAAGTCAATTTACTTTATAAATTCATCTGATTTTTTTTTTCCTAATAAAGTTGGGCTGAAAGATGAAACTACTGCAACATGTGCAAGCATACAATTCAATTTTGAGTGCTGTTTCTTCGCTCTTGAAGATATGAGAAATATACAGCATTGTATGAAGCAGCACAGCCTAGTACCTATGGATCGGAATCCTTACCACATCCTTTCTTCCTAACACTTCTGCAAAAATTCTTTTCGTGCCTCAATTTTGTCACTTGTAACAAGCATGTTTTCACTACAGCATTTTTTTTCCTATTTCAGTAAAGTTTTGCAGTAAAAAAAAACAAATCACAAAAAAACCTACAAACACACAAGCAGAGAATAGTTCCTTTTTTATCCTTAAAAGCAGAAACCTGGCGCTTACCTTGAAAAACAGAAGAAAATATAAATTATATTAGTAGCAAGTTCCACGCTTTGTTTCCAATCTTCCCTCAACACTCTAGCCAATGCACCCAGGACAGTTTCTGAAAGAGACAAAATTTACATGCACATCATACATACATTACATACATCAGAATTTCACCTCCTCCTGTTAGGTTGAATATATTTGATACTATTCATGTTTTTTTTTTTTTTTGGAAAGTCTTTCAGAGCTATCTCACATTGATATGTAACAACATTCTTCCTGGAGACTGTCTTAAAGTATTATAAGACTATACAGACTGACTGATCATCCAGACACAAACAGTGAAAAGCAGCATCATGCAAGGAAACCACAACAAAATCCTAAGGCCCTCTTGAAACTTCTTCTAACCTTAAGATTAGATAGCCTCAGCCACTTGAATGCTCCATATTACACACCCCTCAGTCACTTCCACATCCCTTTAATTTCCACCTTGACAACCACAATTCCTCATCCACTGTTTTCCTACCTACTTGTTCCTCTTTTTTAAAGAAATCTACTATTTAATATTTTAGTTCATACTTCTTGCTGTCATACTTAAGCTTATTTTTCATTCTGTGATTGTATATCTTTTCCATTTGCCTTCTTCCCCAATTTATTTCCTCTTCAGATGCACCACACTAGGCAATCAGAACAAGAAAGGGAAAAGCAACAACTAGCAGTTTCAGGCAGGAAAATACACTGAGTTCATGAGGGACAAGCCATTATTTGATTGCTTATCATGACTCTCCTACGCCAATTTATTTATTTATTTTTACAAAAAACTTACTTTTTGACTTTGCCAGGTGGTCAGCAGGCATTTCTAAGACATCATTTGAGGAATGGGGGATGAGAAGATCAGGGAAAGGGGCAAAGTGAGGAAAGAACAAAAGGACTAAACTAACAAGGCATGAACTCTGGAGATCTGCATTTGATCTCCTTTATATTTTGCTTGTCTATCTCACCATTACAAATTATAAAGTCCTAGTGAGAGAGGACAGTGGGTGGGGAAATGAGAATATGTACATATACACACATGTATTAACATACACACACTACTCCATGTTGACACAGTACTCCAAATGCACATAGCACAATGCATACATCTTGCATGCTGATACAATTTAAAAAGTGGATCCATAAATAAAGAGTATGATATAATAGCAAACTATTTGGGCAAGCTTCACCTACAGTCTGGTCCTGCAGGATAGCAATGTACATTCCCTTTCCTCCAGCAGCAATGCCAACTTAAGGCAATTTAGCATCAAAATAATTAGGATCAGAACAAATGGCTAAAGCCCATTGAGGCCAGGAATATTTTTAGGTGTTAAACCCACATAGAAAAACTTAAGAAGCATCCGTTTGTAAGACCTAAACAATCTTTGACAATGAACTCGGTGAGAGCACAGCCTAACAAACTACAAAATACAGGTATCTCAACTGAATAGAAAATTAACTTTCAAAAAAAAAAAAAA
>NW_010577421.1:148910-160139 GCF_000705375.1 Tinamus guttatus | reverse complement strand
CGCCCCTGCGTGCGCATGCGCGAGCTCTTCCCGCCGGCCGTTACCACAGGGCGAAGGGCGACGCGCCCCGGGGGTCTTTGTGGCGCTGAGCCCCGCCACGGGCCCGAAACGCTCACACGACCGTGATAAAGCGCTTTGCTGCCCTCTACTACTGCTTCCTTGTCTCTGCCGCAGCTCGCGGAAGCTGTCGCTCCTGTTGAGGGTGTCCTGGGGTTGGAAACACCTGCAAAGAGCCTGAGAGAAATGGGAGTTTTCAGCTGGGAACAGAGAAGAGCTGGGTCCCCGTCAGGTTTTGTGAGCGGATGAAGCTTCCCCTTTCAATCCCTATGACATATCACCCTCCTCAGCCCACAGCTGTGGGACGAACAAACCCCTGCATTGCCACCTGTTATCCTTTTCCTTCCATATGTGACTGTGACATCAAAAGTGACTTCCATCTTTCTAACATATGTCACAAATTCATTATTTCACCATGAATCTGGGCAGAATGGTGACAGAAGGACCCCTAAGACTTCCACTCCCTCATGAAGTGATGGAGGGATGAAGAACCAGAGTGATCACCAGTGGGTATGGGGATCATCAGGAACCAGTGGGGAAGGGCCATGCAGATGCCTTACTCGTCATTGAGAGTTTCCCTCGCTATAAATATAAACCATATATAGGGGAAGGGCCATGCAGATGCCTTACTCCGTCATTGAGAGCTTCCTATATATAAGGAGACTGTCTGGGAGGGATACAAGTGGTCTCTTGCACTAGGTGGGTAACTAACTAGTGCAGAATTCCCTCAGACATTCATACAGACACGTTGACCTCGGGAATCCCTAAGTTATTCCGCTAACACATGAACAAGGCTGCTACCTAAGGCATGAAGTACAGCCTAGGCCATGAAGTACAGCCTGCGCCTGAGTACAGCCTACACCATCAAGTACAGCCTACGTCATCGAGTACCGCCTACGCTACTGAGTACAGCCTACGCAGCCTGAGGCTGGGGAGCACAGATGAGCAACACTACAAATTCAGTGCTGGGGGAAACTGAGCAAGCAAACGAGAACAAAGTAAGACTTACCAAGGACAGGCAAATCATTGAAAATGTTGTTTGAAGGAGGAAGTTTGTGACCTTCAAGATTTCCTATGACATTAAAATACATGATTACAAAATCACTGCTGCAGATGACTTCCTACAACGGCGCTAGCATATTTAATTGAGTGGGTTTATCAGGTTTTAAATTGGACAGCCCCTCAGCTGAAGTAAACACAAGGTTTATAAATGTCATAACGGCTGTACAGTATAGCACAGCATGAGAAGAAAATAAATACTACCTAAATATCCTGTAGTACTACATTTGCAAAGGTAGTTTGGAAATACCCTAAAAGTGCACTGCTTACAAATTCTTGTACCTCTCCAGGCCCATGCAGCACCGAGAAGGAACGATAACGCACTAACGTGGCTCTGTGTCCTACGGTGAACTTTTGAAAAGCCTCGGAGCGAATAAACATTAAGTTTTAAAATAAGCACCAAATTTTAAAATTTCCACTAAACCAACAGGTTTCATGTTCAGTTCAGCCTGTTTAACTCTCCTACATAAATACAGCCCAGTTGGACCAGGCAAAACGGCGTGGAGCTCTAGTCTGCACTACGTGGCTGCTTCCTGGACTTCTATCCACGGCCTTACCCTTTTGTCAACTTGGGCAGGTAAGAACATTCACCTGTGTAAAAGACAGTTTAATCTAGTAAAGTAGTAGAAGTCAGTCATGTACTTTTTGCCAAATATTTTTGTTTTTAGCTGGTTTATCTGAGGAGAGAAAAAGGGTTAATTACATCTTTGTTTTCCTGTTCTGTTGTCTTGCTATGTGATAGCCAGATATTTGTACACATTTCTTCATTTGACAGCTAGCAAGGCCTTTGAAATACTTGTAACAAATTCTGTTAGCGTTTGAGAGGAGCTGGAACAAGCAAGAGTCAGTTTGTCAAACACTGTCAGTTCTATGCCAAAAATGTGCAGAAAATCCTATTTTCACATGGTTTCAATGAATAAGTCTGTATCATGTTGAATTTGCAACTCTGCCTAAGGAGATGAAGTCTGCTGGAGCAGGCATTAAGACCTGGTTTCTCTCACAAATGGAGACCTCATTTATTCCTGTTCCTATTGAGATTCCAGATAGTCTCACACTGCGTGCAAATGGCATGAAATGGACTGAATAGAAATAAATTAAAGGCTCAGAACAATTCACTGTTCAAAGAAAGTTTGGTGACACCTGTACCATCATCAGAGTGAAAGCAAAACCAATGAGGCTTTTGGTTTGTGACAATGTGGGGTGTGTTAATCAAGTCAGGCAGGACAACTTTATTAAGTCAACTCTTAATTTGGAAGGAGACTCTAGACACAGGTCTGAGATTCAAATGATAGACCTCCTTAGAAAGTTACACCTTATCTCTTAGGATCCTTTGAAAATCTCAGCTCTTTGGAAGTATAAAGGTCTTCCCATCTACATTTCTATCTATTAAAACCGTAATTCCAGCTTTAGCAATAAGACATGGCTGGAAAGTTAATTCACAACTTTTTGTCTTTGAAATGTTTTACTACTACAGCCTTCATAGCCTGTAAATTAGTTTCCCTAATGAGGCAGAAATAGAAGAAAGGAAATAATCAAATCAATTTCACAACACTGTTTTTCTCTTTTCCCCATCTTTCTCTAAGGCTAAGATATTTAATTCAGTCTGAAAGTATTTGTGTAATTAATTTTACACAGGAAAAAAAAATCAATTATCTTCGTCTCGTATTAACAGTTATATGTAGTATTCCTGCTCGTCTCTTGGGTATTGCTATTATAGAGGAGTTTTGCAAAACAGCAAATGCCAGATCACAGTTGTAAGCACTTCCAAAAATCTCCTCCAACTTTATAGTGTTTAACTTTTTATGAGCTTTTAAAATAGTAATGGGTTATGTAAATTGTTTTCAGAAATCAGAACCTTCATCTCCTACATATTTTATATATATACACATATATAAAAACATTGCAATTTGGGGGGAAAAATAATTAAAGGAAAAAATGAGTTATACAACAAAAATGCATTTTTGAGAATTAAGAGAACATTTTCTGAACCAATTAGATGGTAATTTCAGGTATCAAGACTTCTAGATCAGTGGTGTATTTATGCTTAGTCTAAAATCATTATTTATTGATTTCTGCTGCACCTCTCCAACTTGAAGCTGTTCACAGATTTACAAGTTATACACAGATCTTAGGAATGCAGAGGGCACTGTGACCATGGGACTAAATGCCACTGTTTTTTGCTAGAGTGTTCTGCATTTCCTGACCATAAAGTCAGTAGATTAAGCAATAAATTTCTTAAAAACATCTTTCTATTTAGCAGCAGCAGGACTAACATTTCAATGCTACCTCTACAGGTACCACTGAATTTGTAGTGGTACCAACCAGAAGCTAGCTGGGGCTCGTTAACAGAGAGAGCTGGGTAGGGGAAAAGAGACAAAGTAAAATAAGAGTTCACATTTAAGAGAAAACTGCTACAAAACCCTCAAGTTCAGACATAAATGATGGAGAGGAAAAGTGAAATGTGTGCTAAATTAAATGTGTTGACATAAAACCCACAGAATTTTAGTAAAGAGGAAAAGGATTGAGCGGGCAAATGTAGAGCTGTGATGTAAAATATCTTAGATCTGCAGAAAATTTATTTCAAATCTACTTCCAGAAACTTATTTTTCCCATATGTGGGAAAATAACAGGCGTGCTTAGAACACAATTCTATTTCAGTTCTTTAAATTATGACTCGTGCTTGTACGTTTGCTCCGTTCAGGTCACTTGTCGGTAGTATGACAGCATATCATCTAAACTTTGGTAAAGCGGCTCCTGATCGTCAGCGCTGCTGCTGCAGGCCTGCGCCGCAGGTGCTGCCTCGGGAGCGTCGCAGCCGCATGGCTGCATTGGTGGCAGCTCCTCGGGAGCACCGTAGTTTGGCAGAAGCTCACGCGGGACCCCATTAGCCATAGGCCTGCACTGGTGGCATCGCGCCCTGCGCGCCGTAGCAGTAGGCTGGCATTGGTGGCAGCATGTCGTGAGCGCCGTAGCCGTAGGCCTGCATGGGCACCTCATGAGCGCCATAGCCATAGGCCTGCATTGGTGGTAGCACGCCGTGAGCGCCGTAGCCGTAAGCATGCATTGCAGGTGGCAGCTCGTGAGCGTGGCAGCAGTAACCCTGCGCTGGCAGCAGCCCATCCTGGGCGTCACAGCTGTCACTCTCCTCTGACGAAGTTTCATCTTGAGCATCACTGACATGGGCCTCTGATGCTGACACACCTTGAGCATCACTGCTGCCAGCCTGTGCCGATGGTGGCACATCTTCAGCACTGCTGTCACCGGCCTGCTGTGATGGCAGCTGGTGGTTTTGTGCTGTCTCTTGCTCCGGTTTTTCTGAGGAGGCTTCAGGACTGTTCAAATTCTGGCTGTAATTATCATTTTTCTTTTGTCCCATAAAGTAATCAGAAGGTGGTGCAAATTCTGGATCTCGCTCATCTCGGAGATCTTCTTTTATCTTTGACCATTGGCCAAAAATCAGTTCTGTTAGAAACAAGCAAATGATACACAGACATCAGCAGCTGAAGATCAGTCAGAAAGGAATTAGCAAGCAGGGAAGATACAGCCACTTAAAGCCATTTGAAGTTACTTTCCCATCTAGTAATAATGCTTAGTTAAGGCCATCACCCATTTTCTCTACACAGCAGAAACCAAATCACTGAGTATTGAGTATCACCCTCTAAATAACTCATCTTAGTCACTTTAAGCTCCTTTAACAACCTGATCAATTTTTTTTTTTAAACTTCCTTCCTCCCACTCAGATGATATTCATTAACTGAGCACAAAGTCAAGGCTGTGAAAAGCAAAAAGCATCTGGGAATACATCCATATTCTACAGAAGAGGAATGCTGCTTTTATAGCATTCCACAGAGGGTGGGCGTTTATGTGCTTTGCCCTGTTCTTGCTTGCTTTTACCCAGAAGCCAGGCAGCAGACTACAGGAACAATATGCATGAGCTTAGATTAACGATGAAACCGAATTAATGACTTTGGAAAGGATCTGGAAGAGACCAATCACTCAATACTGTGACAAGGGAGATTCTTCCAAGTGGGAAATCCCCCAAAGTGGGATACTTGTGCAGGCAGGTGGAGCCTGAGAAAACCAGAGGCTCAACTCCATTAATGACCAAAAGCGTTTTCTCCAAAAGCATTTCTGAACAAACACTTTCTTCAGAATTAATAGTCAAAATATGTAATTCTTATTCACTATATTAGTGCTGCGTGAAAGTAGTACTAAACCTTTTGATTAAAGAGTAATTTTCTTTGGTATAAATTAATTCCACTATTATGTTTTCCATGTATCTGGTAATATGATTAAAATAGGTTTAACCATGTTTTTCACTGCTAGCCCATTTAGATATACATTTCAGCTGTGAGGTAAACACAACAATAATATGGCTCCTCACCTCACCGAGTTTTTCGATTAAAAAAATTATCTGCAACAAGTCCCAGCAATACTTTGTCTTCTGTTCTCTTGCGTACATCTAATTTCACAATATATTTGATCCTTCATAATCATGAAGCAATCTTCCTTCCCTATAAACCAACTATCTCTGTTTCTCCCCCAAGTCCTTCCCTGTAATTCCATTTATTCCATGAGATCTCCTAGTTACAGTGACCGTACGTTACATCAGCAATGAAGTGGTTGCTGCTTGCCTCGGTTTTTATTATCATCTTGTACCTGTTTCACTGTGATTCATTCTGACATCAAGTGGCCCAAACTACACTACTATATCAAGAACAGATCAGACTGAAAGAGAGTAAAGTTCAAAAACCATGAAATTTGTCATCCTGTCAAGCTCTCTGGATCATCCATAAATGTAATAACTCATAGGAGATAAAATTAGGGGACGTTATGGCAGCTACTGACACTATGGCATGCACTGTCAATCACTGCACCAGCACTGGATAATCATCAGTTTAAAACCAGAAGATGTTTCATTACTTTTCACTCTTATCATTCCTTGACATCAAAGAGGATGAGGACAGCTCTGTACACACTACTGCCAGCAACGTTGCTGGCTCCACATTTCCTCACCTTTGCCTTTATCCCACTCTCGGACGTAAGGCACGCCAGGCTTTGTATCTCTCCTCTCCTGGATGATGACCTCTACCTTCCTGCTTGCCGATGTGACTCTTGGAGCTTCTGGTTCATTTTGTACTGGGCCAGTAGCATCTTTAACCTCTATTTTAAGGGAGAAAATAGTTTTAGTTACTAACATAGTGTCCTAATTGAGCTTCGTAGGACGGATATGCAAGTAATAGGTATTTCCAGGTAATAGTTATTTGTATTTATACAGTTTACAGTAGTTATCTAATTTAATTCTAATAATAAAAAATGCAGTTTATTTTTTAATTACTGCATATTGTTTCAGAAGAGATCACTGATAAGCCAGATGATCAAGAAACAAACTTACCAAGAGACAGTTCATTAGTTTTCTAATGGTATTAGAGAGAAGAATTATAATCTATGTAACATACCACATATTTCCTCCCGTATTATTATGCTATTTCTGGAGTGATTTTATATCTACATGCAGTTATAAACTCTTACTATTTTAATGGTTGCTCAAATTGCATATATAGAATATATAAATTCAATATATCAAGAGTCCAAATCTAAAGCAAGTAAAATGTGACCACCTGCTCAGGCATAAGCTATGACAGCAAATATTTTACTTGAAGATGACAACAAGCCATACCTCCACTCTCTAGCTGGTTTGCCTCTTCCTCCAGTCCATCTTCCCTTAACTTCTTAACCTTCCGTGCTCGAAGTTTAGATAGTCTGGCTTCTAGAGCGGCCTTTCTTTTTTCTTTTAACTGTTCACGTTTAGTTCTCTGATCTAGTGTCTTAACAGTAAAGAAAAACATGAATTAGCCTTCTTGTGTTGTTAGAATCAATTGCCTATCTTCCTTCAACAAACAGCTAAAAGCAGTCATTATCAGGCATCCTGGTTCAAAAAGGGAAAAGAGGTCCCACTTGCTGGGATCTGCTGAAGGAATTACTGAGTGTCGTTCTTACACAAAAAGCTAAAGACTGCAACAACTGCAACTTGATGCCTTAGTATATCAATTTGCTTTTTAAAGTCATACCTGCTCTCTTAGCATATCTAGGGTCGCCCTTTGTTTATGTCTAAGTTCTTTGTCACGAGAAAAGGCGAAGTAACCAACACCAAGTTGCCTGGCCTCTGAAAAGAAAGTCAATAAACATGTTACTCTCAGTTTACAAACCACAGAAACTAAAAGCATCACAGACCCTGCTTTC
The DNA here is from genome assembly GCF_000705375.1 of Tinamus guttatus. Next base: position 152,780 of record NW_010577421.1, on the reverse strand, counting down.
ATGCACTGCATTACTGTCAAAGACACACATCAGTTTGCCTCGTTTAGACAAGGCTAGTTTTAGGCAATGCATGAAGTGAAGCATCAAGCAAGATGAAAAAATACAAATTTTAAAATAAAGGAAAAATAAAATTTGAGGAAAAGAATCCTAGACACTGGTAATTCAAAAGATTACAAATGTGGCTCAACATGTATCTAAAGTTTGTCCTGCGGGCACAAGAAGCAACTTTCCCTTCCTTCCTCTAAAACCTCTTTGTGAAGATAGCGATATAAAATAGGAAAATATACCATTGTCTCTTATGTCTTCATAGTGTATTGGTCCCATCGGTTTCCTGAGGGCTTCTTCTTCCTCCCTTTCCCATTGCTGCCTCTGAAGTTCTCTCCTCATATCTTCAGATAACAGGGTATTCCCATCAGGAATTATTCTAATAAATAAGTAAATAAAATGAAGGATTACAGAGCAGAATTTACAAGTTCATATCAAAACACAGAATGGGAAATAAGTATTCACTGTTATTAGCATCTATTGGGGAGCTAGCAACTTCATAGAGAAATATTTTAAACTTAGCATATGAAAATGAAAGGTATTGGAAATAACAAAAACCTAGTCACTAGTTTACCTTAAAAGCCTAGTTCAAATATTAATACCTAATAAGGAAAACAGTGTAAAGGTGTAAGGTAAAGTCTAAGGTAAAACTAGGGAAAGCAAAAGCTTCAGTCATTCTAGGTGGAGAGTGGGATAACACAGCATAGTCTCTCTTCCCTCCCACTAGGGATATGCATGCAAAATAAAGCAGAGATCATATACACTCCTATTAAAGCAACCTCACATTTTCCCATGAAGTTCCTGATCCATTTTAAGTAGACTTGGCAAATCCTTCTTCATACAACGTCTAGATCTGCCTAATGAATCCACATAATCAACCCTGTAACGAAAGCAAAGGAAGTTTCACAGAGAACTTACACTTGCAGATTTATAAAACATTTAACCAGACAGTGACGCTTTCTGAAAAGAATTCATTGCACCTCTGTCTTTTCATGTGATACAGCTGCTTTTACCTTTCAATTACAGGCTTGGGTTAAAATGACGCATATGATAGATAGGCATAGGGCATGTGATAAATGTCTATGATAAATTTATTTTATTCAATCTCATTTTCAGCCAACGGTTTGCCTTGGTATTAAGACGGCATTAAAAAAATGTTTAAAAGTTATAGTCACATAGTTTCCATACCAAAATAAAACTGTGCCTAATACTTGCTTCCTGTGGTGAAAATAATGATGCAGCATTGACTTCTTGCAAATATTAAATTGCTGCAATATATTTCAATTACCAGTCTAAAGCTAATTTAGAATAGGCTGATAGCGTTCATTCAACTGGTGTAACAAAGGCTGATGAAAATTCCAGCAAAATGTTCATTTGAAGCACACACTGTGCTTCTTATGCAACTCTTTATAGTACTGAGCACTTAATCTATAGCTGTCAAAGGAGCAGATAAAGAGCTGTAGTTATTGTCCAATAATTCTAGGGAGTTCTTTAGCATTGAGTTGCCTCAATTATCCCATTTTAAAGAATTCACGTAATGGGATATGACTGGCAATCTGGTTCTCAAAATACTAACTTTTAATGATCGGTGCTCTTAGCAAGACAGATCTTCTACATAGCTTTTCAGGATACTCGGAACTTGCTGTCAGTACTCATACTGACTGAATACCCATTTGTTATAATTTGAAGGAAAAAAGAAGAAGAAAAAAATTGCCTGCAATCTCTATGCAAAAGATGTAAATATGGCTGCAGAATAATTAGCAACAATTATACTAGCACCTATATATTTTTATTAGGTTAAAGCCCTGAGCTTGGCAATATATTAATACTTAAAAAATATTTAATCCCTCGGAGCTTTTAATACAGTAGTTAGTTTTACCATTTTACATGTCATTGAAGTGAGATACAGACAATGATTCAAAAACTTTTTTTTTCCCCCCTCCTCCTCCTGTAATAGTCAAGAAACAAATTAGTCAGGACAGTTCAGCACGCTCAGCAGTACCAACCATTCTTCATCCGGATCCTCAGGTGGTGGTATTTCCATTTCAGGTTGCATTTCTTCCTCATCCATCTCTTTTTCTAAAGTCTTTCCAGCATCTTCACTCTGACATAGGTCCTGTACTTCTCGCTGTCTGTCTATGATCTTCTGAGTGAAATCCACAAGGTACAAATCCTCAGTTTCTTCATCTACAGCAGAAAATCAATTCTTAGAGAACAGGTATGAAAAGAACAGAACTGAACATAAAATCAATACTAGATAGCCACAATCAGCTCTTCAACCTTTACCACACTATTGGAGACTACTTTAATCTCATTTTGTGCCAAACAAATTTGGAACTATAAGCAAATTCCACAGTGATAACCTCTATTTTTCAATAGAAGTTTGGGTTCTTTCTTTTCTTCTTAAAGAAAGTACAATACAGAAAAAGTTGCAGTCTTTGTGCTACAATATTTTCTATTTGTTAACTATTTCAGCAGTATATGGCTTGTTATTTAACAGTTTAAGCCTCAAATGAGTTTTTTATATTTGCTATATTGGTAGCAACTAAGCAGTCACTAGACATCTAAAAGAACTCTAAAACTCTAGTTCTAAAACTAGAGTTTCTAAAAGAAAATGAGGGAGACATGGTAGGGTCATATATGGCAAAGATGAAGGCTAGTAAACACTAGAAATTAATTGCAAAAAGACGTTTGACTTCTTATACAATAATACTTTTCATCCTCTTAATGACTGAACGAAACAAGCCTATGATGCTTTACTAAGACTCATTTTCAGAAATACTTTTTGTTTTTTTGGTACTTATAGTTTTGCTCCCTTCCATAGCAAAATAACCAATGTCAATCACTTCGTATAATACCTCTCCCCTCCAAAAAAAAGAAAAAAATCCTGAAGTTCCTTTCTGTAAGATGACAAGCAGTAACTTCACTGTGTAGCAGCGGTCAGCTACTAGATGGTCAGGAAGACTGATTTTTAGAGTGAAGTTTAGAAACAAATATTTTAAAATAAGTAAATATTTTTACTTTAAAAAATACAGGCTTTTTAGACTAGTTTTGTTTACCTGGAAAATCGCCTTTTGTCATTTTCTCGTATAACTTTGCTTTTTCTTCGAGTTTCTTTCTGAGAGAGAGAGAGAGGGAAAAAAAAGCACAGTAATCTCTAGAGAGAGAGAGAGAGAGAAAGGGGGGGAAAAAGCACAGTAATCTCTGTAACTTTAAACAGAGTTCTAAATAACAAATTTATTCTTGTATACATGGAATAGAAAAATAGCAATAGTGTTTGACATATTAAATAGAAGCTGAGCTATGATTTTGAACATTAACTTGTATTTCTGAAGACACACAGATATCCAGTTCTAGAACTGATACTGAAAATAGTTTTAATGAAGTTAGACTTCATCTTCAGTGCAATTGCCAGGTAGGCAGGAACATGAAATCACAAATAACCTACCTCTATATCACTGAAAAAATATGAAAGCTATAACATGGAGTTATGCTTGCTCTTAGACACTGAAGAAGAAAACTTCAGCTAGCTTCTAGAACAGCAGAAGTAGGAACTGTTTATAGACCATCAGCAAATAGGTTATAATTTACATTTTCACTGTAGAAAATGTTTCACTGTTTAGAGTTTGTTGTATAACTAACTCAGCTAGAGGTTAAGTCAAATCCTAGTTACTTTGAAAAGAGTGAGCCATTTTCTTTCAAATCCAGGAAACTCTTTACATTCTGAGGCGGCTACCTCTCCTCCAGCTTCTACTTCCAAAGATGACTTGGAAAGATCACTTACCTGCCATATTTAGATAGTTAGGATAAGGTTGGGGTGGGTAT
>NW_010577421.1:120832-137274 GCF_000705375.1 Tinamus guttatus | reverse complement strand
CAGGCGAGGCGAGGGCTTCTCCCTCTGCTCCCATCTCCGAAGCTCGCGATGGGAAGCAGGTGCTTCGGTGCGAGTGCTGCAAAAGCCACAGGCTCTTCCTGAGCTGCTGGTTAGGAGTGCGGAGGGAAACGGCTCTGGTACGGGTCTGGGGGTGCACCAGGACTGAGGAGTTTGCTTTCTGATGCCAGTCCCCTCCTCTCGCACTGTTTATTTCTGCTGCGTGGCCCTGTTGGGACCGTTGGCTGCATTTAGGTGCTAGCCTGAGCACTGCTATAAATCACACGTCTGGTCCTGTGGCAGGATAAACCGGCCCCCGACCTGCGTGGGCACTCAGCCCCGCACGGTGCCATGCTCCGCAACGCTGCCCTGCGGGGCTGCGCTTGCACCACTGAACCGGGGAAGGTTTGGAAACTCCTAAGGAACGTTTGTAGCGCTGATCTCTTGATGCGTTAGTTGTACCGAGTTAACGTGATTTGTCTTGTTAGTTTGTGTTCTGTGTTGGTCCTGGTCCTTGAGTCCAGGCTCTGTGCAGTAACGAGCTTCCTCCTCTGTCACTGCAGTGAGTGCTGGGCTGGTCACTGCCTCCTCTCTAAGCTGCCGGGTCTCTCCGTAATGATGTGGTGCTTGTTTCTGTGGCTGTCTGCAGAGCGGTGTGTCTCTCGATGTTACCGTTTGGTTAATGAGCAAGTGGCTTATTTGGGGGATAAACCCCGCAGGCTGGTGCACGTGCTGGCAAACACATAAAGTTCAGAGGCAACTTTCATCCCCTTTCTGCAAAGCAGCTGGATAGTGACATTGCAGTGTGAAACCTGGCACTTCTGCAGGAATGAGAGAGATGCTAGTGGTTAATATTTCTCTACTGCTCTGATAGTGACAGGTGTGCAACAGCACAAGGCTCTAGAGGAAGTTTCGTGCCTCCTCATGTAACCACTGCCAGGAAATGGCTGCAGGAGCCTCTTCAGATTTACTTTTTGCAAAGCAAATGCTCCCCAGCCTGCAAAGAGATGCCAATTCCCAGTTTTCCATATTCAGAACAAGATGCACCTGCCTCGGTGGTGTCTTTGTGACCATGTGGTAGCTTCACTTCAGACCCCCAGAGCAGGTAGCCCCTCTGTAGCCTGTGCTCCCTGCCTTGGTGCATTAACTTCCCGGGAGGACCGTAGTGTTCCGGCCTGCGGAGCGGGCGCCCTGGCGTTGGCGGGATCACGCTGGCAATGCCATGGAGCGGTGTTGTTTTGGTTGCTGCATGTTAATGTGATGAGCGTCTCCTGCAATTTGCAGCCATTCAGTGCTGGGTTGGCAGCTCCATTAATCACAGCTGGTGTTCAAAAGGTCATCCACAGCGAGGCGCAGAGGTAGGAAAATGTGAGATGTGTGTGAGCTCTGCGGAAGCGTGATAGCCATTTCCAAGTCCAGGGGGATTTTCCTTAGATGTGTTTTATCTTTAAAAACTCTATTCCTTGAGGGCAAGGGGTGACCCCAAGCAGCGTGTGGAAACGCTGCCGTCTCTAACAGATCTTTGCTTCCCATTGGAAGAGGGTTTTACATGGGATTGATACAATTTGTGCTTTTATGCAGAAAAAGGCATTGACAGCAGTGGCCCAGAAAGGGTGCTTGGGAAGCGGGTGCGTGGAAGGGGTGAATCACATCTGCAGGCTGAGCAGTGGAGATGCTTTTATCCAGCTCATGGAAATGAGCGTTATCTAGATGAATGTGGGTGACATCGGTCACGGCAGGATGCAGCGGCTCTTTGGTAAAGCAGAGACGTTTTCCAGTACTGCTAGGAGCAAGTACAGTGCCTGCTTGCAAACCCAGGCTGGTAATGCAACCCCCTTCCTCTCTCGGGTGCTTTTCCTTCAGTAACAACCAGAAACATTTGGATTGTGCCTTAGAGCCCCAATATGATGCCTTATTCTTTAAAACAAAAAAGGCAGAGGGGAAAACCTTAAAGATGTGGAGAACCGTAGAGATGTAGAGCCATTCTGAGGTGTGAAGCCAGCTGTGCCCCCACACACGGGTCGCAGGGCAGCGGGCGCCGGGAAGGGACGGTGCGCCTGGCCCGCGCTCCGCAAGTCGGAGCGTCGCAGGCTGTGCTGCGGCTGCAGCTTCCCCGGCAGGGCCGGCGTGTACAGCTCCGTGCCGGTTACCTAGGAAACAGTGGCGGGCGCCTATAGCCGTGGGAGCCTATAGGGGCATCGCGGTGCTGCGTGGCCGGGTGCCGGGTGCAGGGAGAGTCTGCGACACGCGTGGGTTTGCGGGCGCGCGGCCGCGTCTGTGCGCTGCCTTGTCCTGCTGCAGGCACGGCGCGGGCTGCAGCAGCCGCGTGGCTTTGCGTGGGTACGGGCAGAGCTGTAGAGACCTTTGTAACGGAAAGGTAGAAATATAAGCGTAGTCTGTCCTGGGGGTTATAAGAGCTGGACTAGGAGCGTCGGCATTAGCCTTCTTCCCTTGGAGCAGCGAAGCGGGAGAGCTCCATCACCGTGACACTGCATGGGGGTGATTGGGGATGGGATTGCTTTTAGGAGATCTTGCACATCAGGGAGAAATGTACGAAGAAGGTGAAGACGGAAAGTTGAAATTTTTGTCCCAATTAATAGAAAAATAGTTTTTTCAGCAAGCTCTGTAAGATCTGCCAGTTGTTTCTGTGATACTCGCATATAATATGTAGAACAATCACAGTAACTGTGAAAATCAAATCCTGTTTTTTCACTTACCCCTAAACATTTTGATCTTGCACAGTTAGATGTGGGTGCATGGCCTGAAATCAGCTGGGCTATTCCATGGCTTAAAAATCAAGGATTTGTTTCTCTTGTCCAGTTGCTTCTAGTTCAGCCTTTCAGAAAGGAGTTTTTGGATTTATCAAGTTGTATCTAGACCTGTATTTCCATCCCAGATTGAGTCTACTCATCTTGCTTTGCTCAGTCCTTTTGTCCAAAGCTACCTCAACACGCTCTCTTCAACTGGCACTTGATTTTTAGTACAGGAATTTAGCTGGATCGTTCTCACCTAAATAGGGAGCAGTGCGAGTGCTGGGGGGCTCAGGAGCAGTTCTGTCTGCCAAACAGCACAAAAATTGTGCAACACAGCAGAAAAATACAAACAACCCAACAATGTGTAGCTGGTGGTACATTCCTGCGCGTGATATTCCCAACTTCACTGTGTGTCCAAGACTTGCTGGAGACGGGGAGCTACGGGCATGTGGTACTTGGGGATTGCTGGGCTGCTGTTTGTCGGCAATCCTGATTATACAGGCTGCTGCCTTTAAGCACAGTGTTCAAATAGAGGTGCTGACCCCCGGTGAAGCGTGGCGGGGAATTAGAGTCGCTTGAAGGTTGTGGTGGGATGCTTAAAGGATGATGCCCATTCATCAAACTGATGGGGCAGCTAGAGCAAATCTGGCTAGACTTTGAGGGTTTTTTCTGTCATTAATACGTTGATGCGCACTTGGCAGCAGGCAAGTGCGGGAGGGACAGCGGCACTGGGCACCGTTCCCTTCGTCCTGGGCTGCGGCGCTGGATTCCGGCTGCTGCTCCGGAGCCCGCGCTTCAGCGCTTGTAAAATTCAGCTCTGATTGAGACGCCCTGCACGACATGGGGATGAAGCCACTAGAGTTTTTCCTAGTGACTCTAGAGCCTTTTGGGAATCTGATGAATGGGAGAGAGTGACTGCTGTGCTCTTGTGGTGTGTGTTTTTTTTTTTTTTTTTCTTTTGTTTTTTGAATTGATCTGCCAGACTTTACAACCTGAGTGTGGTTGGCAGTATTTACAGCCACGTGAAACTGCAGTTCTGCTCTCTGATTCTTAAGCTACTGCAACCCGTAGGACTTATTCCAGTGGCCCCTTTTATTAGCAGTGTTCAGTGATGAAGCTCAGTGTTGGGCACGTCCAGCTGCAGTGACGGGGCATGGCCTCACTTCAGAGGTGCCCTTGGGGGAACCCTTCTGGAGACGAAGGCCTTGGTGGAGAGCAGGAGTTGTGGGAGCCAGGAGAACTTCCCAGCAGAGTGAGAACTGCCAGATCTGTCTGGACTCGGTCTGTGCCCGCGGAGGCTCCTTGTTCTCCAAGCCTGTCGGTTTTGCTGTGGGCTGAGGCCGAGTGTATTGGAGAAGCGTATGCAGCACTGGAGCAAATCTTGAGAAGTGCCCTTGGTACTTGAAGCTACTGCAACTCGGACTGTGTTTGCAGCTGCTCACGAGGAGGTCTTGGGCTGCGCTGACACCAAGGAGAAGCTTGCTCAGGCTGAGCCCAGATACATGGCCACTCAAGGACAGTTTTTCTCTATCTGTGGATTTACTGTTTACTCTGTCTCCTCCAGCAGGGGCAAGCACAGGCTGTTCTGTCCTGCCCGGGCTGCTCTGGTCTGGTGCTTGTTCAGGAGGGCGCAGGGCGCAAAGTCTCTTTTGCTGTGAAGCAGCAGTGAGCGCGCGGCTGTACCGCCTCAGAGAGGAGCACAGCGCTGCGGGAAGGCTTCCCCTTGTAGCTGAGCCCTGCGACAGGCAGTTCCAGAGCTCAGCGTTGTGTAACCAGAGCCACCCCTTTGGAAAGGTGGCTCCTAGCCCTGGCAGCTCGGAGCAGCGGCGTGAGCCCGCGCGGGCTGTGTGGTGTCCAGGGCCGCAGACTCACTGAGCGCATCTCGCCATGGCCTCCTTTTCCGGAGGAGCGGAGCCTCCTGCATCGCCAGGTCTCGCCTGCTCTCGGAAGGGCTGCGTCTTGCCCAGTTAGGTTTGATGTTTCTATGGACTTGTTCCATGCAAAGGAAAAATAATGAGGCTTTTTGCTTAAAATTCAAGTAGGATGATCTTCCCCAGCCCTCTCCTTTGTCAGGGGAGTGAATGGCCTTTTCTGCTTTCTCCTGCATTTCCCTGTCCCTCTTGTCCACTTGGAAGATGAAGGAATTCAAATGAGAACTGAATCCGAACAGGAAAGTCATCAGAATTTTACAATTTACTGACTTCCCCCCTCATTAATATTAACTGAACTTGGCTCTGGCTTTCATTTTGAACCAGGGCTGGGTTTTGGCTGCAGCAGAATTTGCTGATTCTCCTGACAGTTGAGTGCCGCTTTCCGCTGGGAATTGGTTCAGTCAGACACGTCTTCCTCTGACAGCTCCAGGTGTTCTGCAATGAGACTCTTCAGGATTAAGGAGAAGGGGCTAGCGAGTATTGGTGGAGATCAGGGAAACGCTCTGCATCAGGATGTGGTTGGATTTTGTCTTCCTTGTGTATTTAAGTAGAAGTGTCAGTGACCCTGCCAGCTAAATCACTGCCTTGTGACAAGCAGAAGTCTCTTGCTGAGACTGCAAAATAAATTTTAATAATTCTACGCTCCTCCAGTTGAGTTGTGGTCCATGAAGCAGTGCATGATTAACAACTTTATTTCCACTGCAAGCAAAGCATTGCAGAGCTCTTTATTGAGCACTTAGGTTAACCTTGGCTGTTTCTTTGTAGCCAGAGTTAGAGGATATTTTGAGTAGCTGTTTTGATTACAGGTGCTGTCACCTTTTCTGCATGCACGGTGCTGCTTGGTGTCTTGGTGGCCCTCCTGTTTGTGTGGGGACTTAAAGGTCCTGACTGTCACGTAAGTTTTGCCTGTTACAGCTTAATGTGGGAGTTGCTGCTAGATGTAGGAATCACTTCAAGCCTGGGGGGAGATGTTGCAAGCGGGGCAGGTCTGTGGTTGCTTTCTGGACCTTGTGCCCTGTCCTAATAAAGATTTGCTCCCCCTGTTTGTTAGGGTGCAGGCTGGGTGGCCCACAGTACCTCCCCGAGGGCCCCGGTTGGGTGGCAGGAGCTGTCACCACCTGAGCAGTGCGGCCGAGCTGGCCGGGGCACCGGGGACATGGTGCAGGGGGACACAGAGCGGAGGCTCCTCCTCTTCCCCATCCCCTTGCTCCAGCCCAAACCTCCAGCCAAAGAGCAGGTGGAAAGAAACAAGCAAAACTCCCCCAGATTCATTCAATAATGCAAACTGTGGGGGAGTGTGACAGTCCTACTGAAATTGGTGGCACAAAGCTGCTCTTATGTGAGTTGGTACCAGTGTGCTTTACAGATTCAGTCTGTTCTGTATTTTCTGGAAAATGCTGATATTTGCTAATTGTGAGGGCTCCACTATGGAGTGAGGTTGCCTTTGCCTACCAGCAATTCAGGGAATTCCTGGCTCTGCCACAGTGGCCTGAACTTTGTAGGGGGCTGAGATGATTAGGAAATCCTCAGAGCAGCCTGTTTTGGGGCTGTGTTAATCCTGAGCCAAGGTTACTATATGGAATGGGTATTTCATGCCTAAATTAAGTATTCCTTTGCTTGCTTTCATCTCTGAATTGGAAGCAGTCAATCTCCTTATTGCACATGCAGTTTTCTCCATAAATCCTCCTGAATCCTCCTTCCTCGCACGAGGAGGGCAGGTAAATCTGTGCAGGGCTTTATATCCCTGCTGCAGAGCGAGGCTGGGAGCAGCTCCATGACGCTGCCTTGTGGCAAACAGGCTGTGGGGTCTCGTTCCAGCAGGATGCTCCCCTCCTGCTCCCAGCAAGGGCTCCAGTGTCCTGACTCATGAAAGGACACGATGTCTTGGAGCTGCTCTGGGATTGCCCTCGCTCTGTGCGTGGGGTTCAGACAAATTCAGTGTCTCCTTGTCTCTTCTGTACCTCAGTATCCAGAGATGCTGTGGTCTGGGAGGTCCTGCTGGTGATTAAGGTTCCTTCAAATGCCTCACTTCTTTTTTCCTTAAATAAAGAAGTATTTCTAGATCGGTAAGAGGGAACTGGGGAGTAGAAGAGAACAAGTGCCAAAGTAAATGCTTGGTGCCAGGAAAAGTGAGGGAGTCCCCATGGTAGAGCTGGAGCGGCTCTGGAGGAGACGAAAGGCAAGAGGTGCCTCAACTGGGTAATGCAGAAATCCGTGCAAGTTGCTGAAGAGTGAATGAGGTCGAAAGAGAAGTTATTTGGTGTTGCAGCCCTTTTTATAGATATTATGTACTTATTATTATATTTTTCTATAATATACATATTATAAAATAACATAATGCTATCTTGTCAATAGTTTTTGGCTAAATGAATGGTTTAAACTGGTCTTCAACAGAGAAGCCAGGACTGTTGGAAGTTTCTTGTCTGTGGGTTGCAAGGTGCAGGCAAATAACACAGCCAGGTGTTGTCCCCATGGAGAGCTGGGGCTTGTGTACCACCTCGAGGGCTTTCAAATAAGTGCAGACACACTGCAAATGCCAGGCCATGCGTTTGGATGAGGTGGTGCTGGGGCAGATTGCACCATGCCTGCTGTGTTTTGCCACTCCTGCGTGTTTCCTGGGCTGTTTGTCCCTGACATCCCACCCGAGCTCCTTGCATGGTGCCACCTTATTGCATGGATAGCTGCGGGGCCCCTCAGTGCATCAGGCTGGGCCCACGGGAAGCTGCAGTGACTGCAGGCGACCGGCATTTCTTAATTAGTAGCTTAGTGCAGGGATTGCACTACAGCCTCTTGCTCTGAGCCTCGCTTTGTTCCCGGCTCAGCACAGGGCTTAAAGTCATCGCTTGCCTCTTTTCAGAGCAGTTTCTCTGTCAGGTGAAATTACTGGGGCTGGGCAATTCCGAGCCTCTCCGCAGAGCAGCCGCCAACCTCTGTGCGCCGCAGCCTTCGCCCCTGTGAAACACGGGCGCTTCAGAAGGCTTTGATGCTCGGATCAGGGCGGGTATGAAAGTGCAGTCACGGAGGGTGATTTTTCTGGCTGTCTTTCTAATATCTTTGCATTCAGCAGCATGGCAGCTGCGCCAAATCTAAGAAAAAAGGCCAGGATGCCCCTGAAAGTGTGGTGCAGGGCTGCAAATCTGTTATAGTGCATAGAGGAGTAGAACAAAAAGTCCTGTTTAAGTAGGTTGTTTTTTTAAAAAAAAAAAAAAAGAAAAAAAAAAATCTCCTGTGAAATACCAGTCTGTGGTGCAAGTTTCCCCAGGTATCTAATCTAGCTTCCATCCCTGCAGCCAGGGATAATCCTGTAGCAAACGAGGTGCTGTCAGCAGCACTTCTGCCAGGGCCCTGTGCTGGCTGTTCCTGCCTTGGAGGAAATTCAGGATTCACCCCAGGCAGTTGAGCCGCTGCCTCTGGAGACTGCGCTGCAAACATACCAGGAAGCTGCTTGGTCCGTCTGCCTTTTAATTGTGTTTATTCTTTTCCCTGCAGTCACTTGCTGGGGGTATTTGGCCACTTCTGGGGGTGGTTTCTGCTGTTTTTGCCTTTTTTTTTTTTTTAATAGCTGTTGTTTTGAGCATATCTTGTCCTGCTTTGACTATGTTACCCTATTTCTGGCTGTGACCATGCTTGCAACGGGCTGTGTCCCCTGCCCCGTGCAGCCCAGGCTTGTGCCAGGAGTAAATCAGTGACAGGCAACGTGGCAACAAATGCTGCCCAATTTCTGCCTCTAAATAATGAAACAGGGGCACATGGCTCTGAGCCAGGGAGAGCTGTTCTTTGCCACCCATCTGCTTCCCCGAGTGCAGGCAGCTGGGGCCACTGCTGCCCGCGGCAGCTGGGGCCGTCCTGCATGCGGGTTTTCTGTGCATCCGCCTGGGAGTTGCAGCGAGATCCCTCGCCGATGGGGCCGCTGTCAAATGCCCAAGGTAGACGCGGGGGATCTTTCCAGCAGAGTCAGGAAAACCCTGGATGGAGTCAGGGTTAAAGGCTGGGAAAGCCCTGTGTGGATGCAGTGTCACTCTGAGCTGTGCAAGGCGAAGAGGCTGCACGGCTCAGCGAGGGAGCCCGGCCTTGAGCTGCTGCAGCCTCAACACAGAGGACGTCAAAGCCAGAAAGTCACCCCAGAGTATAAGTGGTGGCCCCCAGTATTGTCCTTTTCCGATATGATTCCCCCATTTCACCACCGGAGGAGGTGAGACAGATCTGCCCACAGTCCCAGAAAAGCCTTTTGTAGGAAAGGAGCCGTCCAGGTGTCTCCTTTCCTAGAAGGTGGCTGTTTCCCACCAAGGGGTTAAGTGCATCTCCATGGCTGATTCTGATGGCCCTGAATTGCAAGGGACCTCCTGGGTCTACTTTCCATGTAAGAAAGACATTAAAGCACTAATCTGCTAAGATAATACTATTTCAGGAGCTACTTTTAAGAAGGAAGTGAGTTTAAAATGAGTCACCATCCCATTGGAAAAGGAACAATCCTCTCTGGGCTGTTAGGAGCTGTTCTGGAGAAGAGCAGGTGAAGGCAGCTAGAGGGTCTGTCCCTTCATGCCTGTTACTGACTTGGACTGTGTATGACTGTTGTTGTGCTCCAAATGCCCTCTTAGCTTCCGCCTTTTTCCTGGCGTTATGTTCATCCTTCCGCTGCTGCTCTTTTTTCCCAGGGTCAGCAGTTTCGTTCTGGTGGAGGTGCTGAGGCACTGGTGAGTTGTCAGCAGTCGAGTTCCTCGCCAGAAGGAATGCGGTGTTCATGTTGACAGTTTCTTCTTCTTCACCCCAGGATTTGCCTCGAGCCACTTTTATGTGTTTGCTGACGCACTTTCACACCTTGACTCTTTCCTCCCTGCCCCAGGTTACATCCCTATTGATCACTGTTGGGTTCAGTGTTCTTGTCACCCCTAAAGCCAGCTTTGTTCAGTTTGAAGTCTGCATTTTTTAAATGACCACTGGTGTGTTGTTTCTCACCTGTTCAGGGTGTTCAGGGCCGGACCTGTGCCCTATTTCTTACCATGACACTCCTGGAGTCCTTGGGGCTGCATACTGCGGGTTCACTTCTTAAGGGTTCAGCTATCGTAGCAGGTCTGTATTTCTCCGCACTTCATCATTGTATTAGTTGCAGGTACCTCAATCTACATAGAGGAGCTGCTTGTTGCTGTGGTTGTACCACACAAAACAACAGTCAAATTAACTGTAGGTTGTACCATGCAAAACAGCAGTGAATTGAATTAACTGTAGACACCTGGTTGATGAGAGCAGTGGCTCTGGGTGTTGTGGGCAGATATGATCAATAAGGCTCCTAGTTATGTACTTCACTACTAAGTCTTCATTCATTGATTTCTCAAGGAGATAACCAGCAACCAGGGAAATAACATGGTTAGTTAACTTAATTAGCTTGTAAGGTCTGTAGGGACCATGCCTTTTGTCTGCTCCCTGAGGCACCTGAGGCACCTCTGATCACTGTAAAATGATGACTTCTTTCCACGCGCTGGCAGCTTGAACTGTTCAGCTACTTTAAAACTATTTGTGTTTCAAGGTGAGCTATTTGTGTTTCTACAGGAGCCGTAGAGTTCTGGCTCTGTAGCCCTCAGCTTAAAGGTCCAGGTAGGGATGAGAAGGGCACTAATAACCAACAGGGTTCAGCTTGGGGACCTTAGGCGCTTGGAGCCTGGTATTTGTTTGCCGCGAGATCTTGATATGTGTTTTTGTAGCAAAAAAACAAAACAAACAAACAAAAAAAAACAGCCTTTGACAACTTCTAGTGTGTTTGTGTTGCTGTTTTAGATGTTTGGCCTTGATGTTAATTTTAATTATGTTCCCCTTGCCTTCCAACAAGAAGGTGCAGAAATAATATATCAAGCTCTAGATAGATCTGTTCCATGGCATCCATTTTTCAGGGAAATAAGTAAACAGATCTTCCCCCTGTCGAAAATGGAAATTTATTCTTGGTACATAAAGTGAAATCTAGCACAGAGGTACCCTTCTGGAGCTTGTATTTCTTTTAATTTATAGCTCCTCTTCTTTTCCAAGTGAATTGGAGACTTAAAACTCCCATTATGGGTTTGTAATTTATGTTTTCAGAATTTTACGATTGTTATCTTTCAGTGTTTTTACGAAGCTCTGTTGTGGAGGTGCTTGGATAAGGCTGTATATTAAATACCGCTCAACTTACCAGCAGGAAAACTGAGATTATAAATTACCTGAAAGAGTTGCCCTCAGTGCATTGCCTGTTGCCACATTAATGTCCCTTTAAAGAAATTAAGGAGGACAAGCGATGGAAACCTGGGGTGGATGAACACGTTGTGATGCAGTGGCTATTTCTTTCCTACTGCTGGTTTGAAAAATAAGTTGCCATTGGAAATGTTAATACTTTGGTAGTACTATTTGTGAGAGTATAAATGACCCGTTCCCCATCTCACGATCATCTTGTTAGGAGAATTTTTGGCCTAAGTTCTGCTAGGCTTACTTTTGGATAGTGTTCTGCGTATTGATACAAAGTTTTGCTTTTAAAATTAATTTTATGGGGGAAATTTGGCTCTTTAATTACCAGAAAGACCATAGAAAACTAAACCAAGACGGTAAAATACAATATTTGTTTTTTTCTTATTTGAGCAAGGAATATTCCTTGACAAAAGTGCTTTCCTCAGGGGAAAAAATGTCAACTCATTTGTTCTCCGGAGGATGCAGCTGCTGCTATGTGTGATTGGTACAAAACGAGAAGTATTCAGAAAACGCCTGGCAGTTTAGCACTTGTGATTATTTGTGAGGGGGCAGAAATGATGGTGAAACAATTTTAAGCATTAAAAAAAAAGTCTCAAGGCAGCTTTTCGTTTGCCCCGTATGCGAGCTGAGGTTTACAGTGAACCGCTTGTATGTGGTGGCAGCTTTTGGCTTTAGAAACAGACAGGGTTGAGAGAGAGAGAGAGAGGCAAAAAAAAGCCCTTAAAGCTTTGTGTGAGGCAAGGAGAGGAGAATTTACCACAGGCCACGAGGCCATTTTGGGGGCGGCCATTTTGTGATGGCGGGGAAGGGAGCTGGGCGATGGCCATAGTGAATAGTGCCCAAAGCCTCCATTAAGGCCAGGGTGTTTTAATGAGGCAGCTGACTGTATAGGGATGAGTGGGTGTCCCCAGCCAGGACACCCCTTTGCTGATTTCCAAGCAGGGGAAAGTAGGAAAAGAGTTTCAGCAGATGTGAAGTCCAAACTGTGTGTCATAGAAAGCGGAGACTGGTGGTATGAATGTGCCAGGGAATTCGTTAAATCCCCACCTTATTGCCGTGTCCTCTGAGCCCTAATTTTAAAAGCAGATTCCTGTGAAGGTGACTAGGGGAGGAATGAAGTGAATGAGAGAGAGACTTGGTAACCCAGGCTGGAGTGCCAGCATGGCCATGGGCTGGACTGCAGCTTCAGTCTGTGCTGGCTTGCCCAAAAGCCCAACCACACCGTGGAAATCCTCACTCTGCTGCCTCCTTCCAAAGGACCTTCACATAGGGTAGTCCCTCCTGCCCATGCTTCCCCCGTACTGTTGGCATCAGTTTAATTAGAAATAAAAATTGATTAGTGTGGTCCCTGGTCGATCTTTGTGAGGTTTGGCAGTACTTGCAAATAATGTGCGTGCAGCTGGTTGGCAAGCAGGGAGAGAGTTGTTATACCCATTAAAAATTGATCACCGCTATTCCTGGGTATTGATCGCTGCGTCCAGAGCAGATGGCTCGGGAGCAGGGCCTGTAGGAGCAGAGCCCCTTGCCATGGGAGGTGGGGGAGTGCGGCCCTCGCTGCGGGGAGGGCGGCTCTGCTCTTCATCCCTTCCTTGCTTAGTCTGGTGCTTTGTCTTCCTCTCCTGCACCTCCTCTGTGCAGTGATGCGGGAGGGTTGCAGGATGCAGCACCTGCTGAAAGCTGTAAATGGCATTGCTGCTGTAAAGGTGGGTCCTGTGGTAATGCTGTGCTCGTGAATATACCCGTGGTGGTAGCTCCCAGGCGTATTCACCATGACGTAAGCAGGCAGGGTGCTCCGGCGCTGGGAGCTCTGCCCCGGTCCATTCCAGTATGGTATCTGGTTCGTTGGTTGTGATGATGACTGAATTGCTCTGAATCCATATTGTGGCAGTGGGAAACAGTCTTATCTGTTGGCTACTCTGATGCTGTCAACCTCTTCTGCTGCTTTTTGTTCAACGTCCTGTGTCTTGCTGGCTGCTTCTGGAGCTGTATGTGCACCTTGGTGTGAGGAGAGGGATATCCGAGGTGAGATGAGCGAGGGGGATGGTGCCTGTGTCCAGGGAATTCCCTCAGCCCAGCTCCTTGGGAGCAAACCCTGTGCATGTCCCTTCAGGAGGGCGGGAGAGGAGCTGAACAGCAAATGCGGCCAGCTCTGCCTGTCCCCCTGTCCTTCCCTCCGGCCCCTCTGCGAAGCTGAGCTCCTCTTCCCTTTGCAGTGAAAACCCATTTGGGGAATGAGCCCCCAGGGAGGGGAACGAGCCACCGGTGTCCTGTGGCGCGTCGTGTGCGCCGTCTCCCTTCGTGCCGGGGGATCTGTCTCTCCCACTCGAGCCACGTGCGTTGGGAGGAGCAGCGGGTGCGATGCCCAGGCTGTGCCGAGGACACCGTGCGCCCGAGTGCCACCACCTCCCTGCTCTCCTGTCGGAAGCAGTGCCCAGTGCCAGAAACCAGCACGAGAAGGTAGACTCGACCTCTGTGCGTGTTTTAGTGAGGAAACTGTAGCTCGAATCCACTTTGAAACACAGTGAGTGCATTTCTGCCCTGGTGCCCTGGGGAATTCTGCGTGTGTGAGCACTGAGAAGCTCAGAGATGGTGCAGGAACTCATTGCTCGGGATAAGCAGCGAGGCTGGGAGATATCAGGCCATGTGTGTGTGCCTGTGTCCCCCCAGCAGTCCGCAGAGTCCCTGTGAGTGCAGCAGGTCTGTCCCGTTTTTACTGTCGTGCTGGAGCCCGCTGGGCTGAGCAGGCAGCAGCGGCGCTGGCAGCGAGTCCTGGCACGGCCTCATCCTGCTCTGCGAGCGCTTGGGGCAGAAGCCCCGATGTTGGGGTGAGCTCCAGCCCCCGGGACCTGTCGCTGCTCGTTGGCATTGCGGTGCCGTGCTCCAAAGCCTCCTGAAGGCAGCAATGGGCGGCAGAGGGGGAAGGAGGAAGATACCTTGGAGCTCGGCAGGGAGATTTACTGCTGCTCGGAGCTGACAGCAGAAAAACCAAACAAAGCAAAAAAGACCCTCCTTGAACTCGGAGGAAGCGGGTCGGAAGAGGCCCTGTCTCCCAGGAACATCCACTTTACAGCCAAGATCCCCCCTGAGGGGAGGAAACTTCAAGCCAAGCATCCCAGGACAGCTCTTGCTGTGACAGAGCCGGCTGGCGGCAGGGCCCTCGTGCCAGCCCCAGGCGCCGCTGCCGGAGGGGAGCGCCTGTTAATTGCGACTGCTGGTTCTTCTGATTCTGCCTTGCCACGATTTCCTGGGAGATTTGCTTTATCGGATCAGACTTAAGGGTTTGAAGCGCAACATCACAGAGCGTAGCTGGAGTAGCTAATTTTATTGTGCTGCTGTGCAGTCAGGTGCACGGCGCATGTGGGGTGTGAGGGCCACTCTGCACTGGAAAGTATAATGCAGAATTGGGCAGTACTTGGAAGATGAAAGAAGAATAAATAATGATGTAGAAAAAACTCTCTTAAAACAGAAGATAAAGCCTGGAAGCATTTCTGAGAAAGGAGCTGCCAAAGGCATCACCAAAGTTCATACCGTAGCAGCCAGCCTAGAGAAGCCAAATGCAAGTGTTCAGCCTTTGGCTTGGCAGTAGGGGAACAACGAAAGGGATATAAAATGTAATAGAAAGGTGACGTTTGTGGATTAAGGATGATTTCATGTCATTACCCACACAGCGGGGCTATGGAATTCACTGTTCTCTGAAATGCTGTCAAGGACAAGATTTTTAAAATTTTTTTAAGATTCCAGCAAGGATTGACTGTTACAGGCTCTGTTGTAAGTCATTCTAGTCTGTAATCTAATCGGGGAGGTTTAGAGAAGAGTTTAAAAGAAACAACGAAGACAACACCCTGCAAAACTTAATGCAGGAAAAGTTTCTGACGGGAGCCATCCTTACGGGTTGGGCCGAGACCTTCCCAAGGGCAGGTTATCCCAGACCAGCAGCATCTTTCCCCTGCCTCTGGAGTGCCTGGATCTGTGTGGCTGTGGGGGTGTGTTGCAGTTGTCCGGGATGCCTGGACAACAACCTCTCTGGGCAGCCCGTTCCAGTGCTCTGTCACCCTCACAGTAAAGTTCTTCCTCATACGGAGAGGTAGCACTCGTATAATTCTCATATATGAGAATTTAGGCACTTGTGCCTGAGCCCAGTGGGATATCACCAACGCACTGAGTCTCAAGCTGCAGCAGGACGGGCTCCCTGACACCCATCTTGCTGATGGCGGCGGAGATGCTCCTTGGCTACGCTGGAGACCTCCTTTGGCAGCTCTGCAGCCTGGAGTTTTGAATTCAAGGATTCTGTGATCCAGGAACAGCTTTTGCAGGAGCCCCAGGTAGGGCAGAAACCGCCTCTCTCTCCATCTGCTGCTGTTGCCCTGAGGATTTTCTCCTCTACCTCCCGCTCTGCAGAGCTTGGCCTTGCAAACAGCTTCTCACAGAAATAAGAGGCAATCTCAAAACTTTATGGCATAGGTATCTTTACTTGAAGTACTGCTATAAATGGTCATCATAGTGCTGAGAAAACCGTGGCAGCTTCGCTCTTGCTAGGCACAGAATTGTAAACCCAGTTTATAGCGGAATAAAAAGCAGCGTTAAACTGGGTGTAAATCATTGCGGCTTCCCCAGGCCGGCTGCGGAAGCCAGCCGTGGAGTTCAGACTGTTCCTGGCCTGAGGAAGAAGGGCTTGTTTGCAAGGGCAAGCGTGGCTGCTTTTGCATTTACGTGCAGTGAAATTACTCTGTGAAACAAAGTGGCTGCGTGGGCAGAAGAGCCGGCTGCTGTGGGGCAGCTCCAGGCCAGCAGAGCTCGGAGAAGGGAATCCCAAGCCAAGGTGAGGTTGGTGGAGGAGGAGTTTCCAAGTCTGCACTCAGCGTTGCTTTTGGAATGAATTTGGCTGGAGTTTGGGGGGGTTGTGCCGCAGGAGGCTGGGCCTGCGGGGTGCTGCTCAGATCCTTGGTTTTCCTGCAGGGAGGTGATTTCCTTCTCTCACACAAAACCCGAGTCCTTGCTGCGTGCTGCTGGGCAAATATTTTGCAAGATTATGACTAAAACAAATTATGTGGGGATGAAGATGGGAAAATAAAATGCCAAGTGCAGGAGATGAAGGAAAACAAGGAGGGGGCTCTTCTCAGAGCTTTTTTTAGATGGGGCTGCTGAAATGCAAGAAACTGCCATCTTTCCAAAGTCCATTTTCCCCCTGCGCAGGTTACCCCATGTAATTTGGGTCTTCAAATCAGCTTTGCTAAATTCCTGCAAAAACCCATGTGGATGCTCCTCGCTTGACTTAATCTTTGTTTATGTTGCTATAGTTTCTTGCCAACTTTTACTAAACCCATTTGAGACAGAGTTAAATCAACTTAGGAATGTCCTTGCAATTTAATTAAGTCGGCTGATGTAGCTAATGTAACTGACGGTAATTAAATGCATGCAGCTTTTATATGAAAGACAAGGCCTGAGGGTGCTCAGGAACCCCCAGCTCGTGTTCCCGTTTGCCCCGCAAGCAGCGGGATCGCCTTGTGCCGGAGCCTGCCGGCAGCACGGAGTGGGTTTCCATCTTTCCCTC
>NW_010577421.1:103269-120783 GCF_000705375.1 Tinamus guttatus | reverse complement strand
GGAGTATTGTCAAAAATAAGTGGTTTCTTTGCACTGGTGTTTATGGAGAATGAGGGGCAGAGGCCAGAAAAGGCTTTTCTGTGATGGAATTAATGGCAGAATTAGAGTCATTTTGGAACAGCTGATGGCAAAATGCCACTGTCTGCAGGGTGGTAAGTCCTAGATTGCAGAGCAAAGTGTCAGAAGAGATAGCGGAGCCTGCAGCAAACATATTTCAGAAAGCTTTTGGAAATAGGCCAGGCTACGTGGCTGCAGTGAAGTTGCCTATTGCAGAACTGTCAAAGAAAGCTGGATAAGGGAGAGGTGACGCTCTAAACCTGCACAGGGCCCTGGAGCAGCAAGGTTAAAGTTGCCAAAAGCTGTAGCCAGGTAGGGAGAGCAAGAGTGCTCCGCAAGGCTCTGAACTAAGGAAGATAAACGTGAACTCCTCTTTTCCAGCTGGTGGAAGTTGATGGAAAATCTTCTTGAAGGGGCACCGCATCTGTGCTCATCCAGGCATTAGGCAGAGCTGGGCCAAGATGCTGCGGTGGGAGAAAACTAAACATTTTATGCTAGAAATTGTAATTTTGCAAAGAAGTCAATGGTTTGGATTTGTGATCTTAAAAGCTCTGCTGCTCTGAGTGTATTTTTGATTAGCTGAAACACATGGCCTCATCCTGTGGAGGAGATCAGGGGAATTAGTGTGTGTTAAGGAATAGACATTGTCTGTTCTGGCTGTGGGGATGCAGAGCCGGAGTGAGAGAAGAAAGGAAGGACTAGGTAGGAGTAAAAGAAGAAAATAAAAAGGAAAGAAGAGAAAAGATGAGGCATGAAATGCCTGGTCTTGGTAGGCTAGTGGATTGTATTTTGTGTATTTATTCGATTTATTCTATTGTATTTCTCAGCAGGAGCTCTTTGTTGCTAGAATGGTTTGGGGAGAGGTTCAGGATGTGAGCTTTGAATGCTGATATTAATACTGTGAATAACTCTGGACTTTCTAAGGAAATCACTGAATGAAGGAAATGGATAAAATCACTACCGTTGACATGGTTTGTGAACCCCTCATCTGCTACCAGGTAACAGCTATTCAGGCAGAACCTGAGCTTATTTTAAAGTTGTCCTTTGGTGTGTGTGTATATGTGTGTGTATATGTGTGTATATTTTTCAAACGCTCCGTGCAGTGTTTGGGCCCATTTCTCCTCTGGCGGATGCACCTCACGATGCTGGTGGGTCTCCGCTCCTCCCTTTTTGGCTGTGTCTGAGCCGGGTCTGGGGAGCTCGGGGGTGTCCAGCGGTCTGGAGTGCGGGTCTAGCAGCTCTTTCCCGTGACGTGGCTGAGCCCGTGCTGCTTCATCCGTGTGCAGGTTGCCCGTGGTGGGAGCGAGAGGAAATACCTAGTGCTAATAATGAGCTTGTTGGGCCAAGGGCTCTACAAAGCAGTGGGGAGGAGTCTCCAAATGGGCAGGAGGGGGAACACAAACACAGATCACAATCCCAGAGGGGTTGAGGTACGGAGGGACCCCTAGAGATCATCTAGTCCAGCCCCCTGCGCGATGCACGCGCACGGACATGTGAGCGCTCCCTGTACCAGCATGGAGCACTCAATCGCACAGCAGCACTCCAGTGGGTTTTTCAGTGCAGTTTTATTCCATTAAACTTAGGAGTTTTCTAGGAGACCTTCCTCAGCCACAGAGAGTCCATGTGGCAAGAAGCATCTTCATATTTTGCTGCTCGGTAGACTGTGAAATGCACTTAGTCACAGGGCTCTGTCCTTGAGCACAGAATCGTTCTAATCTCCCACTAATAATATTTTTTTAGTTTGACATCTTTATTCCCCTTGGAATGCAAGCAAATTAGTATTCCTAGCACAAATCTCTGACATTTCTGGGCAGCAATTTCTTTCTTCTCGCTAAGATTCATAACACTGAAATATTATTAAAACCATAAGGTTTTAAGCAGGTTGTGCTGAGTGACTTTATGGGGCAGGTCCTGGCCTCTCCCTGTAGCACTGACTGGAGGAGGCTGCTGTGTCTGGCGGGGACTCAACACTTCAGAAAAAGGCACAGATGCCAGGGAAACTGCTGCCGTTTTTGTTTTCCACTCATTAAATAGTGGAACTTCTTCCTAGTATGAAGCTGTAATTAAAAAAAAAAAAAAAATCAAAGCTTTGTAACCCTGTATTCAGTCTGGGTCCTCCTAAAGCTGTAGAAGTCCAGTCTGCTCCTGACCTTTAAGGCTGACTCTTTTTGCCTCCAAGATGCACTGTGTTTTTGTGATACTCAGGTAGTTTCTCTCCTTCTCTCCTAACAATCCAGCCAGGAAGACCTTTTTTCCACCTAGGGACCTCATGCAGAATTTACCCCAGCGTGGTACATGTGAAAATGCTCTGCAGAGCAGCTCTGAGCAATGCTGCTGGTGGAGAAAGTCTTATTAATGACAAGGCTTATTTTATTAAGGTATCCAGAACCAGATTGCTCTGTCCAAGAGGGAAACATGCCTGGTTCAACCATTGCAGCGCCTGTCTGTAGCATTTTCCTGCAGAGATCTACATCTGGCCTCATACCTGGGGCTTGTTATTTGGCCAAACCTGGAACATCATGTCCTGCTCGCCAGACACCCAAAACGGGCGCCGCGAAGGTGGTGACAACTCATCAAAGACCTACTAGAAGAAAGGGGCTCCTGCAGCCTGCTTAGGGGCGTTGGGCTGCACGAAGCCGAGGGGATTGGGATGAGCATGGAAGCAGTTTTCTCCGTGTGGAGCTGGGTGCTGTGAGACGTGTCCGTGCTGGAATCGCATCCTGCCTGTGCACCCGTGGGTCCCGCAGCCTCTCGGCCTGAAGCCACCAAGTAACTCACATCAGGGGACATGAGTTTATTGGGATTTTCGAGTCATTAGGTGCTTTGTCATAAAACCCAGTATCCCAAAATTCAGTTAAGTAAACTTTGTGAATTTTTCCCAGGGATTTTCATTATAATTTTCATACTCCCAGTCCATTCCTAAATGCATAGTTATTTTGCTTCTTTTCCTGTGAATCGATAGCCCACGATTGACTAACGAATTGTTTTTAAGCCCCTTGGAGGAATGTCTCAAGCAAAGACAACCGCTCCTGAGAGGTGCTGGGAAGTGGAGGAAGCTTCTTGGGACTTCATTCTCCAGAGAAAGCGAATGCAGATGAGCCTTGCTAGTTTATTGGATGTTATTTTTCTCCTGAGATGCTTTTGCAGCGCTCTCTGCCACACAGGTAGTGTTTCAAATTTAATTTTATTACTTTTTGTGCCCCCAGAGACAAGTAAACAGAGAACACTTTCCAGCCAAACCCCCCAGTGACCTGTGGGAGTTCTCTCTGTGGCATGGAGAAGTTGTGGCAAAGGACCACCTGTTCTTAATTAATCTTTGAACCAATTTGGTTCTAGCAAACTGATTCCATTAGCAGGATACACAGAATAATGATAGGCACAGCTGCTCTAACTCCTTGTTACGCTTCTCGTTAAAACAAAATCCTCTTTGCATCAGGAAACACTAATCTAATGTCACGACTGTGTGTGTTATAAAATCTTCAGTAGTTGAGCACATCCAAATGCTTCACATCTGTTTTCATAGTTTTTCCCCTCCCTACTATTTGACCAAAATATGTAAATTTTGAGATGGTTTCTCCCCAGAGAGATGGAGCTAATCGCTGCGTTAGTGTTTGTGAGATAAATCGCATTGAAGTCCCCTGCTATGTGCTGCTATGGGGCAGACTTGCCTGCCAGCTTTCTTGTTCTTTGGGATGATTTGGGTTTGTTTGGGTTCAGTCTTGTAGCTTGGGTAGGCAGGTGTTGGTCCAAATGCTCAGCTGCTGTCTTGGCTTCAGAGAATTGAAGTGTTCCGGGTTAAACTGTTAAAACTCTGCTTAAAGTGACAAATAATCTCTGCTCATGAGAGGAAAGGACTTGCCAGGCTGGCTCAGACCATTTATCCCACAGCAGCAGGGCACCGAGCAGAGCCCCTGAGCAGAGCACAAGGTTGGTGTGTTTCCTGGGTGCCCTTTCCTGGTGTGTTGAGCCTTCCCGCTGCTCCTGCCTCCTGGTCCAGGCCGGGCTTCCTACCCTGAGAACCAGCTGTGTGTTGGGGATGTCCTGTGAACCCCACATATCTTTTTGGCCTCTTTCTCATTCTTTAGCCGTGGGTTTCGTGGCACAGCTGGAAGCGGTGGGAGGTGAAGAGCAGCTCCCTCCTCTTTGCTATAAATGGCACGTCCCTGCCTGTACCCTGATTACCGGGGTACCCACGTCTCCGGTGAGGTCGGAGCTGCCCTGGGAGGACACGCTGCGATGCCTGAGCACGACTGGCCGGGAATAGGGAAGGTGCCATATCCAAGGAGGCAAGAGGAAAGGCACAGCGACCTGTCCCGGGATCCGACCCGCGACCGCAGCCCGTGCGGCTGGCAGTGCCTGCGCGGTGGGCACGGCTGCCCTTGAGGGCCAACAGGGCTCGTTTCTATAGCGAGCGCTTTTCCTCCAAGTCGGTTTTCTCCAAGAAGCAGCCGAGGTTTCGGGGATGAGAGGCCAGCCGAGCACTCCGAGAGGCAGCATGGAGCGGGAGTCCTGACACAGGGCACGTTTCCGCCCTTGGGAGCAAGCGTGGGGTTGGAGCAGGGAAGGAAGGAGCCCTGGCTGTTCCTTCCCATGCCTGAGCTGGCACCACTGAGGGTTTCTCAATGGAGCAGTGCAAGGGAAAGGAAAGGGGGAATCAAAGTTGTTGGGATAATTTTGAAACTCTCCGGCTAAACCACTGTGAGGTTCTGCAGAGTGATCTGAAGCAGCAGCGCTCGACGTAGCTTATCAGCTGAGTTGGAGTGAGGGACTGGAGGAGGGATGGAAGCCGCCCACCTTCAGAGACCGGCTTTGCCAGAGCAAGCAGCTGCCAAGCAGCTTTGCGCGCTGGAGCGAGACCGCAGGAATGCTCCGGGCTCCAGCTGCGAGGCGCTGGCTGCAGATAAACCCCCTCTGGCTCCTCGTACGCGTGCGTGCTCGGAAACGCCGCCGTGTCCTGGCTTTCCTGCCCAGGTAGCTCCAGACCGGTAAATAGGAAGGTGGATGAATCGCTGCTGCGGTGTCCCTGTCCAAACCATGTCCCGCTGTGTTGATGAGGCGGCGGAGGCGCTGGGCAGCGCTGACAGCAGCGCGGGCAGAGGAACGTGAGCAGCCGGGGGCTGCTGGACTCGGTCCTGCTCCGGTCACCTGCAGTGCTGGCTCCGCCTTGGGAAATAGGTGGGTGTTCAGTGGGAACTGCTGATGATAATGAATCTGTCCTTGGTGTAAAAATAGAGAATTCATCTCTAGAAAAATGTCAGGGCAGGCAGTGGAGTTAGAGCAGCTCTACCCCCTCTCTGTAAAGCCCAGCTGTACATTGGGCCCAGCAGGTACCATCCGCAAAGCGTTTGCTTCTCTGTGAACAAACCCTCGGCACGTGTTTGATGGAAACCTAGGGGATGCTGCGTAACTGCTATCAACTACTAGCTGACCGACACAGGCTGCTAAAACCAGCAAGGCTTGTGAAGCCCCTTCAGCCAGAGCAACAAAGCAGGATGGTTTATCCGGGGGATAGTGTGTGTTTGCGGTCAAAACTTGCTGTATTTGGCTGGCTGAGAACAGGGTTACGCTCTTGCCTCCACACTGAACAGGAGGCATTTGAACTATAGCTCCCAGAGCCCCCAGCATAAGCTTTGCTCCCAAAGTTACCCCCCAGGTAAGAAGCCCAGAGTAGCACAGTAATAATCACAGTTAACATTTCAAGGCTTAATGCTCTTGCCATGCTGCTTAATCGATAATTGAAATCACCGGAGAAGTGTAATGCTTGAAACTCATGCAGTTAATTTTATTGCTAGCACTTGTAATTTGAAGGTAGTTCTGAAATCAATATCAATGTGACTTTGCCACGGCAGGGGAAGGCCTAGAGTAGTCTCAGGCACAAATCCCACAGCATGGAAGTGGGAGCTACTGGTGTAGGAGATACCCGGGTTAACTCTCCTCGGGGTAGAGAGGGTGCAGGGCTCCTGTGAGGAGCCCAGGACAGGGCCCTGCAGGGGTGGCTGCTCCTGGGCTGAGGTCCCTGCTTGGCAGCAGCTCGTGGAGCTGGTGGTTCCCTCGGGAAGTGCTTTGCGTGCACGTTGTAGAAATAGGTGTTGGGGAGCGAGTAGCCTGGTTCCCTGCTCCAGAGCTTCTCCTTAGTAGGGTCTGGCTCATCTCGTGAAATCTCTGCCTCTCCCCAAACCGGGGGAAATGCCTTGGGGAAATACAAAGATTATGGGGTCCCCAGGTGAGTGTCGGTGCTGTCACAGTGAACCTCTGCTGCCGCCTGTCCCCTGCGTGTCCTTCACTGGAACCCCCCGCTCCCTTCCTGACGCAGGGCAGACGCTCTGCGGCCTCCGAGCTGGAAGTCCTCGTGTCTGAGAGCTGGTGGCTGCGTCCCCTTGGCGGCTGGGCCTTGCTTTGCCTGGTTTGAATGTGATTAATTGTGTATACGGGCACAGTCACGGATGTCGTGGGCGGCTGTGTGACACTGAAGATCAAACCAGCTTTTGTCATGAAATCCAAAATAACACAGGCCCTCATCAAGAGGCTCAGCCTGACCTGTGCATCGCTCCTGCGAGCAAAAAGCAGCACGGGCCCTTCAGCCTCCCAGGGACGGGGTTGGGACTAGGTGCTGCCATCCAGGCTGCCTCGCTTTGGTTGGGACGAGCGTCCTCTTGATCTCCATGGCAGCGCTGAAAAAATTAAGAGTGAGGATTTCTCCGTGTGCGAGGTACCAGGCAAGCTGACTGTGGAAGTAATGATGCTCTGCGTGCCTTCCGAAATAGCTGCAGTGATAACTCTCAATGGTTGGCAGACTTTACAGGGGTGTTCTTTAAACAAGAGAACTCCTTTTACCTTCATCTCCTCCTTTAATTTATCAAGCTAATTAGCTGGTTCCCCAGGGCCATGTTGTTCTCAAGTGATCCTCTCCCCTGTTTGGGCCTAGAGAAGACATCTGCCTGACTGGGCTCTGTTCTTCCCATCCACTAACTTGTATGCAAGTGCACTGATGTTTTCCCATTTATCTGGCTCTGTTTTAATCTTTCTCCCATCACCCCCAGCTCAGCTGAAACACATCACAGGTTCTGCAGCTAATTAGCACAATTAAAGCTCTCTGCATCAGGTTGGCAGATTGGGTTAGAAAGAGTCAGGGTCCCAATGTACAGGAGGCTCGTTACAGAGTCTCTGGTGCAGCCTCATGTAATGAAATTCAAACAGATCAGGTTCAATTAGATTAGCTAATGGAATCCTCATCTCGGTTTAATGTAATTCTGAACAGTGAATCTTTAGTTTGCCTAGAAAATAAATGTTTCTTGGAGTCGGACTTGAGCCTCTAGGCCGGAGCTCCTGGGGCCTTGGAGGAGTCCGTGGGCAGGATCCCGGCTCCCCGGAGCCGTCTTGCTGCCGGCTCCTGCGGATCCCGCGTTGGCCTGGGCTGGAAGCAGAGCACGGCAGGGTGCATGGCATGGAAGGGATCAGCCTGGGGGTTTTTCCTCCTGGACGTTTCCTTATCCCAGCGTTGCTCTTGGGTAGCAGCTGCTGGGAAATGAAGATGCCAGAGCAATGCCAGGCATCCTCGTGCTGGCTTTGCACGGTTCTCCTTGCAGAAACATCCCATCTCTGAGGAGGGCGGCTGGAGGCTGTTACTGATGTGGGGCCTCCTTGCTCCTTTCCTAATGTGTGTTTCTTCCCGGCTGCAGGTGCCACTGCCACGTGCTAATTGTGTTCATTGCTCTGTTGGGAATGGCAAGGTCAATGTCTTGAGCAGCGGCTAAAGCAGACAAGAGCAAGTATCACAATAGCCTAATCCCCTGGAAATTGCCCTTTTCAGTGTCAGTTCAGTGTGGAGTTATGTTTCTTTTTTATTCCCTCCTCACTTTCTTCCAATGGGCAGAATTGCATTTTACTTGCAGCTACAGCCAGGGTCTATACTCTGATGCTGCCGAATCACTGCGTATTCCCTGGATGCCCCCCTCTCCAGGTGTGCTTCCCAGCTGAAAAGCTGGTGCCCATGGGTGCAGGAGCAGCAGTTTGAACTGCCTGGCCCTTCACTTTCCCTGGAGCTTTGCAGCCCCACTCATTTCCCGTGTTGCAAACAAGTTTTTGCCACAGAGCAGCATCCTGCCTGCTTCCGAGCTGGGAGAGAGCACGATTCCTCATTGAAGAGAAGAGCAGCTTCCAACGTACGTAAATACCCAAGCCTTCCCTGTTGACTCTATCGCTTTCCGTCTAAACAGACACACAGTCATTTTCAGAGGGAGCCATCTGGGTTTGGCAGATGTCTCCAGATTTTTCTAGGCCTGTTGTTAAAGGGGAAAGAGGGAGGGAATACTGTGAACTGAAGGAAATGGTTTCTGCTGGCAGGCTGCAATTTCACGGGCCGGGAGACGGGCTGCCCTGTCAGGCCGTTGCCATCAGCCCTTGGCTGTGCCGTGTGTTTGCCGGCTGGGAAGCGCCGCTCCTCGCGCCCGAGTCCTCATTCCTGGCGAGGAGGAATGCGGGTGTCTGCCCTCGCTTCGCGCAGAGCTCGCGGGCTCTGCTCGCTGTTCACACCCCAGCTCTAAAACACGGGTGACGCGGGGTGCTGAAATCGCGTGGATGAGGCCTTCTCTGAGGATGAAATTACCGCAGCTTTCATGTGTTTTATCCTGTTTCATCTCAAGTCAAACCCCTGTACAAGGTGAGGTCCCTCTCCTCTCCATTGGAGAGCATGTGATTTATTCCTACCCTCTTAAGGTTTCTTCGAGACTCATGTTGGTTATTTTTTCTTAATGCAGAAAGAGCCCTGTGTCTGATCATTGCAGACAAATTGTGAAGTTAGCGAACTTGACATTACAGCTAAATACCAGCCTCAAATGTCAACATGGTGCTATCTGTGCTTTTTCTTTTTTTTTTTTTTTTGTTTTGGATTTATTGTTGGTAGCATTTTTTTATTATGACAGCACTTGAAATACATTGGTCACCTAAAATAGATGATATTGAAAACAGACAGGACTTTGTGCACTGAAGGTCACGCGTCATATGTGGATATTTAAGAATATAAGCGGATGAGAGGTTATAAAGAGCCTCTTCATTTCTCCCTTTTAATAAGTGCATGTCTCTAGCTGCTCTTCCATGGACACGTGTACAGATTTTGCTTGCCTGGAAGTGCTGCCGTTCATGTTTCTGAGGCACCCAGCACAGAAGTCTCAATTTGCAGACGTCCAGGCCACAGACGTGCTGTCACATACTGTCACAGACTTAATTTGAACACAAATTATCATAATGGTTCAATGAGAGCAAAGTCCAAAGGATCCATTTGCTGCAAGCCTGGATTTTATGCTTGCTTTTAGTTTCTGCAGTTAGCTGAGCAGGGGGAAGCACTGTAGTTATTCAGTATTGCCCCTGTGGCAACATGCCAGGTGGACAACGTGTCAAAACTAGAAATTCAGTCAAGAAATCTGTCTATATTGGAAGCCTCTTTTCCACCTTTGAATTATCTTCCCCGAGGGAGGCCGTACAAGGTGATATTTCATAACCTTTGTATTTATTTGCTTTAACAGCTTCCCATAGATCTGTGATTACCAAATTACAGCCTATAGAC
Source organism: Tinamus guttatus (assembly GCF_000705375.1). The sequence goes on along the minus strand of NW_010577421.1, from coordinate 111,164 downwards.
CACCAGTGGTCCAAAAGGTCATGGCAAAGAATCCAAGAGACAACAACACTAATGCTAAACTTTCGTTTGAGAGAAGGATACCGAGAGACCTGATCCCTGAAAATCACCTGGTCGCACATGAGAAATGTCTGATGTTGCCAGTACTTTAATGGTCTGGAAAGTTTGGGAACGGCCTGGTGTCCTGGAAGGGGAGTGTTTGCTGGGAGCCAGCCCTCCTGCAGCCCCTTGGCTCTACTGGAGTGTCGGGTAACACCAAAAACAGGAGAAAGTTGAAACACGGAGTTTCCTGAGTCCGGCCCACTGAACCAGGGCAATTTATGTCAGTAGAGATCAGGTCTGATCCTGCCTTGGGCCAGGGGAGCACCTGGGATCATCTTCCAGAGTTAGATCCTTTCTTCTCAGTACAGTGGCCTTCAGAGGCCTTTCAAAGGATAAAAGCAGGTCTGCAGCCTGCACTCATGGAGAGCTACCAGTGTTAACTGAGGAGAGGGGATGCAATTTTCATGGAGCGAGCCAGGTCATACGTCCTTTGCTGTGTTTGCAAAGCAGAGTCAGCCTTTAGTGTATGCAAGAGAGTGTCTAAAATCACTGTGTTGGACGTCAAATCTGTGTAAAACTTTGCAGGACTGCTGAGCTCCTCATATACGGAGGCCTCTTTGAAATCCTTGTTCTCTAAGAGCAAAAGAAACGGCATCGCTCCCGGGGCTCAGCGGGGTGTGTGCTGCAGGGTGCTCTGCGGATGCCCTTAGCTCGCAGACATCTCTAAGGACCTGACACCAGTCTCAGAAACGTGCGGTTTGCTAACTGAAAACTGTTTGGTGTTCTACAGAAATGTGTGTTGTCCCTTGTCAGCTGTAAATATGGTTTCAACCTCAAGCTGCCCACCCTGCCTTGTAAATGTTGCTGGAAAGGTTTTTGCCGCGCAGTTCAGTGTTGTGCACATCGCTCTGGAATAGAGCACAGGTCTGCGCTTTCATGCGACGCCAGGGAAATGGTGATTTCTTACAGTAGTTGTAAGGGAGATATGGACGAAAGGGAAATCAAATTATGCGGTCGGCGTTTTGTATCCACAGAAACTGTCTCATATTGAGATCTGCTGAAACTGGTTTGCGTTTAAGGGAGGAATTCGGGGCATGCACAGGGTGTCCCCAGGTGTGTGCTTCCCTCTTGCCTCTCCCTGTCCATCCTGACATCCGCAGGATCCGTGGAGCGCGTGCAGCCACCCTCGGCGGCTCCGGCGGAACGGCTGAGCTCCGGTAACCCGCCTGCTCCTCCCCGCTCTGCTGGATGTAGCAGCAGCTTCCTGGGGTTTCCCTGCTCCTTTCTTCCTTGCACTTCTCTATCCAGCTGTACTGCTGTTCTCCTGCAAGCGCTGTGTGCTGGGGAAACGATCCGGAACCCGGTAGGTGAGTTCCTTATGAGCCGGGGACGTTGCAGAGCTGGCAGCCCAGCTCCGAGAGCTGAGCAGGAAGGGTGTTCAGGGGCTCCCACATGCGGCCTCAGATCAGGCGGGAATCAGGCGAAACTGCTGTGAAATACGGATGTTTTGGGGTCAAAAGGCACTGATAGCTTTCCATACCCTTCCGTATCCAAAATGGAAGGCGTGCAGTCCGACACGGCCAGGATATAAGCAGCGTGGGTGCTAATCTCCTGCTCGATGTGTTATCTTGCACGTTTGTGGTCTGCTCCGCTTGCTGGTGGTGTCTGGGAGCGGGACCTTTGCTGGCTAAAGAAGTAGATACTCACACGAAGGCAGGGATTTCAAAGAGGCTCCGTGGCAGTTACACACCCAATTTGGTGAAAATCTGTATTGTACTGCGGCATCCAGCTCCTTTGGGGTACTTTGGAAGCCCACAAAGACATTGAGCACTGCTCAGATATAAGACATGCAGTAAGGTGCCAGTAAATCCGCGGTGCGGAACAGGAGGTAGTTGGGGGGCTCCTGCAGTGGCAGATGTGGGTGTCTGGGAGCTGAAATGTTGTCTGAATCAGCAGCTGCATGAGTAAGATTTGTTCCAGGGGTCGATGCCAACATAAATATTTGCAATAAGACATCTACCACCCTTTAATAAACCCAGCCTGAGACGAGCCTGTGTTCCCAGCGGGAGCAGGAGAAAGGGGCAGGAGATGAGAAGTTTGCAGGAGTATTGCTAGTTACTTGCGGGCAGGGGTCTGAAGGGAAGATTGGGCCAGGAGGTGTTGTAAGATTATGTAAGAAGCATTTGGGCATGTAATTTTTCTTTTGATGTGAATTTTTAAAGCTAGATGAGCTTCGTCCTCGGTAGTGTCCCAAGAGTTGGCAGCTGCATGGGGGTTAACGAGCCTGTGGAGCGGAGAGCTTGGCTGATAAAGTCTGCTTGGATTTGCAAACTCATTTATCTGGGTTCCTCTGAGAAGGGTATTAAGGAAACTAAGCTGCTGTGGAAGAGGAGGGGAGGGTCGTTATTTGAATAAATAATAAGTTGAAAATACAAGGTACAGAGAGTGGAAATGAATGATTATGTTTCCCGGTGGAAGAAATACTGCAAGGTCTTGTGTTGCGCACAGGGCTGCTGCAAGCATGCATTGGTGGTCTGAAAAGGGAGTGAACAGAGAACGGGTGAGTTTGGGTGGTAAAGACGGGCAAAGCATGAAGAGTCGCAGCAGGATGCTCTGAAACTGAGTGGCAGGAGGATAAAATGACAGATGGATTTCATGGGACAGTTCATGTGCTGAGATTATTTAAGCAAAACAGTATTTTTTTAGATTGAGAGAGAGAGAGATGATGGAAGGGGAGTGTCGGAGAGGTCCGTGCAGCCATGGCGGGGATGGCAGCGCTCTCCGGGAGCAATGCAGGCGGTGGGGATGCAGAGCAGGCCTTGGGCTTGCATTGATGTGTGTGAAACCAAGTGCTCGTTGGGGAAGCTGACACTTCTTGCAAGTGTCTAGGAAGTATTTAATGAAGGGTTAATTAGGTGGTGGATGAGCGGGATCAGTGGAATGGTGTCCATGCAGGGAGAAAGGCTGGTGCTGAGAGAACAGACACGCTGATTTTGATTTCCCCACGCTGCTGTAGAACAATTTGCACTGCTTCCTTATTGATCCCGAGGGAAGGCGCGAGGCAGAGCTGTGCCAGCCCTGCCTCACTGCAGAGCGTGTGCAGTTAGAATCATAGAATCACAGAATGCTTCAGGTTGGCAGGGACCTCTCGAGGTCATCTAGTCCAACCCCCTGCACACGCAGGGTCACCTAGAGCACGTGGCACAGGACTGCAAAGATGAGGAGATCCTCTGCCTGGAAGCTGTCTGGTTCCATCTCTGGTGATGAGGAGGAGGAGGTTAGAGCTGAGGAAAGGGAACAGGCTCCAAATCAGTTTCACCTTGTAGCTGGACTCTTGTCTTGAAGATCTTAGTGGCAGAATCTAGTGTGGATCTTGCCCCTTGCTCAGTGTTACCATGTCAGAACGAAGCGTTTTTAGTGTCTGACAGCAATGGAGCTGCAGACTACTCGGGTGTGTTTTTGAAGTCCCTCGTTTCTAATATACCTGGCTGCATTTCCCAGGTTATGCTGAGGCTGCTCCTGTAGCTCAGCTGCTGCGAGGCTGCTCCCAGCGCGTAGCTCTTCCCACCAAACTCCTCACAACTACTATTGCAATTGCTTCCTTCCACCTGCCTGTGGAGTTAGTAATGTGTCCATATGCCTGGCTGTCCCTTGGTGCCATCCAGCATCTGTGGTGCTCGCTGGAGGGTTGGCTTTGGTGTGACAGTGCCGCGGTGACACCGTGGCACGCGATGCTCTTGGGGTGCTGGGTGAGCAGGAACGGCTCCGTTGGCTCCTCCGCTAACAGCGGTCAGGTCACGTTGGGATGGCTCCAAGCTGGCTAGGTGAAGTCCACAGCTCGTTTGGAGAATCCTGGCCAGCGTTTTGGTGGTGTTTGGGTACAGCAGAGGTGTCTGCACTGATGGCCGTGTTGAGGACGGGGAGGAGCGAGCGTTTCGGCGAGCTGAGCTCGCTGCCTGCTCGCCCCGGCGCTGGGCAGCTCTGTGCGGCACCAGCCCGCGAGCACTCGCCCGGCAGGTCTATTTTTCAAGAAAATCCATTTTCTTGGATTTACCCCTATTTTCATTGCTATTATTATTTTTTGTCTTATTCTCAGAATTACTTTTGGCAGCGTGAAAAAGTAAGAGAGAAGGAAAAGAGGATTTCAATGATTCTTCTGCAAGTGTTTATTTTTTTCGACTTCAGCCATTCATTGAGTTGTGTTAAAATCCTAAATTGCTGTTAAATGTGTGACCCATGTACCTTGACTTGAATCTATTGCTTTCCTTTGCTTGTCTGAGGCAGGGAAGGGGGAAATTCTGCCTCTCTTCTTGGAATAATCTCATGTAAAGGTGTTCATTAGAAATGCACACCTAGAACCCCTCTTCTTTCCTATCCATCAGCTTCTCTAAGTCGCTACAGCTAAATGCCCCTTTAGTGTTGGGCTGATGCAAGAGCTTTCCCAAAGAGCTGGGGTAGCAGATGGAGGCACCATTCTTGCAAGAGCCCCTAAGGAAAGCTGAGCTCTCTGGAAAAAGCAGTATTAATTTCTTCATGAGGCTAAACTTGTGAATTATTGGATTTTCCTTTTAGTTTTCCAAGCTTTATCTCCTACAGTCTTTGAATTGTTTTAATAAAAAAGATTGCGGTGAAAGAACGTGATAGAGAATTTGATCTACCAGTAATTAAATTTGCAAGTGAATAAATTCAGGATGAAAGAGCTCTGAAATGTAAAACTGGATGGTATTACCATCCAGTACCTTGCCGGTCTAGTGATGCCTGGAGGGTGCTGTAAAAGGAGGCGTTTAGCAGGGTGCCTTTTCATGCTTGATAGCCCACTGCACAAACAAACCCGTGTTCTCTGCTCTTTTTGGACTAGCACTGTTTTCTAAACCCAGATCTCTGCGCCTTAGAAAATGTCACAGAAATGTCCTGGATTTGCTTAATTTGCCTGCTTTGGAAAATAAGATTCTCCAGGGCTTTTTTATTACTATTAAGCTCTGCTTTTCTTCAGCCCTGCACCCAGTACCGAGGCGTCCTGTGCCGAGCGGCAGCGCCCGCGGTGCTCCTGGTGCTTCGGCCCAGCAGCCTCATCCTGGTGCCCGAATGGGTGAATCCCCGCTCCAGCCACGTTCCTGGTAGTCCCATGGGTGGGCCAAAAAGTGGAAAGCTTCCTAGAAGGGCTGCTGCAGACCCCTGAGCTGTTTGGGGGCATTTGCAGGCTTTTTGCCAGCCCCTGTTTTGTCCTTCTGTGATACGGCAGAGGCAGGATGAGTGCTCTGAGTCCTGGGTTGGCCTACGAGGATTCTTCTTGTGCTGGTCGTGCTGCTCATCTGGGCTCAGGATGTGCCATCATCTGCTTGGATGTTGTCCTACCCTCAGCCCCATGTTTAGGAAGCTTCACCTGCCAGCTCCAAAGCGCTGCTCAGAGGTCAGACCCTTCTGTGGTGGAGCCAGCGGTGCCGAGTCCCGGCCTGGAGGGCATTAGTCAATGAGCTGCTCAGTCCTTTGCCTCTCCAGTGCTTTTCCTCCGCCAGTGCGGGCATGGTTGTGCGATCTGGCACTATTAGCATGTGTGTGTTTTCTCCTCATACTGTGCAAGAATAATTACCCTCTATCTCTGCAGTGCGAGTGTTTCTGTTCCCTCTGATTTATGGAGGCAAAGAACTCGTTTAGGAGGATGAGTCAGAAGTAATTGAGCTCCGGGGGGGCTGTATTTCATTGCTTTCCTTGCTTTTTGTCCCATCCTGTACCTCAGTTACCAGTGCTCTGGCCTTCCAGGGAGTATACATTAGAGTTAAAAAGTGAGCTTGTGCTGTGTACGCTCTAATTTGCATTTAAAAACAGACCTGATTCTGTAACTCAACATTTTGACGTGGAGATAATCTCTTAAGCTTTGTAATAATACCATAAATACAATATGCTTCATTGTAGGATATTCCCAAACACTTGGCGTGTCGGACGAAGCGGGGGCGGAGGCAGAGCATGAAGCCCAGGTGCCTGTGGGGCAGGAAGCTGCCTGGGGACACGGGATGCCCGGCAGCGCTCCGGCCGCGCTGCTCCAGTCGCTCCTCTCCGCGTGCCGAGGCTGCTCAGGGCGTAGCGACCTCGCTCCTCGTTGGGAGAGCCGGAGGAAGCTCCCAGGAGGGGCTGGCAGTGGCGGGGAAGGCCGGGCCGTCCCCACGAGCCCCCCGGCCGCTTGCTGGCAGCTCTGCGGCTGGCTTGGGTCGTGCGGGCAGACCCCGAGCGAGCAGCAGGTTGGTTGTGTGGCCTGGGGTAACGCTAGGATGGGGATCCGGCCGTCGCTGGAGCAGGGGGAAGGCAGCGGGGCTGCTTTGCACTGTGCTGGTTGCAGGCTGTGGGCCAACCTCCTGTGGCAGCGTGTGAGCCCCAAGGCAGCCCCTGCGAGAAGGCTCCAAGCGGTGACATTCACGTCGGGACCCTGTGTGCGTTAAGCCCCTGCTGGCCCTGGTGGCAGTAAGAGCAGAGCTTTTCTGCGGTGCTGAAATAATTCCCGTGACGGCGAGGTGCTGGTGGCCAGGCCCTGGCACTTGGGCCACAGGTTTGTCATTAGGCCTCCTGGCTGCCCTTCCACAGGGACTTGGGCCTCTGACCAAGCCTTGGGCTGAGAGGTAGGACTTTTGCTGAGGAGCTGCATGATCTTCTCCACCTCCCTAGAAGGGCACAGCCAGGAGCCCTGGGAGGTGCAAGCCAGCCTGGCGTCTCCCTTCCACCAGCGAGTGTGGGTTTTTCCTTTTTTCTTCTTTTTCCTTCCTTTTATTCCCTCCCTGTGCAAGTATTCCTTGTTTTAGTCTGAAGCTTCTCCTGTGAAAGCTCTCCAGTGATCAGAAACTGTGAGGCAGCTCATCCGGTGCGCCGTGTGCCATGCAGTCCCCAAAGGGCTGGCGAGAGCCTGGTGAGTGGCGCTGGGTGCCCCTGGCTTGCTGCAGAACCCCCATAACCTGTGGTGAGCTGCAATGATCTCCTTGTTCAGCCGCTGGCTTCTGTGGGCTGCCCGAAAACCCTCTGCGAGAGCCTCGGTGAGTGATGACTCTGCTGCATTTCCATTTCTGTTTGCGGTTTAATTTGTCCACCCTGCTCTCAAGTGCTCCTTGACTCTTCAGTACCTTTTCCCTTCAAGTGGAACAGAACTAAACAGAGGGTCTGATGTTTTTACTGGACTGAATAACTTACTGTTAGGATTGATAATGGTGAGACTGGTTTATAATCTGTCTGAACAGTGATGCACATCATCAAAAAACCCAGCAGACAAACTGCAAGGCCTGTACAAATCCAATTGCCTTCAACAGCAGATGATCTCTTGGGGAAACTCGGAGTGGAAACTCGAGCTCTGAGGATGCTTTAAGGCAAGGACAAGCCGAATGTACTGCAAGAAGTAATTGTGAAAACTGCAGTGATGGATCAACAGTTCATCGATTTATACATGCCCTTGATGGGTAGAAGCATCTCTTGTAGATGTTTTTTTTCCAGTTTTTAGCCTGTGATCACTGCTTTTCTTTTTATTTTTTGCTTTTCTTTTTTCCCTCTCTGCTATTTCTGTTAAAGTGACTGCAACCGTCTCAGTATTCATCTCACTACTAGTTACAGTCTCATTTACTCTGTGGAACCAAGCTCTGCTGGGGATGCGAAGGGTGCAGTGTTTTTCCCGAGGCTGCGACCAGCTCCGGCTTGCTGTGCGGATGCTCATGGGAACCCAGGTGGGAACAAGTGTTGCAGACCTTTAAGGTCTGTTTTCCTCGAGTGCTCCTATGTAGTTCATCTGCCGGAAGGGTTTTAAGGAACAAACATGGCTCAAACCTGATTATTGCAAAGAACGACGAACCAGGCAAAAAGCACTCGTGACAAATTTCCTGCTG
>NW_010577421.1:71667-103255 GCF_000705375.1 Tinamus guttatus | reverse complement strand
CCTGCTGAAGCTGCCTGGCTTCTTCAGACACATTTTGAAAACCAGGTTTTTCTGAAAAGATGCCTGAATTATGCCACATACACAGATGTGTAGTTGTGACCTGCCATCCAGGCTGTGTAATGCACTGAGATACTTGTTATGTAAGGCATTTTCCTGAGCAAAGGTCATGTCAGTGCTCTTCCCCCCACACCAGTCTGCGATTGATCTATCAGTCTGTCTATCCATCATGTGGTGGCCTCCATCACTGTAAGGTCTGCCCTTTAAAAGAGTGTAATATTCAGACCTATACATCCTCAACAGATGGAAGTATCTGTTGTTGTCTCTGTTTTACAGAAGCCCCTTGTGCTGATTTACCACTAGTCGCATTGAGTGTCTGCAGCGGAGTAGAGATACAAACCCCAATTCTCAGACTGTTGCATTATCCTTTGCCTCTAATGGGGTGACCTCTTCCTTGGAGAATTTTGCAAAAAGCCGGGGTTGCTCACATGGGAGTGCTACCTCTGCCACCCCCAGAAATACCTCCCAGTTCTCTGTCATTTTGGAGCTGCTGGCAGGCTTGGGAGACAGGGATCATTGAGCAACTGCAGCATCAGTCTGAGCTTATTTTGTACTTTGCTACTCTGAATGCAAATGCCCCAAAATGGCCTGAGGTTATATGCTTGAGTAACCGTGTGAAACAGTGTGAGTCTTCTAACAAATCCAAAATACAGATGGTCGCTAAAAATGATGTTGTCTGGAAAAGTCTTGAGACTTCTTGATTTACCAAGGGTGATTACTGCTGTTGGACCTCTCTGTGGTTTATGTCAAGGGACTTTGAAGGTCACTAGTGCATTGCAAGTAAAAAATTAGTTTCTTATTATAGGGCAGCAAAGTTGGTCCCAGGGTGGTACTAAATCCTTTTGGTTGCCAGAGGAACAGATGAGCTGCACTACAAGGAGAGGAAGAGCTGTGGAAGGCAGTGTTGTCATTCAGGTGGTGGCTTGCGAGCTACCAGATGGCTTTAAATGTGTTGTGTCCCTGTGTGTCCAAAGCCTGATGTGTCCCCAGGGGCTCGGAGGAAAGCAGCCCCGTCCCGATGCTCGAGTTCCGCGATGCGGATCCCGCTCTCCGCTGATCCCCGGGGAGATGCCGAGGCCTTCGCGAGGACGTAGGGCGGGCAGTGCGCTGGGAGCACCGTGTGCGCTCCTCCACGTCGCGTGGAGCTGCTCCTGCTCCCCGCAACGGATCTGGGGATCTGGAAACCATCTGGGGATGGTTTACACATCCTTCTGGTTTGTTGGGAGGAGGGCAGTGTTACGCCATGAGGAACAAGGGAGGCAAACGAAGATGGGAATCGCAGGGGAAGCAGCGGCAGGCGCGTGGCACGGGTCTGAGACAGGCTGCACAGCTGCTCGTGGGGCAGGCAGGGGGTAGGCTGAGGGCTGAGCAGAGGCAGAGATGTTGGGACAGGCACATGTGGTGTGACACGGGCTGGGGACTCACCCTGGAAAGGGATCCGGGGGGCACACGCAGCCTCCCTGCCTCCGAGGTCGCTCGCTCTGTGGGGAGGTGCTGCTCGGCCATGGAGATGCAGGGCGAGAATCCTGCATTGGGAGGTGGAAGGATGAACTTCTGGTGAGGGACTTGGAGGGAAGAGTCAGGGCATGTGAGTCTGATTCCTAGTTCTGCCCTTCATCCGCCTTGTTATGCCCGTCCCTCTGGTTTTCCCACAAAATGGGACTAATATTCCCTGTTAAAGCTGATGAGCAGCTGGGCACTGCCAAGGCTCATACAGAGCAGTGCCCTCTCCCAAATGAAAGAGGTCCTAAGGGAAGTAAACTTACCATAGAGTCATTTTCTTTCTGGAAAAGCTTCTTTTTGACATGAAAAGTGCTTTGTTGCTATTGAGTGTATCAGAGAAGATCAGGTGGCCTGCAAACAGTGCAGGGATGTTTTTAATTCCTTGCACTCTCTGATAGGGCAAGAGGGTCTTTTAAAAATTGGTTTTAAGTTGTGTTTGCTGTTAAGGCTACAAAATAAGGATGCAAATACTCCTTCAACTGATGACATTTGGAGATGAGTGTTTTTTTTCCCAGATACTACCCTGAGGGTGTGCTGCTGTGTGTTTCGATTTGTTATGCTAAGTAGTTGCAAAATATCCCTGTGCTGGGCAAAGGTCTGGTTGAATTTCCCTGCGCAGTGGTGAGCTTTCCTCTCCTTCCTTCCCTGCCATCCTCCCTCTCCCCTTCTCCCTTTTTACTGTTGTCCAAGCAAAGCACATTAAAGCAGGCAAGTCAGCAGCTGTGAAACCCAGGGGCTCTGCCTGCCTTCCTGGGAAGGGCTGGAGAGCAACAGTTGGGATTCTTGTTCGTCCCAGCCGTGTCAGGTTGAAAAAGGAGGTTGGAAGATGGAGTTGGCGTGGCCTTGGCATGACATCCTGCCTCTTCTGTATTCAGAATGTGTCTCTGTGATTCATATCGGGAGTGCTGGAAATGTTTTATGTGTCTTGGGTTGGAAAAGCAGAGTAGAAGAAGGAAAAAAGCGGAGTTTAGGATTGCTTCAGTGCCATGCGAGCGAAGCGGAGCTGTCGCAGTGTGTTGTGGCTGGAGCCACAGATGCCCTCCAGGATGAGGGCCCTTCAGGGGACAGGGGCTCAGGGTCCCTGCTGCTCCTTCTCCCCTGTCACCTCCCGGGCAGCTGGAGAAGGGACTGGATCTTCTTGTGCCCCATCTCCTGTGAGCGTCCGACATGGAGTCTGTTATGCTGATGGAAAACTGCCTTTTGACCTGTGAAAATGTTCTGAAAATGTGGCAACCCCCTTGGTTTGCAGGTAGCAGCATCCCCGCTGGAGCCCTGGGTGGTTCTGGTGGCCGTGCTCTCCTCTGAGAGCTGTGATGGTGACTTTGACGAGCCTGGCCCTGAGCTAGGGGAGAACTGAGCTCCTCAGTTTATGTGAAATAACCAGCTGTGCCGAAGAGGGGCTCCCTCGTCTTGAATGAGGGGAAGCTGCAACGGCTGGATGTGTCACAGTGATGGCAGTGGGGAAGCCACATCTCACTCTGGTCCTTCGTTTCCACCACTATGTATTATTTACTGGTCGCATCACGGCAGTAACCTGAGGCCACGGTGATGGGTTTCCTGCCGTGTTGGGCAGGGCCCTTTGGGGGCCCGGATCAGGGCTGTGAGGAGGAAGAGGGTGACTGTGACACCAGGTGATCCGGGTTCCCCGGGACACCGCCGGGACCGCCCGGGCTTGGGTTTCTGCAGCTCTGCCCCGGGGCGTGAGCCAGGGCGGCCGCGATCCTTCCTGCCCGGTGCTAGGATCTACGGAGCGTCATTTTATTTTATTATTTTTGCTGCCAATTGCGTGTTGTTTCTGTTCTATTGCCATGCCTCCCTCTGGCGGCTAATTTGCCAGATTAACCATCTGTTTTAGCTGTTTTTCTCGCCGCATGCAGCACTGCTCTGCTCTGGAGGCTGACGTGGGGGCCCGGGGTGACAAGCGTGGGCATTGGGGACAGCGTGGTGGCTGCTGCGTGTTCACGCTGCCAGGCTGTGGGAACAGCCTCACCGAGCAGCTGGGAAAACCCATTCCCGGGATTAACCGCGGAAGAACTGGGAGGCAGCTTTGAACTTCTGCCTTGCTGCTGCCGAGATGTCACCAAGTGCCCTCGCACGGGGGACGTCACCAGCCTTCATAGGTGTCAACTCAGCCAGGTGCCTCCGTCAGCTGCCACCTTGCAATATGGGTCTGGGTCTGTGTTTTTAGCTCTTCGCCTCTCCCCAAAGCTCCTCGCACCCTCTGCCACCAGGCACTTTGTGGCACTGACACTTCGTGCCTTTTTGCCCAGGAAAATACATGCAGGTCCCCTGAACCCGCAGCATCCTGACCCTGCAGAGGAACAGCTCGACTCACAGTCCTGCTATGGAGTCAGTACCGCGTTCCTACGGAGGCCTCCGTCATTCCCTATATCTGCATTTGAGTACCTTACAATAATGAATAACAAGTTCTCCCTTTCTCAGTGTAACAGAAAGAAAAGACAGTGTCTTTCTGCTCCCTGGATATTATCTTTTGCAACTTGGTGCTGAGTTTATTTAATCAAATTCTAGCATTTAAGCTGTAAACAAAGTTGACAGGTTACATTTAAAACCAGCTGCTGTTCAGAAGTGCTGCGGGGATCGTGCTGGGGAGCTGCAGGGCAGGAGAGCCGTCCCGTCAGCTCCGGCACCCAGAGACAAGAGCAGTGGGTCCCGCTGAGGGTCGAGGAGGGGCAGGTGACACGAGGGGACACGGCGGAAGAGGACTGACACCCCAGAGAGCTGTGGAGACATTGAGGGGGCAAAGCCCGAGGAGTGGGGTGGGATAGAGCAGTTGGAGGCTGCAGCAGAGAGATGGGGTGACCTTGCTGTGGCTGGGGACACGCGCGTCTCCCCCCGGGGACGCAGCGCCCAGCAAGGTGGTTTCACTGTGGCACCTTCCGAAGCGAGCGGAGCCCCCACGGCAGGGAGGGCAGGCGGTGTTGGGGTAGGCACTGGGGGGGATGCCCTGCTAGGACACCTCCTGAAAGGGCTTTGACGCCGTCAAAATACGGTGCTAAAGAAACGCGGCCGCCTGCATGGCACTTGCTGTGATTTGTTGTGGCTGGGGAAAAAAATAAATCAAACCCGCAGAACAGGGAAACGTATTACAGTAATTAACTGTGGAGCGAAGAAAGAGAGGGACGCCCTGGACACTGAGGAAATTAAATGGAAAGTGGTATTGAGCTTATGTGGGATGGAGTTGCAAAGAGCTCAGGCTGCAGGGTGGAAATTAATTATTGGATTTTGGCTAACGCTGATCTTGCATAACAGGCCTGTTTTAGGCTCCCAAAACATCTCCAGCCCAACTCCTTGTTTCTCTGTTAAAAAGGGGCAGGAAATGACCCACCCAGCAACACCTACACCAGCCCTGCGAGCCTGGCTTGCTGAATCTGCTGATGTTTTCATTTGGGGATATTTTTATTTCACAATAATATTGCAGCTGAATGAGGCCGAACCCAACCCGTCCGCCTCTATCCTGCTCCTCCGCAGACCCCCGGCATGCGCCGGTGCGGGCAGCGCCAAGGGGCATCCAGGAGGTGTCCTGGGCCTTCCAGGCAGGAAGAGTTGCCAGTGCCCTTCTCCGGCAGCCAGGAACAGCGGTCGTTTTGGCCAGCGCCATCCCCTTCTTGGCTTCTGTAATCCTGCTGGGCCTGTGTGTCCTCAGGCCAGGATGTGGCCGTGGGAAGCGCGGGACGTGGTTGGCAGGGGTTGACGCTGCGGCTGTTCACATGCGAGGGGTGTTCATAATCCAGCTGCTCACACTGCCCTGTGAGGGTGTTATCCCTTGTCAGGTGTTTTGTAGGTATCCCAGGCTGTAGAGCGGGAGCGCAAGGCGCCTGTCAGGCACAAAGCAGCCCTTGATTCATTGATGGTTCTGCCAGCAGCTTGACAGTTGTTCCTTCCTTCTCCCCTCTTCCCCTCCCTTGCACAGAGCATCGCCAAGATTTTTCTATATATGTTGACCTTTATTTGAAATGAAAGCAAAAGAAAATTATAGAAAGCCCCAGTGAGAGAGCCAGGAGTCAGTCTCTGCAAGGCTCGTAAAAGGGCATTGGTCTGGTCAAAATGTTTTCATCAAAATTTGTTCTCTAAGAGAAATGGCTTGTCAGGGGAAGTAAAACGTTGCAGAGTTTCTGCTGTTTCATAGCTTTTTAAAATATGTTTTAAGAAAAAGGTACAAGTTTGTGGCTCATTCTGTTATTTGGTGTTGATAATCTGTAATAATATCAAACATTCAAGACTTTGTTTTTGTCACAGAATATCTCCTTCCCAGTTTTTTAATAATTTCTTATCAGTACACAGAGGAGAATACATCTCTGTGGATGACCTAGCAGAAGCAGCAGGAAAACAAAAAAGCAGATGTTCCTTCATAGGAAACGCTGATGAAAATGAGAGGAACAAATGAGAGGAAGTGATACTCTGTCTGTGCAGTGTGCGGGCGCTCCAGTCCTACCTATGGTACCTTATCCTCAAAAGATGATGAGGATGGGAGTAAAACTACAGCCGCCCTGCAGCTCTGCAAGAACTTAGTTAAGTGGAAATAATAATCATTTCTTGATGCAATTATTTTTTTTCATAAAAACAGCATTTAGCTGAAAATCTATTCCTTCCAGAAAGAAAACAATCATGACTAAAAATCTTTGAATAACCCTATTACAAAATTACCTTGGGCATAATGCAGTTAGTGGTGGAAGATTCCATCCGTGGTGCTGTTCTTCTAGAAGCTTGTTGTGTTTTTTAATCAGGAGACGATTCAAAATAAACTGGTAGCAGGAAACATTCCCTTAAAATTGTCCCCTCATTGGAGGGCGGGTTTGCGGCTAGATTGGGGAGTGGGGCTTAGCTGTGACACGGAGCACGCTGCGGAGTCAGGAGCTCCTTTTACCCAGTGCTTTGGCTTTTTAAAATAGATGCAGTATTTGTGGAGTATGTATTTTTTTATCTATATATAGTGGAAGGGATGTTTTGGGACCATTCAGTTCATGGCTTTCCAGATTTCAGCCCCTTTTGCAGTGTGCCCCCCTTGTTGGAGTGGTCTGAGAAACCCTGTTGTAGTCGTCGTCTTCTGCTGGTCAAAGCAGTGGAAAAGGACAAACTTAGGGCAGTTTGTTGGATATGATGGTCAGAGGCCCTCGGGTTTGTGTCCATGTGTAATTGTTAGGAGCTGAACTGTCACCTTCTGCACTGCACTTGCTCCGTGTCGCAGATCCCGTGTGTTGCTTGGCCCCTGCAACCTCTCATGGCCCTTTCCCTGGGAGAAATTCAACTGCTAGGACAGGATGTCTGCTTAGGAAGGGGATGTCTTCTGTAGGATGCCCAAATGGTCAGCAGCTGGGGCAATTCCCTCATGTAACCTTGCTCTGGGTACAGCAAACGCTTAACGGACCTCGAATAAACTGGTGGAAGCAGCGGCCAGATTGTGAACATAGAGCAAACCCTGTCATTGACGCACAGGGGTGCTCAGAATACGCTCTGGTTTTGCCGATGCAGGTGACGGGCGTTAAGAGGATCTGCCTTGGCAGCCCCGTGGCAGTTTGCAGCTTAGATCACTGCTTTCTGCTCAAAGGGCTCCGCGGGCGAGCGCAGCGGGTGCTGGTGCGCGCGGAGCTCGCGGTGCCGCTCACGAGGGAGAGCCGGGGGACCTTCCCGAGCGCCCCGCTGCCCTCATCTGCGCTGGGCCGTTGCCACCGGGCTGTGGAGCAGGGTGGGAGGTTCGCCAGGCTCCGATATTCCCAGTGGGCGCTTGGTGTCGGGCGTCTCCAGTGCAGGCTCCCCGCTGCAGCGCTTGAGCGTTCGGGATAGAGCCGCAGGGCTTCCCCGCGCTGCTTCCTTTCCTCATGCTGTTTTGGCCGTTTGCAGTGAAAGATGGATGAGCTTCCCACAGGCATACGGAAGTGGCTGAAAGATGCGACAGTCGCCTGCATTTCTCACTTTATATTTTTGACATTGGAAAGGAAGATGAAGAATGTCGGGCGCCTTCGTTTAAATTAGCAGGACTTCTGCCTGGTGCGGTTGGTAATTAGCATGTCTGATGGAAAGGGCATGGTGACCTGGAATATGAACTGTAAAGCAAATGAGTTCTCTCTTGCAGGGGTTACGCCCCGAGCTGGGGACACGAGCGCTTGGGCCACCTCCCGTGCTGGAGCTTTCCTCCCGAGCTTTCCTGACGAGCTGTGACACAGGGCCGTGGCGCGTGGCCGCGCTTCTCCGTCTGCCCGGTGGTTATTTGTGCTGAACGCCCAGGCCGGGCTTTGGTGCGTGGAGCTCGATGCTTGATTGAAACTCGGCGGGCAAAGAGCAGCAGCAGCTCAAAGAAAATAAAGTTCCAAGGCAGGCTGTGATTCCTCTTCCTTTCTTTCATCATCTTCTGCAGTCCATAGGGAGTCTTTACTTCAGTTTGCATGAACTTGCCTTTTCTGTTTGGTGTTTGTATTTCTTGGTTTGTGTTTGTTTTTGTGCTAGTTCTTTTTCTGACTGTTGCAGTTCTCGTAGTGTAATCTCTGTTCATGGTTGGTCTCTTTTATGGCTGCTCCTGTCTGTTAGTGCAGCTCCTGAAGTCAAGGTGCCAAGACTCAGTAATGAGCTTAATTAATCCCACGTGCCTCCTGTGGGCACCGTGCTGTGTGGTCTCTCATAAATGCCAATATTTCGTGTTTGGGGGGAGAAGCGGGCACCAACGAACACAGACATGGTTACAAGAGCATGAGGCTGGAGGAGATCTTGGGGCCTCACGTAGCCGTCAACGCTGTGAGGGGCAAGTGTCTTCTCCTCCCCCGTGTCCCTGGATGAGGTTTACCTGACTCAGAGCAGGAAGGGGTTGAATTTCTCTTGTCCTTGCCTACATCTCTGCATTTAATCCAGCACGAGCAGCGGTGCCGGTCTGTCCGTGCCTGCCGCATGGTCAAACCCTCATGTTGCCTTCCTGCCCGTGAAGCCTGCAGGTGCCTGCTGCACCAGGGGTGTTTGGGAGTCCTAATTTCCAGTCTGATCACGTCAAAAGCCATCACCTGCTTTTTCTGATTCTTTATGCGGGTTGTCTTATCTCCCTTCAATATCCGTGTCTGAAGCCGGCTCCGGTCCGCGTGTGTGCGAGCGCATGCACAGGAGCTGAGGGGCTCCTGGTGGCTGCAGAGAGAAGCGAGGTGGGAACAAATGCTCTTTTCTTAGCACTGCTATTTGACTGAATGAAGATAACGCCACTGGGCGTGTTGGCACGTGTCATGGAGGGAGCGTAAAAATGCAAAAGAAAATTACAGTGAAAAAGACTTTAAATCCTCTTTAAACTTTACGGAGTCGATTGACTTTGTGTTGGCAGCGCCTGGATTCTCCCTTTCCTCCCATGTCCCTCTGCAGAAGATGTGGCCTCGAAGGTGAGCGCGTCATTAGCCTAACACCTCCACCTTTCCAGGCATAATCGCACATCAAATTGGGCCCTTTCTCGTGCAAATGTGAATACGATCGGGCTCCCAGCGGGGATCCTCCCGTGATGTGGTGACACAGCTAGGGCAGTAATTGCTTTCTCCTTCCCAGCCCAGGTTGTTAGATGAGTGTGCACCTTGGGTCAGTGTTTGAGTCTGCGGAAGACAGAGTTGCTTTGATTCCCTCAATTATAAAGATGATTTTTTTTTGAAGCAATTATATATAATCGTTTTTAAAGGTTTCCTTGCTATTGAGAGATTTCACATTTTTTATTATATCTGCTTCTCCCCCCTTCTGTCCCCAGTGTTCTGTTTCTGTTAAATGGCAGCAATTTCCTGTCATTGAGCAGCAGGGAGTAGCGCGCCCCGAGCAGTGGAGAGGAGCTCGTGGTGCTGTCGATGGAGACGTGGGGCAGGTTGTGCTGGGCGGAAGCAGAGTTTGACTTTGCTGTTTGTGCTTTTGTATAAGAGGGAGAGAACATGGGTTATTCCATCTCCTTTGAAAACTCTTTGCTTGTCCTGGAACCCAGGGAAGAACAAGCAATGTGATGGGCAAAGGGTTTATGCCTCCGAGCTGTCTTCTTTCCTCTGGAGGACTTCCATTCTTTTGTCTATAAGAGGTGGTAAATGTAATAAGTTCCATAATGTTGCCCCCTTTTGAGCTTGGTCATGAAGAACAGCATCCTTCCATCCACGAGTTTTCTCTGCTTTCAGCTACTGAAGGAAGGTGATCCCTGAATCAGACCCCAGTATTATGGCCCATTGGCTGTTTTTTGGGGTGGGGAGAAGGCTCTGCACAGATGGTATCCAAAACGCTGCGTGTAGCAAGTTCCAATCAAAAAGTGAAGCTACCCAAAGCAAGTGAAGGCAAAATGGGAGCTGAAGCAGTGCTAGAAGAAGTGATCCGGGCTGGAAGGACACAAGGCAGGATGTGGTCAGCTCAGCCCTCCTGTCACTAGCCTCAGGAACAGCTGAACCATCTCATGTGGAACCTTACCCTTCCCCCTAAACATATGTGTATATCTATTTATACACACACATACACATAGGTATGCGTGTGTGCTCAGCCTGAGGCAAACATGTGACACGACAAATGTCATGCTTAATGTCAGACATAAGTGACAAAAGTGACACAGACTTACTATGGAAAAGAGAGTGCTCCCGACACGGCTTAGGGAGTCCAGTGAGTGGAGAAAAACGTCCCTAGAGCTGCACAGAGGTGTTGAACAGGCTGCGTGTTGAACCCTGCTGAGCATCGTCTCCAGGTGAGGGGCTTGAGCTGCTGCTGGTGTTAGTGCCTGTGGCTGGATCTCACCTGGTGTAAAGCAGCTTAGCTTGGTGGGTTCGGTGTGGTCCCGGTTATTCCCTTAGCTCAGGTTAAAGCCCCTGTTAACGTGGTCAATGGGTGGCACCCAGTTTGCTTTCTGCAAGGTGGCCGTGGCGCCTCGGCGCACGTTCTGCTCCCTTGCGCCTCCTGCACATCTCTGCTGTGATCCTGATCCTCAGGGCGGCCAGCTCGAAACGTGTTTCTGGAGCATTAAGAACTCAAGAGACAGGATTAAAAATGAAGGGATTTAAGCAAAAAATACATCTTGCTTTTAGTAACCACTAAGTTTTGAAACTTCTGCATGCTGTCGGGTCATATTTTCAAGATTTTCTGTCACTCACTTTGCAAAGCTAGTATCTTGTATTCACATTAATTTGAGACCAAGGAGAAAAATATTAATATAGTGAGACTTCAGATAAGATTAGATTGACAATACCGAGCTGCTAACTCTGTCCTGGGCTAAGTCACTGTGATTTGGATTTGCTGAAACCTAGAAAATGGTCATATCATCTTCTAAGCAAAGGCAGTAGCCACTTCCTGCTTTATTCATTGCTATTTGATATGAACCATGATAACGTCCATTATGAAGTCCTTTTTAATTAACTGAACAAAACCTCTCTGCTCTTCCCCCGGTCAGCTTTTGATGGCTCCTTCTGCATTGTGGCAGTTGGGTTTCTACGTGCTCTTCAAGCATGAAGTGATACATAGAAGCTCCAGTAAGGGAAGAAGTGTGCACGCCGTCAGGTAGGAGGGTTGTGTGATTAAAAAATGGCCAGTCATGCTTGCCACTGGCTACTCAGTAGATTTTTAGCTATTAATAGGCAGTAAGTCCAGTGTTGCTTAGGGTCCTTCAGGTAGCAGGTAGTCTGAACGCAGTGATTTTGGGGAACAGGAATGAGGGTGCTTGAATTAGCAGGCAGATGCTGTCTGCTCATCCCTGCCTGCTGCCGAGTCCTCCTTGGAGGCAGATGCAGTAGAGGAGCTGCTAAAATATGGCAGAGAGAGCCAGGCCTAGCTCTGACGTTCGAGGCTTTTGGTGCAGGGTCTGTGCAGCAGCTACCGCGCTCAGACCGGGGCTCCTTGCGGGAGGACTTGGCATAGGAAGGTGCCGAGAGGCTCTGGCTTGGCCGGGAGGCAGCTCAGAATGGGCTCGTGGTGCCGCTCGCGCCCTGGGCACCTGGCTCCCCTGTAAAAACCCCAGGAGATGATGGGCAAAAGCAGGGGCTGAACCCAGGTCCTGCTGCTCAGGGCATGCAGGGTGCGCGAGCTGGCCACGTCACTGCTGGGCTAGTGAACCAGGGAGGGAAAACCAGTCCCTGCCAAAGGGCAAGGGGCTGATCTGGCATAGGCAGAGAGATGTAGGCAGCAAGGAACTTGTTTCTCCCCCGTCCCTATTAAATATTCACAGTACATAAATAATACATAGCATGTAAGCTGATAACTAAATAAATAATGGCTGGAGTTGAGCTCGAGTGGGCGCGTGGCTTGTTCCGCTCCGCGTGTCCCTGTGGGATTGCGGGAGCGGAATGCGCGGGATGTGGAATGTGCAGGAGGCAGCCACGTGAGGAGGGGAGAGGGGCCCTCACCAGTGCCACCGCTCCCCACCCTGGCACCTGCATCGGGGATTCCTTGGTCATTTTAAGACTGTGGGACTTATTTCCCCATGGCTCCTTATGGAAAATTGGAGCTAAAGATGAAGTTTTAGAAATAATCCCAACTTAACCAGGCAGGATAATTTACAGCTAATTATAATTCTGCACTGTTCGAGCCCTCCTTTGAGTTTCTGATGATGTTTAGCCCCACTTATTCTCTTTCTGAAACACTTTGGACAATCCTTAAAGCATTAACTGGGTCCCACTCTTGAGAAATGTGCTAGAAATGAGGTTTTAAAAACCCGATGCACCGAGCAAGGAAAGGCAACCCCCGGACCTCAGGTGGACGAGTTGAATTCTCTTTAGACGAGTGTGCGATTTCAGAGCTGCGTGTACAGCAGGGTGTTACCAAAATAATGTTTCCGAGAGCCTGACAATACTTGTCTGAAACAACAAGTTTCTCATTAGCAGGTACCAGAAAAAGAATAAATGGGATCTTTAGCCTCACTGAAGAAGATGCTTGCTTAAAATTTTCCCTTCCCCGAGCAGGAGAGGAAAAGCAGTGGGTAAGGGCATGAGCAGAGCAGCCTGTGACAGGCAGAGGTTCAAACGAGCCCAAGGGACACTAAAGTGCTTGTTAATCTTATTTTCTTTATTAATGGGAGCAAATTGCAGGCAAGGAGTGTGTTTGGACTCTATGGATCCTCCAAGATTTGCCTGAGCAATATGCTGGAATAGAGACCTGGGCACAAAAAGGAGGCTGCACTTTGCAGTCGCAGTTGGGTCCCTGGGAGGGTTTCTGTGCAAGGGAGAAGGGGGAGTCAGGGACATGGGAGGGGACACGAGGGCCTCGATCACTGTGTCCAAAGTCATGAAGAGAAGGAGCAAGGTGCACTGCTACTCCCAAGCCTTGCAGCAAAGGATGTTGGAAGCAAGTTGTTTTATTTTACTTTATTTTTTTGCTAAGTTTAATGCAGCCATTAGTGCGACGAGTGGGGACAGGCAGAAGGAGGAGAGAGAGGAGGACGATGAAGATGGAAATCTGGGTGCCAGAGCGGATCCCTCTCTCCTGACGTGCGTGGGGGCCCGGTGGCACGAGCTGCCTTTGCCAATGCTTCCAGTCAGGGTAAGAAAAACCCAGCGACTACGTCCTTGTTGGCCAGGGTTGTGGCTCTGATTTGCAGAGGGGGCTCGGGGTGAAGGTTCAGAATAATAAGGAAATTCCCTGCACTCCCCCTGCTCCGTTTGCAGAGAGAACTCCTGCCCTTGCAGCAAGGGCCTCTTGAAAACTTCTGGCCTCTGCCCGTGGTTGCCCAGGGGAAAAATAAGTGGCAACCGGAGGTCTTGAACGTGCCTGGCAGTCTGAGGCGTGCTGTGCACCAGCATAGGGAGGGTTTCTCCCCATAAATACACCCGGCACAAGGACTCCTGTGGTTGCCTGTCACCGGTTTGGGTGTAGCCATGGCACGGGGTGGCCGCAGGGTTAGTAGTGTTAGGAAAGCATCATCTGCTATGATAAGGGACGTGTTCTCCCTTGCCCTATGGCAGCTGACTGGAGAAAACATATACATATGTATATATATTTTCCTCTCACCTATACAGAATTAGTCCAGGGGCAGCAATCTGGGTTTAAGCCAGCCTGACTAGGATCAGGATCAACACCTTTTTTTTTCTGGGCTGTTAGGATATTTGCAAGCTCTTGGGCAAACCCCTGTCGGGATGACTCCGTTGAGTTCGTCAGGGCTTGGATCAAGGTGTCCGTTGGGGTATTTTTCATCCAGTTCATTAAGCAGCAAGCAGTTGGATCAGGTAGGAAACAGAAAGCGTGTAACCCTTGCTGAGAATGCAATATCCTTCCCCAGTTGGCTGCGCTTGCAAGCGAGCGGGGACTCGCATCCTGAGCGTCCCTTTGCCCTCTCTGCGGAGCCCCGGGAACCGCGGCTGGATTGATCCGCGCTCGCGGCTCCTGCAGCTTGTTGGGCTGGCACCGGGCAGGGGGAATTCTGATGGAGCAACAGGCAAGGGATGAGCGGGGAGAGAGGGAGAGAGAGAAAACACATCCATCCCTGCGGAAATCCTTTTGGTGCCCCGTTGCCTGGGGATTTGTGGGTGGGAAGGAGAGCAGCTGGAATGGCTTCTGTGGAGCAGCAGCTCTGCTGTCCCTCGGGGACCATAAAGGAGCAGTTCTGGAGCTTGTGTTCCTCGGGGACCATAAAGGAGCAGTTCTGGAGCTTGTGTCCCTTGGGGACCATAACGGAACAGTTATGGAGCTAGAAACACAGACGAGGTCCT
Organism: Tinamus guttatus; assembly: GCF_000705375.1. Next base: position 89,066 of record NW_010577421.1, on the reverse strand, counting down.
CTGTTCGAGTCAGCGCTGCTCATGAGGAGCCTCGGTTTTACTCGGGAGATGTTGGCAGTGGATTTGGCAGGGGCTAAATGTGTCTGTGCTTGCAGGGAACTGTAGCAAGTGTGCTGAAAAAGTGGGCGCTGCACGTGCCAGTGGGGTGGCAAATCTCTGAGCCCTTCAGCATTAAAATATATGGCTGGGTGTGTGACTGGGGGGAAGGAGAAGGGCAGAGGCGCAGGAGGGAGACTAATTCCTTAGAAATGTGGAAAGAAGGATCACAGCCCCAGTGTGTGATGCGGTGGGACAGGGATTAGCACTGTGTGGCATGGTGTGGCAGAGATTAGAGTCGTCCTAGGCAGGCTGCCATTAGGAGGGAAGCAGGGAGGTGGGAAGGCCAGGGTGGGAGAGCTGTGATATGGAAGGTTCCTGTGGGTGGAATGCAGGAACTGTTGGACAACAGCAAACTGGGTTTGGATGGTGTGGCCAACGGGTGAGCTGGTGGCAGAGGTACAAGGACTGAAGAGGTCCAGGGAGGCACCAGGACTTCTAGGAAAGCAGCTCTGATACAGCAGAAATGGCAAGGCACCAAGTCAGGACAGCAGAGGAGGGAGGTCACAGAAGGGGCCTTTCTCAGGAGCCATGGGTAAGGTCAGCCTTTGGCACTGCACCAGCTGGAGAAGGACTGCCAAGGGGGAGTAACCAGGATAGCAGAGAGTACTGGAATATCAGCATGACAGAGGCAGGATTTCATAGATTTCATAGCTTGGTTTGCAGTGATTTTAGCCTGTTGTGGTCACTGCCCATGAAAGCCAGGCAGGTAGCAACTGGGATACCAGCTGTGTTGGAGAGCAGTAGAGTCTCTTCCTTTCTCCTTGCTCCACTCCAGCCTTGCTGCATGGCCACCCTAAGGCTCAGGGGACTGAGAGGTGAGAGTTGTAAAGCAGGTTCCTGCACCGTGGAGCGTGCTGTGCATCCTGGCAGCCTGCTGGGATTTCAGACTGTGCAGGTACATTGGAGCTGCGCTCTGGTGGAGGGTGGCCTGCCACGGATCCTAGGGCCACGAGGACTGAGTTTGGTGCTGCTCTACGCCCTGGAGGCCAGAGATGAGCCAGGAGAGCTGCTGGGGCCCATGGGGCTGGGTTGCTCTGGCATTTTCGTCATTAATCAGGAATTAACCAGGCTGCAGGAACAGCAGCAGGACCTGAGGCTGGGTGTCGCTCCAGGCTTTGGGCTCTTCCTAGAGTCTTTTTGGCTCTCTGAAGGTGTGCGAGTCTTACTAGGTCAAGACTTTGCTATACAGCTCTTAATATCTGGGTGACTTACCAGCCTGCTCCAGAGTTAGGGGAGCTGTAGAAAATCAGCATCTTATTCTGCAGGAACCAGCCCAATAGCTGAGATGTTGGAGCCTCTCTGCTTTTGGGACAGGTTTCCCTGTTTGTCACTTTTTCTTGTCAGATCCAAGGGGAGTGTGAGCCCTGCTGTGATGAGACTGCAAGTCCTTTCTCATTTGTTCCTGCTCCTTTACGTAGTGACGATGCCCAGAAATTTCAAACAAACAAAGTCACCCTTGCGCCCTGTGCTACATAAAGATAAGGGATCTTCTTTGCTGCAAGGATTTTGTTCTGTTGTGTCTGGAAAAGAAAAACCAGATACGAAACAGTCCCCAAAACAGAGAGGTGGCTGTGCTTGTCAGTGCATGCTCTTGTGACTGTTCACATCGGCGTGTTGCATAGGGAAGACACCACAGCTTGACCTGGTGGCGTTGGGACCTGGCTGAAGGGTTTTGCAGGGGGTGTTCAGTATGGGCTGTAGCACAGAGGAGACCATCCATTTAATGCATTTAATGTCTAAAGCTGATGCCCCAGTTGTGTTGCGTGGAGAGTGTCTGCGTTGTGCACTCGTATTTAAAATCCAACCGTAAAACTCTATGTGAAGTGGCTGTTGCGCGTTTCCTGCTCCAGAAGCAGACTCTGAAAGCCCACGAGAAACATTCACTTACAATTACGCCTGATTTAAAGGGAAAAGATCTGTGGCTTTGTAGCCTTAATAATTTGCTCAAACAGCTGTAGATTAATGAAAGTGTTGCTCAAGGCATGTTTCCCGAAATAGCGCGGAGCTCGGCGCTCCGAAGTCGCCTTGGCTTAGGAAGCGGTTGCGTTTCCCGTGCTGGCAGCGCGCGGGGAGCGGATGCAGCAGAGCACCGTGCGCTCACACCACATCCCGCCCGGTCACGGAGCCGGGAGGGCTCCAGGGCTGCGTGTTCCTGAAGCTAGAATTCCTGAGGAAGCTCCCAGTTTTGACGGGCTGCAGGGGGAACGTGTCCCTGCGAGCCGCAGCCCTGGCGGGGGACTAATGGGATCGTCCTGTTCCCGCCACTGGGACAGCGGCTGTAATTCTGGTCCTTGAAACCCTGACATGAAAAAGAAATCTTAGTGAGCTTTTGGCTTTGGAGTATCGTGCGCTGTTGAGTTCCACGGATAGGTTCTGTGTTGTGTTTGCTAGGAAAGTGCCTTTTTCCTTGTTTTTTTTTCATCCCCTACCTTTTCATTTAATGGAGGAGTGAATGACTGTGGGCGAGAGGGGATTTGGTGCTTTGTGGCTGCAGTCAGCAGCCCTGGTCCCGGCGGATCCCGGAGCTGGGTGGGTAGCTCCTCTCCACTACGTGTCTCAGGGCATCCCGGGAGCTTCGGGAGCAGCGCGGGGCCCTCCCGCACGGTGCAGGAGCGTCTGCTCCCCCGGAACGCCGCGATTCCCAAGGAGCGCCCGCGGCGAGGCCGCCCGAGCTCACAGGAGCCCTGCCGCTGTCGGAGCCCTCGGCGGAGAGCTAAGGGCTCCCGCTTCCCTCCAGACACATCCGCGGTGCCATTCAGAGCAAGAAACCTGCTCGTCTCCCCCAGAGCTGCCGCCCGGCCAGCACGTGCACTTTTCTTCCTCGGCTCTCGCTTGATTAGGATTTTTCCATTGATGTCTGGCTTGATTTATCTGTTTCAAACATGACTGCGAATAAAGCACCGCTCATTGAGCTGATCCAATTTGACCTGACAGGGACAAAATGACTAGAGCTGGATGGAAATTCTCTTTTCCGACAGAAAATGGCAGTGGAAAATGGGGCAAAATATGGCTTGGTTGGTATTTTTCACAGAAATTCTCCAACTTTTTTTCTCTTTCATGGGCCTGAGGCCAAGTTAATTTTTTGCAGAGAAATGCAACCTTTTATTCATGGATAATAGATATTAAAATAATATAAATATGATAATATGTGTAAAATATATGTATTATATAAATGACTCTGCATAAAATCTGCTTTGTTTAGAGAAAAAACAAATCTCAGAAATTGATGTTGCTGCAGAATTTTTGACCAGCTGCGGAAAGGCCAAACTTTGTGAGATACTCGTGTGCATGAGCACGGCCGGGCCGCTGCGGAGCAGCCGCCTTCGTTCACCCACTGGAGTCGCCATGGATGAACATAACAATCGGCTCCGCTGCGGAAAACCTCTGGTCCCAAAGTCAAGTCTTCAGCATTGCCAAGAGGTTTTGGCCTCTCTCCGACTGCGCTGACCCCCTCCTGCTCTCGGAAAACACCCTCGTTGTCCCTAGGAAGCCCACAGGGACGGCGTGCAGCTCGGCAGCGAGTCTGCGCAGGGCCAGCTGCTTTGCATCCGTTTCATTGAAATCACCTTCTGCCTTGGAATAAGGAGACGGTGAGACTTTCGTGGGCCTGGGAGTGTAGCTGGTAATTTAAAATGAAAATCTTGAGGAGAACTAATAGGGGAATATTGCCAGGAACAAAGCAGGGTGCAGGGAAGGGGGCTCAGGAGAGGATGAGTGCGGGGTGGGAGCGAAGGGTCCGTCAGAGCCTCTGGCGAGTGAAAAACGGGTCTGTGAACCTGCTCTCACATCTCCATCTCTTTCAGAAGACAAAGCTGCTGTGAAAGGTTTTTGCCTGATCTACATTTTTCTAATTCTTGGTTCTTGCCTTTGTATCTTTTTAATATGTATGATGTTTGGAATCTCAGATTCAAGCCCTCTTGTGAAAAAATTGGCATTAGGGTTACCCAAAATGAACACCTTTTTCAAAAATATTTTAAAAAGGTTGTTGGATTCTCATCCGATCAAAACAGTGGCTTCAGTTTTTCTTTTGAGAAATTGTCAAGAAAATTAATGTGAGGATATTTTCAGAAAAATAAGTGGTTTTTTTTGTGTTTTTTTTTTTTTTTTCCCCCCCCACCTTCAAATGCCGGGTATTTCTGTGCTCCTCCCTGCGAGCAGACCCTCCTGCCCGGGTGAGCTGAGGCCGCCGGTCCCCGCGGTCGCGTCGCCTTGGAGGGCGTCGTGCCCGTTGCTGCCTGCCCTGATGCGGCGCCAGGCTGCGGCGCTGCCCTTTGCGCGTGTTTCTGCCCATGAATTCGTCTCTGCCTCTCTCTTCCTTTTGCCCTCCCCCTTTTTAATGGTTCTGCAATTAAGGCAGGCTCAGAGGCGAGGTCCTTCCCTGGCTCTCCTGCTGACATCCCCCAGGTGCAGTTTGGGTCTGGAATGAGCTTGGTAGAAGTCTCCTGTGTCCCCGCTGGCTCTGTGCTCATGGCAGGAGGGAACAGTAGGAACCAGCAAGGGAGACTTCGGTGTCACATTTGTTCGCATGGCAGCATCTCACCTCTCTCTCAAACCTCTGATTTGTGAGAATCATGCAGGACCTGATTCTGACAAATGCTGAGCTGCCCCCGTGTCAGGGCTGCTCTGGTGCTTGGTGGCTCTCCAGGCAGCTCCACAGCTTTGGGTTAGTGCTTGCTTTACCCCAGCGTGCTGCACAGGTGGCTCTGAAGAGGTCCCTGCACCCCTGTGTCCTCCTCGTGTGTGCAGCAGAGACAAGTTGCCCCTACTGAGGGCTGCAGCTAGTGACACAAACCTAATAATATGGCATCTTCTTAAAGCAAAGAGGAAAGTCCTCCAAAGTGACAAGGTTGGCAACCGCCAAAGCAGCTGGTGTGAGTTGAGGAGCTGACCGTGTCCTCGCCGGCACGCCGGTGTCGGTAGGTGAGGGATCGTTACCGAGCTAAGCCGCAGAACAGGCGCTGCCTTAATGACCAGCCCTGCCTGCGGGGTGTCGGGGAGGAACGCTGCCGGTTTGCTCCATCATTTAGGCTGCTTGGCAATAACGAAGGCCGGATGCTCATGGCTGGGCACAGCAGTCGCCTCTCAGCAGAGGACACCTCCAGCCCAGAGGACAAATTAAAGCCACAGGTAGCAATGGATCTCCTCCGAGGGGAGAAGGGAAGGGTAACGTCCCTCTGGATCCCCTGCCAAAGGAGAGATGCCTCTGGGTTTCAAGGGCAGAGCCAGTCCAGGAGACAAGGTTACATTTTCAAGGCTGCATTTTCTTTGTTTTCCTTTTCTTTCTTTGTGCAGCTGTCGCGGGGAGGGGAGGGTAGATGGCAGAGAGCTCGCGGGGCTGCAGGAGGCTGCACACGTTTGGTTTGGGGGTCTTGTTCTTAATGCAGAGAGAAATAATTGTAGGCTTCCCGTTTGCCACTAGGTGACAGCCTCATTCTGTGCATCAGGGTCTTGGCTATCGGAATTATGAGATGGGGAAATGACTCTTAAAGGATTCCTCTGTCTTGTCTCTCTTTCTTTCTTTTTTTTTTTTTATTTTTTTTTTTGATTTTTTATTTTCTCCCCCACCTCTCCACATTGCTCCTGTTGATCAAGGAGCTGGGCTTGGAGGAGCTGGTGGCACCGATGCATCCACTGAATAGAGGAGAGATGCTTGAATTTCAGCCGTATTTAGGATATGGGTAAGAAGTGAAAATGAGAAACTGCCTCCTTTTCAAGAGCATCAAAAGGATCGGTTTGTTCCGAGGAGCAGGGCAGCGCTCTTGCCCTTGGCAAGCTCCGAGCGTGGCACCAGGCTCCAGGGCTGCTCCCATCACGGTTCACAACAGGTTTCTCCCTGATGTTCCCGGGAGCGGAGGGCAGTGCTGGGGGAGCACAGGGCACCTTTGGTGCTGCTGCGGTCCCGCTTCTGTGCTGGGGCTCCCACTTCCCTGAGCCGCCTCTGCTACTTGGCCTGTCCCTGGCCTTGGCTGTTGGGGCGCAGCCTCCTCGTTCCTCCTGGCTTTGCTTTCCCCAGCAGGATCTGGTGAAGGGCCACGGTCCCGTTTGTGAATCCAGCCGGAGCGCTGGCGGTGCCCCGCGGCCCTTGCGCTCCCGTGCCGGTGCACGGCCCGGCGTGCTGCACGTGTGCCATCCTTCGTTAGGGAGTCCGGGGTACATAAAACAACAGGGAGCAGCAGGGCAGGTTTCATGGTGTAAAAGCTTCCACGCTGCCGCTGCAATAGCCACAAATCTGAATGGAGGCGGTTTATGTCTGGGCTGGCTTTGGGACTCTGGAGCTGCGTCCGGCAAAGCGGAGCAGGGAGATGTCGCAGCAGATGGTAACGTCGGAGATGTCGATGCCTATCTCTGCCCTTCCCAGAGGGGCTTCTGGAGAGATGTGAGATCATCTGCGTCCCTCGGGATGCGCGATCTGGCAGTGCCTGCGGGCGACGCACAAACCTGCAGCCCTGGGTCCTCCAACTGCCAAAGCGGTTATGGAGCCAGTTAGCTTTCCCATTCCTGCCTATTCCAGTCTCATGCTGAAAGCAGAAAATCCCAAGGTGAAGGTGCAGGGCTTGTGGCAGCAGGATATGGCTTTGCAGGGATATGAGTGGATTCCGGAAGGATTGCTGAATATTCACACAGCCTGAATTCAGAGAAGCAAATGCAAGGTGAAAGCAAAAAGCTCCAGGACACCTTTATCAAACGCTTCTGCTTTTGCAAGGTTGAAGGCAGCCTGTTGAGCTGCTCCTTCTGGCTCTGTCCTGGGTTGGGCAGGGTTATGCTGTTCCTTGTATATATTCTTCTCGTGTTTGACTTACCTTTTCTGTGTCTTTGGCAAGCCGGGAAGCAAAAGGGAGCTCAATAGCAGCCGAGAGGGACGTCAGGGTGATGTTAGAGAAGCTGAGATGTGAGCTCATTGTTCAGCAGGGTCTTTTAAAAGCTTGAACCACTGAACTTATCCCCTATTGAATTCTCTTTCTCCCTCTCCCTTCATTTAATCTTTTTCCATTATGAAATTTGCATATGAATTTATGGCTTGTGAAAGGTGCCAGATGATAGATATCTTAATAGTGACTGTGATGAAAAATTTCTTTCAGCAGCAGACAGTACTCTGATCTCTGGGCAGGTCACCACGTCTGTCTGTGCCCGCTGGGTCTACGTGTGAGCGGATAAGTGTAGCCAAAATTTGAATCGTTTCTGTTCCTTTCCTAATAGCTGGGATCCTGCCATTCGTTTCCATTAGCAGGGAGTGGATGTTCATGCATCTGAGACCTTGTTAAACCACACTGTAAATATGTCAAGGGGCTCTTCTAATTTCCACACCTTATACCAAGGTTTGTATTTGCATGTTGTAAATATTCAGTCTGGCTGTGAGCGGCGCTACCAGCTCTGCTTTGTTCACGTCCTAGTACGTATTTAGGTTTTATCTCTTTCCACCTATGAGCTGAAGAGAGGATGCGCTTTACAAATGCTTGGGTAGCTGCTTTTAATGGGCATAATGTATAAATAATAATAATGGGAGGGGAAGGAGGAAGGATATGGAGTGGAACTCATTAATTGCTATTTATTAGTCATTAACAAATGAGTAAAGTGCTAATTTAAGTGTATAAGCTTGACTAGCCAAGCGTTGTTTTCATATAGCTGTAAGAAAATCATCATGTTTCAAAACATGATTAAAGCATTTTGAATTTTGCTTTATTTTATTTTCCTCTCCTTGATCTTCGACAGAGGTTTCCAAGCCATTATGTTGCACGACGATGTCCTGTAGTGATTTGCAGCTTGCATTTTCTAGGAATAAGTGGGAGATTCCTTCCCATGGTTCAAGTACTGCATTTGGTTTTCTGTGGTGGAAACTGCCTGTTCCCCAAAAAAACGCGTTTTCCTTTTGCTCGCCTGAGTGTTGGCTGCTCTCCAGGCTTGATTCCAGCTTTACACCTCCCTGTTCCCTTCTGCGGAATTCCTTCAGATTTGCTCCGAGCTGACGTTGCTCTGTGCCCAGCTCTTTCTGCAGGTCGCCCCCCTTTGCTCCACGTGCGTGTGTGGGAATGTGTGTCTCCATTTTTGGTATAAAATATCACTGTTACAGGGCACAGTTTGTTGTTTCCTGCTTACAGAAAAGCTCGTCCTCCTGCAAGAGCTGCAAACTTCTCTGAAGAGCAGAGGTTCGTGCTACTGCAGAGCAGTCACTGCCTGGGTGCACCGCAGGTCTCCTAGAACTAGGCAAGTCCTGGATAGGGAAGGGAGCAGCAAAGCTTGTCTGCTTTGCTTTACTCAGCAGCAGCCAGTTGTGTGTTTTTGTGTTATTTTTAAGCTTTTTGGCCTGTGGAATTTGTTGCTGGAGTGATGCCGCAGCCCTGACCCGCGCGTGGTGCAGATCCCCTGCCAGCGCGGCCTGGCCGGGTCTCTGAGCAGGGGCAAAGCTGCGCGTAGAGGAGCATCTCGGCCTGCGCTGAAGTTTGCAGCTGGACTTCACTTGTTTGTTTGTTTGTTTGTTTGTTTTAATAGTAGCTTGTTAATTATCCTAAAAAAGAAATCTGTGTTTGCTCTTCTAAAAATGGCAAATCTCTAAGTGCTTTGTGTCTGGCTAATCTCCGTTTGGCGACCCGCAAACGATAGGCAGATGCATAAATGAAATAATTTTCCCTTTTTTTTGGGAACCAGATGGCTCAGCTCAGTCTTGGTGACGCTCTCTGAGTAGAGCTTTGTGGCAGAGGTTCTAGAAGAAACTCAGGAGTTCGGGACAACTCCAAAAGGATGGAGGGACTGAAACCCCAAGGAACGCGATCCAATAGGTACGGGAGAGAAGAGATGGGAGGGAGAAAAGGGAAAATAATTCTGACGCATAATTTATTCCATGCATTTTTGTTCCTTTTCTCTCTGCAAATAGCAAACTTTTGTCAGTCAGAGCAAGCGCAGAAGTTATTAACTGAACAACTCCTTTAATTATTTGCAATTCATGTGGTGGCTGCTTGCTACGTACATCAGTTGGTGATGCCGCACTTTCCCCATTGGATGCCATAGAGGGCCAAGCAAGCGTGGATTTGGAATAGTGTGTTTGAACACAATGTTTGCAGATGGAGAGATATACGGCTGGAAACCTGTAGCTTGCAAGTATTTGAGTAGCTGAGTGTAAAACTTGCTTTTCTCTCAGTATTCACACCTGTAAAGCTCAAGCATTAGAGGAGGCGTGGAAGGAAATGCCCGTATAATGTGTCCTGGACAGCCTGGTTGCATTTGCTTCATTGGTGCTTTGAGAAAGACTTAAGTTTGGAGAAAAATTTGGAGGAAGAACAGAATGGTTCAGATGAGGGTCATGGGGAATCTGCAATGTGGAGAGTATCTCTCTGCTTGAAGGCAGGAGGGGAAGCAGAGATGAGTGAAACCTTGCAGAGGGCGAGAGGGAAGAGGAGAGCAGAGAGAAAGGGCAGAGTTTGGGAGGGCTTCGAGCTCTGTCCAGGGCCCATTCAGCCTGATGAGCAGGTGTTGCTGTCGGTCTCTTGGGCGTCCTTGGGCACATCTGTTGACTATCCCGTGCCTCATTTTCCCCAAAGGGATAACAGTGTTTATTCACCTTCGGTGATGTGTTCGGCATCGCCTGCTATGAATCTGCAAGGCACTTAGGAGAATAGTGGATACTGCAGAGCTGCTGTGGGGCGGCTGGGAGAAGGAGGGCGTATGGGACGGGCAATAGTCTGCAGGAGCTTGCTTGATCAGAGAATTATAAGTAAACAGTAGAACAGAAGGATAAAGGACTAGAAGAGGGAAATGAAAGTGTATCCTTGTTTATTCTCTAAACAAATCACTATTTTTTCCCCCAAGGGCAAAATAAGGTGCAATTAATGAAATGAAGTCTGACACATTAACAGAGAGGTGCAGAGGTTGGTGAAGCTGCAGAAACAATTGCTTTGACTGTTGCACTGGAGGGTTAGGGTAGCAGCAGAGCTGAATGGTATTTTTTTCTGCCTCCTTTTCTTCTGCATCACCTACCACAAAACATTCCCCCTGCAGGCTTCGAAAACCGTGGCAAATTGTCATCTTGCCATTACTGACTTTAACAACCAGTTGGTGTTTCCATAGCCTGCAGCCATAATTGCTGACTTCCCAGGAGAAAGGAAGGAGCGTTTTGTCCGTTTGCTCCTCAATTTGTAGATAATTTTATCTCCTTGTCTCCTGGGGGCCCCACATTTGCTTCCACGTTGGGAAAAAGAGCTTGCTAAGAGCCTTGTCCTTGTCCTCTGGGCTGGAGGAAGCGGTGCTGCACTTCACAAATCGCCCCCCTTCCTTTCTCCATTAAGGGCAATCCTTGCTGCCCGTGTAAAGACATAGCCTCTGGAGTTGTCCTTGGCCCGTGGCAGCGGGAGCGCTGAGCGCTTCAACCTCTGGGCCCCTGTGTCCTCCTTCCAGCTCCCTCGGCTGGCCTGGGGGCCGCCTCGGTGGCTGCTTCAGACCCTGGCTTCATCCTTGCTCCTGCCTGGTGAACAGAGGAGCCTTCGAGGTGTCCTTTGCTTGGGTGGCTGCTGAGGCTCATGGTTGTGAGGCTCATGGTGCAGACAGGAGCTGGGAGGAGGAGAGGTCCCCTCGGGAAGCCTTGTTCCTGGTGCCTGCCCCATCCCATTGCATTCCTCCTGCCAGGAGCCTCGGAGCGCCGGGAGGGCCGCAGGGCTTGCTCTGCGCTGCGCTGGAGCTGCAGTTGTCAACAGTCATGTGCAAGCTTGGCTGCTGCTTGGAGAGCTGCCCTGCAATGAAAACGGAGGGAGAGATTTGTACCTGGCTCTGGGCTGTTCAGTTTTCCCTGGATGCGGAGCGTGGGGAGATAACTAGCGCTTGATAATCCAGTCTGCCTTCCCGAGTCCGTGTTCCTCACAGCCTTCCTCCTGCCTCTCTCTCTATATCCAGGTCTTCAGCAAGAGGGTGAGGTGTTTCCTGTGTTTTCCATGGCAGCTCTGGAGCAGCTTTGTGCCTGGAGGCTCCCAGGTAGCTTTAGTGGCTCCAAGGCTCCCAGCCTAACCATATGACAGCAAATTGTATTATCCTCATTTTGCAGGGGAGGGTGTTGAGGTGAGGAGAGGTTCAGAGGATGGCAGAGGTCGCAGCACAGAATGTGCTTCAGAAGGTACGTGGGGAATCCTGGCATAGAATTTCCTTCCTGCTTGGACATCTCTTCTGTAATGGAAGGTGGTAAAAGTTGTCTTTCTTCAGTTAAAATTACTGTCTTGTGAATTTTTGGGCGGTAAAATGATCGCAGCCTTAGAATCTGCTGACTTTGAACTTGGGAAGACTCTGAGAAAAGTGGCTCATAATGAGGGATGAGCAGGCAGCTCTGTGGCTAGGTCTGTTCAGTCGTCCTGGCTGAAATGGGCCAAAAAGAGCAGGGCTGGGGGCGGTGGCGTGAGCTTGGGCAGCTCCTGCTGGGTGTTGTGCTCAGCGGCCCCGGGTCGAGCAGCCCCTTCGCAAGGCCCTGCCCAAGGCAGGTTCCTGGCTGCAGCTGCTGCGCGGTGCATGGAGAAGTGCCATGAAGTACATGTGGACTGAAAGAGGAAGGGCTGTTTGGGCTGCTGAGCAGGCTTGGAAGCAGGGTTTGAGATCTGACCTCAGCGTTTAAGTTCAGCCCCATCTGTGCAACCTTGATCACATCCAAAGCTCTCTTGATTTTATGTGGCCATTGGGGCTGTATGTGCCAGCAGCTCTCGGGGCACAGATACATCTGTTGAGAACTGATATAACCTGCCCTGGGGGCTGTGATATATCATGTCATGACTCAGGAGGAGGCACGATTTGCTCCTGGGCTTTGTTGGGTTTTAACAGTGGAGTAACCTGCTCTAGACGTGAGGAGCTTTGCAACAGCTTGTCCCTTCTCTGAATGATCCGTGCTCCTTGGAGAGGGGCGGGAATGGGCTTTGCACCACTAGTCACTGTATTCCTTGCAGGAGGTGCCATATGGGAACTCTATTCCGGTATTTTATTGAGATCAGCCAGGAGGATTTGGTCGTTTGGGTTCAATGTTACCGATTCTTCGTGTGTGCTATTGAGCCCGCAGCTGTGGAAGGTGGCTCGTCGCTGGCCTCTCCTCGCAGCCCCGCGGTGCCACGTGGCAGAGCCCTTGTCACACGGGTCCTGGGGCCGGATGAGCCCTGGCAGCCCCGGAGAACAGGGCAGGGGAAAAGCGGTGGTGACGAGCACAGAAGGGTTAGGCAGGAAGGTTGTACACGCACTGCATCGTCAATTTGCATTTGTTTTCTTAGATACTCTCAGGAAGTGGAGAGAAAGGAAAAAGAGATCAACGAGAAAAACACGTTGTCTAAATTTGTCTTGAACTTCAAAGGAAGATCTAACTGGTGTTTGAGGCAAAATTACAGGCCTTCTTATCCAAGCCCATCAGTGTTGTGGAGCTAGTGTATTGGAGCTGTGAAGAGTAGGTTCTCTTCTGTTACATATATCATTAATGCCAAAGCCTGTGTGGTTCTGATTTCTTAAACATAATGTTTGGCAATGATGCATGAAGCAGAAAAAGCTCTTTGATTTCCTCCCTGCCCCCTGCCTTCATACCAGCCTTTGCTTTCTGCATGCTGTCAGCCTAGGAGAAATCATGCCCAAAATTAAAACGGAGCAAATAGGATGTGAGAACCATTAAGAGGGGAAAGAAATAAGAAACACGGAAGCTGTTTGATTTTGTTTTTACAGTCATACAGTGGTGACAATCTTCCAAATTAAGAAACACTAGGTCTGGTGTCTGGTCAGTGAGAGCTGGTGGGGGCATCTGCAATGATACTGGTATGGGTACTAAACTGGGACTAAACTGTTGGCTGCAGGAACAAGAAGGTCTTCTACCAGTTCATTAACTTGGTTTAATTTGCTATTATTTTACTTGATGAAGAACATCTTGGCAGCCCAAAGCAGCAACCTATTGGAATAGCACTTCCTGCTCCGTGCATCGATTGCCCTTTCGACACTGTCACCGGGCATGGGGAATGCGGTGGTAATGCCACACGAAATGTCAAGCACACAAATGCTCTATTAGTTTGTACAAGCAAAGGGCAGATTGCACAGAGCACCTCTGCTTAAAGGCTACGCCGGATGCAAGATCCACAGTGAAATAACAGCAGGGTTTTTGTGTAGACCTTTACACCAAGAAAAGAATTCAGAGCTGCTGCTGCTGCTGCACATGTCCCCTTGCAGAGCATGTTTGGTTCTGTGGCTGGATATTTGAGCTCTTGCTGTTTCAGCAGTGCGTGAAGGTTTAGGGTTGTGCTTGCCTGTTCCTAGGTTGTTTTCCAGTGCCCACGTTGTTCCTTTTCAGCCAGGGCTCAGCTCCTTACACCAGCCTGTTTCTGGGAAGGTTCCTCAGTCCCAGGCAGCGGGCAGGCTGCGTTTGGGATGATAAAGGTCCAGTCTGGGTTATTGCCTGTTGTGCTTCTGTCTTTATGGCCCAGGATGCCCAGGAGAGGTGATGAGGACATGGGCTTCCAACGCTGCACACTCCATCCGGGACATACACCTGTTTCCAAGGGGCCTTGGAAATTGAGGGCAACGAGGAATGGACCGTGGCTGAATGTGGGAAAGGAAACGTTATCCCTCACTTTACAGGGATGTGTGACCTCGTGAAACCCTGTATTTTCTGATCCTCCTGTGATATAAATGGCCATCACTCTTCAGAGCTCTTTTAAAACAAATTTGGTCCCTGCAAGGGGGAAAGCACAAGACTTGGTCAACTTCAAAATGTGCTTAATGCTGATTTAAAATAAACTGAAAAGGCTCATTATTTTCTTGAGGAACAGCGGGCCTGGTTAGCTCAAGGCGCCAGTAATGAGATCCTGACTCTTTCCTCCCTGGGTTGCCAGGCTGGATTTAGTCAGCCCACATGAAAAGCGCTTCCAAATAGCAGTTCCTCTTCTCTCATTCTCACCTGAAGCTGTAATAAATCCGCCCTTCCAACCTTAAGGATTCTGTGATAATCACGGTGCTCCCACCAGCCAGGGAGGCTATCAGGAAGGGGTAGGGCCCTTGCCTGCCTCTGCGCTGCAGACTGGGCTTACCTGGGAGCACCTTCGGGAATAACCGCTCGGCAAAACGCCGGAGCTGCCGGCGCGATGCCACCCTCTGCGTTGCGTAGGGACCCCAGCTGCCTTTCAACTCAGAAACGACCCCCTGGGGCAGGAATAGGGTTTCTCTGCCTGCAGGCTGCTCCAGGAGTGCTAGAGAAACACTGTGACTGACAGATCCGTATTCCCTAGGTCTCCACTTGGGATTGACGTGTTTATTTGCTGTGGCGGAGCCCCGAGGAGCCCGTGTTGAACAGGAGCACGAGTGCAGTTTCTGTAGGCTCTGCCGACGGTCTAATCCATCAGCCAGGCTGTGGTGCTGCTTTCCGCAGGGGTTCCTGAGGTTGTGCTTGATCTGGAACTTGAGTATAAGGACCAAGCACACCTAAATGCTAGGACCACACAGGTCTTTCCATGTTCGGTGCATCTAGTCACTCCGTAATTCCTTTTTACAGCAAAGGGGAGGTTAGATCCCTCTTTTCCTGGAAAATGGGCATCTGTGTCATCTAAAATGGGACAGGATACATGACAAAAACTGAGCAGTGCTGAATCCCTCCGCTGGAGGGAGGTGTTTCCTGTGTAGTGTTGAGAGCATCATAGGGCTGGTTTTGGTTTCCTTAAATCTCTCTTTTTTTTTTTTTTCCTCTCTCCAAAGGCATATGCTGGGAAGCTGTGCAGCAGGAAAGCAAGCTGTAGTCTTGTCTGTCAACTGCCTTGGCAGATCCTATTTACCAGCTTTCAGCTCATGACAGAGCTTGTAGTCTTCCAAGACCACCTTTATTCAGGATATTTAAGCTTCTAGGGAAAAAACTATCTGGGTTCTGGGGTTTTCTGGTGTTCCAGGGTTGGTTGTCTTACCAGATGATTTTATTTTAACCTAGACCTTTGACATTGAAGTCCATATATAATATTTTATTTCAAGGGGTGATGAAGACATTGGTGGTTGCACTAATTAAGATACCATCAAGTTCTTCCTGTTGTGAGAAGTTCTGGATCTGGACAAATTCTGCCATAATCCTTACAATAGACAAGTGCTGTTTTGTTCTGTTTTGTCTTTTTAAGTATGAACAGTAGTTTACCTAAATCTGGACTCTTTGCAGAGGACAAGGTCTAGCTGGGGTTGTGTCCAGCTGGCTGGAAGGAGGTGCGAGAGGAGGAGGTTGCTCTTTCTAGCCCACTCGAGCATCACTTAGTTCTGACTTTCGTGCCACGTGCGGCAAAGGCTGTGAAGACGAAGGTATTACATTAAAGCAGGTAATATTCAGCATGGGATGGCCCGTGCCTGCTTTTCTTTTCCCTGTGCCTTTCTCTTGAGTGTTCCCTCTCCCTCCTCTTTGGCTTTTGACGTCATCCAGGTGCAGAGGAGACAAGTTGCATGGCCTGTAAGGCCTGTCACAGGAGAGGAGGCTGCTGCAGCCTGGTTTCATTGGCTTTTCAGGGGTGTTACCTTCATCTTTGGTTGCATTGCTGACATCTCTGGCTATGAATCTGTCTCTATCCCTCTCCTCTTTGCTTCTCTTGATTCCATCAGGTTTGATATTATTCCTTTTTTAGTACCTTGATTTTAAATTAAAATGTAGTAGATTTTTCACCAGAACTTGTTTAGTTCTCTGTATTTCTCCTGCTTCCCTTCCTCCTGTGGAGGGTCAGTGGACTGCCCATGATCTCCATGGTCAGGCCGTGGTCTCCAGGCTTCAGGGACTTAGCCAATATCGTAGTAATAATTCTTTGCTCTGTGACCTTGAACCGTTTACCGTACCTCTCTGGGTCTGCTTCCCTGGGGGGAAAACATGGATTATTCTGCCCAGGGCTTTAATACGCAAACAATACTTCATCCCTAGCTCAGCAATCATATCTGGGGGGGTCCTGTCTTCCCCCAGAGTGTTGCCATGTAGGAAACCTGCTTGTACAGCCCGCAGGGAGAGGCAATGTGGCTCTTCCATCTCTGAATGCAGAGCTTTCAAGGTCAAGCCCATCCCCTCCCAAAAATCAAGAGAAAATCCAGCTTTGGCTTTTGCTCTCTAGGTATAGCAAGGGCAAAACTCTGCTTTATGCTGAGTTCTCATGGGCTTGTGTGAACCTCTAGAATGATGTTTGACACCGCAATGATTCGAGATCTTCAGGATGCTGGCAGTAAACTCGGCAGTGACGTGAATGTGCCGGAGCAGCTCCTCGAGCTCCCAGGCATTTCATGGATGTCGCCTGTGCCGTGGGAAGCAACAGAAGCCTCAGTGTGCCCTGCCCTTCACAAGGGGATGATTTTCTCATTCTGTCTGGTGAAGTGGGAAGGCTTTAATCTTTCCATCAGTGACTCGAGCAAAACTTGAGTCAGCGGGAAGGAAGTCTTTACCATCTGATAGCTCCGCTGTAATCTGTGAAGCATAATTGGGTGAGTGTTGGTTTAGTCCCTCCTGGGACAGATGTTTGCATCACAAAAAAAAATGATTTGCTGTTTGAACAGAGAGGTTAAATGGACTGTGAAGACTGCTCCCTTATCAGTTCTAGAGCGATGATGTCTTTTGATTTCGTGATGTTGAATGCAAGGCACCTTGGTAGGACAGAATGAGGAAAAATGCATCGCCAGGGCACAGTCTGTAGTGACTTCGTGGTCAAAATATTGTTTTACTGGCTTGCAGCTGTGGAATATGCAAAAAAATATGTGGGTACACTTGTGTAAGTAGATGTGTGGACAAGCTGCCTGTACACATATATATACCTAACGCATAGGAAAAGGGGAGAGAGTGATTCAGAGCCAAATGTTGACAAATGACAAGAAAATTCCCATTTAGCTGAAGTGTTTGAGGAGCCTCCAGTAAAGAGACAGCTTGACTCGCAGCCTTGAAATGTTCATTGGCGACCTGCATAAAATCATAACACACCCTTGTCTCCTCTTTATCCCCCTTTAACAGGCTTTTATTAGCATGCCACAATTTCATGCCCACATCACCACTCGCAGTGCAGGAGGAAGGCGGCTGCGTTTAAGCTGGCTCCCCGTGCCGTGCTATCGCCTTGATTGCAGACCCTCTTAAGATGCCATTACGCCTGCCTCTTTGCATGCCCTCCTGTCAGCAGCTTTTGCCTTCCCTAAGCTCCTTGGGCATCTTTGTTCACCAACTCATAAGCCTTTCAGCAAATATAGGGTGATTACTGAATCCCTGCAAACTTTGCTCCGGGATTGCCAGTCACTCCGTGTTTGCAAAGCAACGGTGCTCGCGGGCACCTGCAGGTCTCTCTACTTCTGCCCAACTCGTGTTGGGAGTTGAGGGCAAAGAGGGTTGG
>NW_010577421.1:40926-71604 GCF_000705375.1 Tinamus guttatus | reverse complement strand
CCCTAGGAAGTGGGGTGCTGACTGCGGATGAGGAGGGATTGATCTGTCCCGATGTGATGGCTCCGGCGTGTCTTGCTGGCTGGCAGGAGCCCTAATATTGCAGAGCTCTGGCCTCAGCAGGGGCAGGCATCAGGATGTGGGGGAAGGAAAAAGGAAAGAGGAATCTTTAGAGGGAAATAATCCTCTGGAGAAGGCACTGAGGCAAGCAGGATGACTGATATCTTTCAGCAGCAATGATTGAAATGCAGATGGATCTGCGTGGACGTTTATCCTGATGCTGATTCCCTCTCCAGCCTGTGCTGAACAAGCCCCTGAGCTTCTCGCTGTCTCCGCTTCCTTTTTGTGGAGTGGCTTGGAAGGACAGGTTCCCCCAGCACCATCAGGCCTGCACGCTAAGGCAATGGGTTTTTTGGAAAGACTATACCTGTGATTCAAGATAAATGCCTTGCAAGGGCATGGAGGAGCCCAGAGAAGTGCCATGGTTCTTCAGTTCCCAGGCCTGCTTGCCTGAGCAAAGAGAGATTAGTCTGTGCAGGACTGCGTCGTGGCAGGATTAAATGAAAGGCTCTTCACTGCTTTTTTTCTGCGCTGTGTTTAGGAGCAAGGTCTTAGGTGTCAGAGCTAATAGGAAGGTGCAGTTTGAGGATCACTTCCCTGGGGGTTCTCCTGTTATCTAGGAGCTGAGGAGCTTGCCTCTCTCCAGCCAGCAAGGAGAGCTCCTCGCAGCTGGAAGGGAGCGGGCAGGCTGGGCTTGCTTTGCCCACAGTGCCCTTGGATGTTTCTACCTCGTCATGGATATGATGTCTGTATTGAAGTCTGCCTTTGTGGGTGTTTTTAGGCAGGAATAGTGCTGTTCTAAGGACAAACGATACCTTCCAGGTAGCTTTTGAAGCTGTTGGCACTTCTAGCTGCTCCACTTTGTGGCTGTGTGACTTTTCGTGTGCGTTGGCTCTGACTTTTGGAGAGTGAATGAGGGAGCCTGGGCATCCTGCATGTCCATGGGGACCCCTGGCAGTACTGGGAGCGGGAGACCCTTGGGAGGTCCCTCACGGCACCAGCTGGAGAGCTTCAAGGGGCTGCAGCAGAGGGACCATCCCTGCAAGAAGAAATTCTTGCTTGGAAAGGGTGACACAGGCAGGTGAGGAACCACATGCCAGCTTCCAGCATCAGTAATGCCACCCAGGGCCGAGCAACTGTCCTCGCCCCCTCTGAGGGGTCTCTTTTCAGCCAGAGATGGCTAAGGGCTGATTAAAGCTGCACCCTGGAAGACATGGATTTAATGAGCTGTTTAGTGTCAGGGAGACGTAAATGAAAAAGGTAATAATTAGCTTCAGTAGGAGGACAGCTACAACAATTTTCCAACAGTTCTAGGGACATTCACAGTAAAAGCAGGAGGAGGTTGGATCGCATCATCCTAAGCAGAGCACAGAGCTGTCTCCGAGGGGATGGAGGCCCCCGGGGCTGCAGTTCCCGTGGGCCTTGCCCTGTGGTTGCACCCGCAGCAGAAGCTGTGCCACGGAAGACACGTTCACAAGGCTGCCCGCAGCTTTGGTGCCCCACGTGTTCCCAGTTCCCTACCCTTCTCCATGGTTAACGCCTGCACGGATGAGATGTTCCCATCCCGCATCCTTTCCTCATTTCTGAAGGGTTTGCTTGGCCGTCCCTGGGTTTCCACACTGAGAGCGGAAGAAAAGCGTGTGCAGCCCAGAAACCCCTGTATTTTAGGCCTGATCCCTTCAGTGACAAAAACGAGGATGTCCTCACACTTCAGGTGCCTCCAGGGGCAGAAGGTTTTTTTTTTCTCCTGGGAACTGGGATTTTTAATTCAGATGCTTAAACTTCACTGGGCAGATCCTCCCATGATTTTCTCTTGCCATGTCTTTACGTTCTTTCCTGTCTCCTAGCTGCATTAACCCAGGTGAGGATTTCCCTGAGCCCCCATCCTGCCGTGTTAACGTCCCGTTAAGCCGGGGGTGGACTTGCTCTGCCTCTGTTGTGGAGCAGAGCAGCCCGGGGCTGTGTCCTACTGCCGCTGCAGGGAGCAGCGGGATGTGTTGGGGTTCGGCCCTGCTCCCTCTTTGCCCCTCGTACCCTCGCTACAACGTGGGGGCCCTTTCTCCTGGGAAGGGTTTTACCAGGAAGGACTGAGCTGTGTCCGGAGCGGAGGGTCGTGTGCTGGGCTGATACCCGGCCTCCAGCCAGCTCAGAACCGCGATTATCCGTGCCCAGGCTCTGGCCTCAACGCCTGTGGAAAGCGAGAGGTGCTGGAGCAGCTCTGCTTGCCCCAGTGCCGCCCACCTTGGATGAAATCCAAGTGGTTTTCCCCCAGTGAACTCCCTTTGCACTGTGCATTGCATGATGCTTGTGTGTTAGGATCTCTCCGAGGGATGCGAGTGAAGCCTTAATGAGTTTCTGTCCGAGCATCCCTGTGAGGACGCGCTTTGTTCCACCTCCTTTCCCTCCTCCCCGCGCTCCTGCCCGTCTGCCCACCTTGCGTCTGAGCAGTCGCAAAATCACATGTTGCTTGGTAAACACAACAGCCTAATGTTTGCAGCGTGGTGCGAATGAAACAGAAATGGCAAATGACATGGATTTTCATTTCTTGGATAAGAAAAGCTCTGCGCAGGGAGGTGGATTCGTGCCCGGGGTACACAGTGGTGTCGCTGTCACCATCCTTGCTCGGCTGGCAACGGCGCAGTCGGGGAGGTACCGCAGCGGTGGGATCGGATGGGGTCTCTGCTAGCGGTGCAGCTCTCGCAACAAACTGGATTTTGTGTTAGCGTCACTACCCGGCTTGTTCAGGACTGTGTGTGTCATGGGCTCCTTCCTGGACGTGCAAAGTCTCCATCAGCTGCCTTTAATTTCCAGGATGCTGCTTTAATGGTCGCTGCCAGCAGGCCAAGAGGAGCCTGGAAAACAGCAGCTGTGTCCTGCGAGAGCTGCGTTAGATCGGAGAGGAGGTATTTAGGTTATTTTCCCATGTTCTCTTTGCAATTTTTCATGATTTCGTGATCCTGGGTCAGGTAGCAGGAGAATTGGAAATGCACCTTCAGGAAACGTAACCCCAGGCTCCTGGTGCCATCTCTGCGGGCCGCCTTGGCCCTGCAGTTTGCTGTCCATCAAGGGCTCGTTGTGAGCAGAGGTGACCCGCAAGCTGTGTCGACAGTGACACTAGCAGCAGCAATGCCAGTGCCACCACAGGCAGATAGGGACTGGGGGTACTTGATCACTGGTGGTGCTGGCTCAAGCGTGGTGGCCTCCCATCCGAAGAGACTGGATGCCAGGATTTTCTCTTAACTTCTCCCTGCCGTCGGGAAGGAGCTTCCCCGTGGGGGCTGCGCAGTGATCCTCGATCCGTGCGGAGCGTCCCGAGCTCAGTGCAGGGCAGCGAAGGGAGGGCTAAACGGTGTCCTGCAGAGGCGAGCAAAGGGCTGCTGCTAAAGGAAGGGAGGTGGCTAAACGCTCATGCGTTGAACAAGCAAGAACAAAATAGGGAATTTGCCTAAATAAAGATACAAACCCCTTAGAATTCCCTGTAAAATGCCTGGGAGTTGCACGGGTCCCTCCACACGCTGGATGGCTGCAGGGAGCCCATGTATTACACTGTCAGAATGAGTGATACCCTGTTTGGTTAGGAACAACAGGAGTCATTCATTACTTGAGAGCTCCTTCCAGTCTGACGGGGTGGCAGCCTGTGCTTGCAATAGGGCTTTTTAAATTTTTTTTCTTTCTAAAAATATCCTTCCTGCCTTATTTAGGGAAGCTGGATAATTAAAGAGCTTCTTTTCACTGATTTCACATTGAAGCCTCCGTGCTCCCTGCGTCCATGGGGCTGCCGACTTGCTCACCCTCATGCGAATCACTGGGACCACGTTTGGGTGGAGCAGGAGATGGAGAAGAAATGGGTAGTTTTAAGGGTCACTCCTGTGTTTGCAGCAGTATTTGTAGAATTGCCCAAGTGATTTATGAACCTAGGTTGTGAGGAATGGCAAGGGGCTGGAGGAGTCTCGGTTCATCTGGTGCTTTTGATGTGTTTTATCCTTGGCTGTAAGTGAAAATGTACTTGAGGTTTTCAGGACACCCTTGAGGGCACACTTGAGGTTTGAGGACACCCTGACTGATAATTGCAAAAGGCACAAGGGTCTGGGGCTGCTTGTCCTGGTGGCAGCGTTTCGAGATGGACTTTCAAAAGAGCAAGCCGGGGCCTCGGACTCTTGTCCTGGGGCGCAGCCGGCAGCGCCTGCTGAGCTCCCTGGTGGCTTTGGGGACCTCTGCCTTCCTGCAGCCTCTCCTGCACCCTGGACCCGTGCGCCGCGGCGCTCGCAGACGTGAAGCAGCGTCTCGCAGGCGCCTCTGAGAAAGCACCGCGTCCTCCGTCGGTGCCGACCGGCCCCGGCTCTCCAGAACGAGGAATAAATAAGGTATGAGCTGCCCTCCATGTGCAGCTGCTGGCTGGGCCCTGCGGAGGAGCCGCCTCGGGCTGCGGCAGCTCCGGCGTTCGGTGCCCAAGGGCTTGACGCGCATCTTGGTCGCAGGCAAAGGGGAATATCCAACAAACCTGCAGGAGCCGCGCGCTGGAACAGGGGCCGCGTGGCCTCGCGCCTCCATGGATGCTCTGCGCTGTCTTGCGTTTCCCTCATGTTTTCAAGCGTTTGTTATTACTCTTAGAGCTGGGGAAATGCTTCAAATTCTCTTCAAATTCTGAGGCTGTTGACTTGCATGCAAAACTGAGTTGTCTTTGACTCTTCTTTTGCCACCTTTCATTTTCTTGTCTCAAAATAGACTCCTGAATTAATTCTTTTCCAACTAGACTTGCTGTCTCTGACATTCCCAATATCTGATTGTAGTGCCTGAATTATTTTGCTATATAAATAATACATTTGGAGTCCTTTATGTGGATTATGATCCTTAGCCTTTAAGGCATGGTTGGTTTATATTTTCAAAGCTTTTTTCCATTGGTAATTGGGAGGTTTACAAGAACGACTTGTTCAAAAATGAACAGATTCTCACATAATTACTTGCCTTGAGGAACTGTAGATTTAAAAGAAACACCAAACATTGTGGGACTCAGTAAAATGGTGAGGGTTGACTGCTCTGGGAATACCCACAGATTTCCAGTTTGACAGGTTAAGCACTGACACTTTTCAGTGCAGTGTTTCATCTAAGAGGCATAAACTTCAAGAGACTTGCAGGGAATGTTCTACAAAAATGAACGTTGAGGCTTACAAATACATTAACTTCCATGTGGGAAATGCACAATTAAAGTTGTCCTGTTACCAGTGGAGAGAACAACCAAGCCAGGCCAAGAAGCAACCTGCGAATTCACTGTGAGCCAGCCAGCACCGTTTGAATATTCAGAAGATGCCGCTCGCCATCGTTTCAGGTCCTGGGGAAATCTTCGTTCCATCTTGGTCGGTGTCAAAATACCTTTGGGATCAGCAGCGCAGGTGTCGGCCGTGCAGGAGTGCCCAGCTCTGCGCTCACCGCTGATTCTTCCCAGCCTTGTACAAAATCGGGATGAAGACCCCTCAGATGGAGAATTTGCAAAACTCTATTTGTTTTTGCCAAATAATGCCATTTTCTTGGATCTAATTCTGACAGGTCAAAGTTTGCAAATAGGCAGAATGTAAATGCTGCCACTATATCAGTCGCCTCCCCATGCTTGTTTGTTTTCCACTGCCTGGTTTGCAGTTATTTGTGAGGGTCTTCTCCCTCTGTCTCTCGTGACGTCGTGTTTCTTGCCCTGTCACAGACAATCAGAGGTGGCAGTGGCTGTGGAGGAGCAGAACAGCCTGATGGCTTCGATTTGAACACTTAGTGTGTGACCAAACCGCTGTGGTCTCAGTGAGGAGCCCTTAGACACCGCAGGGAGATCCGTGTGTTGGGCCTTGATCAAAATTTCTTTTATGATGTCCAGAATGAAGATCCTCATGTTGCAGAGCTTGACCCATCCTGGGTTTTCATCTTTCATCTGGGCCCTTGGAAGACTGTAATGGAAGTTGCATCTTGAGAGCCATGTGTTTTCTCTACTAGGTTTAAGAAACTTCTGTGAAACTCCCTTTCTTAATCTTTACAGCGTTCCTCTCTGTTCTGTGAAGGCTGCTTTATAGGGAATAAATTGCATCATGTTGTGCTCCTGAGCACGAGCCTGGCAGGCTGAAGCACTGAATCTTGCTGTGCACAAACCAGTTGGTCATCTCTAAAGACACAGAAACAGAAAACTTCCCTGAAGGTAGGAGTGGGGAAGCTTGTCAGAGCTGTGGAGAGCTGGAGGGCTTTGTGTGATTTTGGATGCAATGAAAACAGCTCATTTACTGCAGGGAGAATCTGTAAGAGTAAATAACACCCAAGCAACGTGTCATTGTGAACTGTGCTGCAAATATTATACTGTATGCATATTATACTATGTGCATATGTCTGTGTATCTCTCTGTAGCTACATCAGTGCAGGGCAGCTCAGAGCTGTTGCTGTGCTGCTCAGATGTTCCCTTAGCCTGGTTTGCAACTGCTTGTGCTGCTGCTGCCTGTGCTGCAGAGCGGCCACCATTAGCTGCAAGAGCCCACGTACTTCTTATTCATGTGACCTGCATCTATTTTGGGAAGGTTTCCTTGTGTTTTTGTATGGCTGAGTCTAGCCAACAGAGTTCCGAGACCTAAAATCTAATTTCAAAAGGGGCTTCACTTTTGCAGACCCAAAATGCCAAAATCAGTTCTCTAAGTAAAGTTTGATTTTTTTTTTTTCCGAAATCTAATGTAGCTGTATAAGCATTGCCCTTGTTCCCAAAGCAGATTTAGCTGCCTGGATGACATAGCTGTGGAAGTTGTTCTTGTGGGTTGCTCTCAAGAGGTTTTTGCCATCTTAGGTCAAATTTCAGTGGAAATAATAATTCCTGCATCTTTTTAAATGATCTTCCAATATGAACTGACCAGGAACCTAAGCTAATTGATAGAGTTTAGATCTGAAAATTTGCAAGTGAAATCTCTTTGACATTTCTAGAAAACTCTGAAACAATTTCTTGCTGTTTTTAGTATTTACGAGGGAGATAAGCAACTAATATTTCTTGATAGTATCTGAGAATAAGGCAGATTGCGCAAGAGACCGAAATAGCCTATAGCACATGGATGATAGAACAAAATTACTGTAAGAATTGCCATTTTTGAGACTTGGCAGTTCTTTGCTGCGTAACGTCCATGGTGTGGCCCCATCTTGGTACCTGTCTGTAGAGAAGACTTAAATTTAGCTGACCTGGAGGGGCAATATTAAAGGACAGAGAAATCAAAAGTGGCTGTGGAAATGGGAAGAACGTGATAAGACACAGAGAATTACACTGTCAAGCATAATGCCTTGCATATGTGTTATGTCTACTGTCTCTTATGTGTGCTCGCTAACAGTGGATCGGGGCTGAAGTTGAGAGGATACATCCAAATCTCAAACCTGAGCCACACTTAGCCCTAGAGAGCAAAAGTAACCTGTAGTAAGACATTTATTTTTTTTTCCATTTTTATCTGGGTGTGTTTAGCAACATTTTAAATCTCCACTCCTGCAAACACAGAAACACATGCATAACAATAAGATTTTGTATCAATATACAGATGTTTTGTGCGTCAGGACCTAGTATTTGAAGTGTGACTTGAAGCCAAGGATGTCAGCTAGGAAAGAAACTTGTAGCACACCTAATTTTACATAGGCTATTAGGCTGAAAATCCCAGCAGTACATTGTATGCACCAAAAAACTAGCAAAAAATGGCAGAGTTTTGGGCAGCCATTGTATTCGTCATGACTCCAATGTGCAGTAAACATTTCTCAGTCCGAAGGTCATGGTGCAGTGATTGATCAGAGCATCTAAGGGGCTGCCCCTGTGAACTGCGTTGTGTTGTGAAGGGTAGATGCCTGGGGGGGTAGTTACTCCTCATGGCTCTCAACCTTATGCCTAAAAGATATGATTATTATTTTCTGAAAATCTGCATTTTTTTCATATTAAAGTCTTTGATTTTTAAGCTATTCAGAGACTGATCTAGCTCTTTACATAAGCATCACAAGATCTATAGGCATAAAAAATATTTATCTGATCTGCAAGGTGGATATGACCTAACTCGTTAGGCAGCACCCGCTTTGCATCCCAGGGTGTCGGTGGGACCGGGGCGCGTGGCGGCGGGACGTCGTACGTGTCCTTGCCAAAGCAGCGAAGGTCGCTTAGCCTGAAGGATTCAGGACTTTCCAGCTTCTTTCTTAGGGCGATAAATCCCCTGGCCATTTGTCATGAACATGAGAAAGAGATTTAAAGAGGAAGAGATTTTCTGGTTTAGATTTTAGATGGTTTATATTAGCTGGGAGCTTAGCCTGCAGCAGATGCACAAGAAAAGTGCTTTCTCTTTCTGTGGTTGAGCTTCAAACTTTGTCTAACCAAGGGCAGAAAACCGTCCTGATGTTTGGACACTTATCAGAGTCCCTTTGGCCTGCTTATCAAAAAGATTTTACAGCCATTCAGTTATGGTATATAAATAAGTACTATTTCTGTGGGAAAGTACTGGATATTAAAAAGCTGAATCTGGCAGAAAAAATGCGTAACAGGAACTAATGACTGGAAGATGAAGCCAGATGATTTTAAAGTAAAAGGGAGGTAAATGTTTTAAAGAGCAATTTTAAATAATAATTGAGATGAAATGGGTAAAGAATAGAGTTGAAGGTATCTCTTGATGCCTTCAAATCATGATTGAATGACTTCCTGAAGGATACCTTTTCAGCAAATTAAGGAGTGCTGAGCTCAGTAGAAAGATAAGTGGTCAAAAGATAATGGTCTGTGTTAGTGGAGTTGTCAGTAGTTATCAAATGGTGCCTTCTGGCCTTAGCAGTTATGAATTGAAGTGTTTGAGAACTTGATATGTGGTAGCTGCAGTGTGGTTGACTGTGAAAGGTATTTTCTTGTAATATTTCCAGGATTACTTTATAGGCCAAAAGCACAGGCCATAGCAGAAGCATAGCAGAAACTAGCTCTGAAGAGGGGGAGAAGTTACATTTAAAAATTACAGAAAATTGATGGAGTTTTCATTCAGCCTTTTGTTTCTTTTAGCTTTAAGTCCTTGGTCAAATTGTGAGGGTACAGTGTGACACAGGAGGAATTAAACTGTTGCCTAAAAGTTAATGTGTCTTTTCTGCTGATAATACAAATCTTCTCCAGTGCTTAAAATGAAGCACTTAGGCTTGAGATCACCTGGGCTCTGCTCCTGCCCTAAGCACTTCTGCTGCTCTCCCGTTTTGAAGGGACACTTCACGTGGGGGTGTCTCAGGAGACGTGCACCTCACTTTCCCCGTCCCGTTTGAGGAAGGTCCCTTGTGTGTGATGTGACATCTCTCTCCTGAGCCCCATTGCACCGAACTCCTGTACTTTTCCCTTGGGATGTTCTCTTCAGGACCTTCTCTGCTGGACTAGCAATCTCCACAGAGATGCTGGCTTTGCTTGCTCTAATAATCTCTTCTGCCAACTGCTGATATCCTGGAGGATAGAAGCACTTCCAGAAAGGACAGTGACACGTGTTGGTGGAAAGTGCTTGTGACAGAGCAGCAGATGTAGCACCTCCTGTAATCTGTCCTGTGGAGGCGAAGAGCTGGTGCCTACAGAGCGTGGCCATGTCGTGGTAGCTGGCACTGCCCCTCACAGCCTGGCAGAGTGGATGTAGATCCAGGGGGATATTTGGATGCCTGCTGGGAAGGACTGACTGGGCCTGGACGCAGAGAAGATGAAGTACCAAGAGAGGCGCCCAGGTCGGGGCAGGCCGACAGGCCTGAGGGGAGGTACGGAAGATCTTGTGTGGTAACGAGGGACCCAGACATGGTGGGTAAGGGCTGGTCTTGGTAAAGACCTAGGGTCATCGAATGAAGCTAGCAGGTGGCAATTTGGGAGAAACGGGGAGCGTGGGCTTTGGTATGGCCCTTTGCCAGCTGGCAGCAAACCCTCTGAGCTTGCAGGTTCGCTCAGCAACTGGGTGATCTGATAGGGGAGGCCGCAGAAGACTTAAAGGCAAAACACCCCCTCCTGTTCAAGACATCCCTTTCCTGCCGATGAGTGGGGTCCAAGAGAATAGTCTGGGACTTTCTGTTCACGTTTGCTCAGTTTCCTGCTCTTTCCCATGCAGAGGCCCACGGCTGCTGTGCGGGAAGGGCTGCTGAGCAAGGTGAGCCGCTGGGCTGCTCTTACACCCCCATGTCGATCTGCTGCATCAGTGTGGTCACTGCTGCTGCATCAAACCACCCGTCCTTCAGGAGCAAATAGTGCTGCTGTTTTCCGGGATGTCAAGCACTCCTGTTCAGGCCTGCCTTTCAGTGGATTTTGCCTTGCAAGACCTGGCATCCAGCTATTTCACTGAGGGGATCAGTCCTTTGGGAAGACACAGCAGTTCAGCTGAAAAAACTCCCCTTCTGAAACAAGGCAAGGCAGTTTGTCAAGGGCCAAAGCATCCCCCCTGGGCCCAGTTCTCTGCCTTTTCCCATCCCTGTGCTGTACATTACTGTGGCTCAGGAATTGCATAACGGACAAGCAGCTTCCCACTGCTTATTTACACCCAAAGCAACGTAGCTCTAGGCCTCAGAGGGAAGTTTTTATACCAGAGGGATTCCAGTGTCGCGTTAAGTCATAGCATCACTGCAAATGCCTGCCAACCATAGAGCATAACCATGCTATTTGTGTGTGCCAACAGGGTAACTGGAGCCATAAAAGATGATTTAAATATGACCTGTGATTTAAGTGTACCCGTAGGAAGATATAACTAACTGCACAGGTAATAGTATCAGGTAACTGTACCCCTAGGAAAGCATAAAAATAAAAATAATAGCCACAATGTAAGTATAACATGGAAGTCAGAGAGTCTCAATATTGGTATAATAGACATATAGTAGCGTAGCTTTACTCAGAGGAGTTGTTTATAACCATCTGAGTAACAGCAGCGGGGTAATTAGAGCTGTGGGAGGGAGTGCACATTGTGAATTATAGCACTGGGGTATAATCCTGCTGGGAACAGGAGGGCACCTGCGTGGGAGCCAGGGCAGCGTCTGGGTCAGAGCCCAATTTCAGGAACGGGCAATGGGCCAAGGAGCAGGTCGGCACCGCGCGCAGCGGGGACCCGAGCGAGCCGGGGAGCTGCAGCTTGTCGGGACACTTGCCCGGGATGCATTTGGGAACGTGGCTTCCACGTGGAACATGGAGCGCACTGAGAGAAGAGGCTTTTGTGACTCAGTGACTTCCATTCGGAAAGGGGAAGGGCAGAGCGGGGCGCTCCTCACCCCAGCCGGTGCCAGCTGGGACTCAGCTCACGTAAAGAGAAACCAATAAAAACAGCCCCCATTTTTTTCATCTCCTTTTCCCAACTTGGTCTAACTGACCCTTTAAGGATAGAAGGCTTTATCTTTTTAAGCTGGAGCCTCTTAAGAATGAAAAGTGGTAAAAATCACTGCCAATTAGATTTTATTTGCATCCAGCTCTGCAGCAGCTAACCTGGCCGCGGAGACGGTGGCTGCCTGCCCCAGCGCCTGCCCTTCCACATGGAGTCGGAGCTGCGCACGGATCGGGGTGGCAGCGAGTGAGGTAACATGACTGCTGTCTCCTTTAGACCTTCACCGGGGCTAGATGTGTCCCATAAGCCACGTGTGTGACAGCGGAGGGGGAGCGACTTAGCATTAAAATAGAAGCAGTTCAAAGCTTCTATACAGAGCTGCTCAGTTTGCTGTTTGAGGCAAGGACCTGGCGTTGTTGTTCTTTTGACTAAATTAATTTATTAATTGCTTATCTGGAAGGTGCTGATGATCCAAACCCAGAACTGAATCCCTCCCTGCTGACCCTTCCTTCTCAATTTCTGAATTTCTGAACAGCTCCTTGGAAATAACTTCCACTGCAGCGGCGAGCTGTGTGTCTGGCTGCTTTCCCTTCACGTGCCAAGAATCTCCTTTGCTCGACAAGCAGGATCCTCAGGAAAGCCTCGAGGCTCCGTGTTGAACTCCTGAACTGCAGGGCGCATGGATGTAGGCAGCGAATGTAAAGACCCCTGAGATAAGGGGCAGGTTTTGTGCGTGAAGCTCCCCGCTGCAGGGAGGGGGACGTGCGTTCCCCACGGAAGGAGGCTGCTGTGGGAGGCTGTCTCATTAATGCGGTGCGTTCCCCTTCCCAAAGTGCCTTTCCTGATCCAAAGTGACTGGGAAGCGACGTGGCAGCGTGCTGGGGAGCAAGAGGCCCTTCAGGTAGAACGAAAGGCTGCAAAGAAGGGGAGGGAGAGGGCCGTGGCGCCGCACGCGGGGAGATGTCAGCTCCATTATTCACCCGCTTCCTCCGGGGCAGCGCGGGAGTCCCGTTCCGCTCTGCTGCGTGCGGAAATGAGCGCCGGGAATATTCTGCACAATCCCCCAGCTGATTGAACAACGCCAATGGATAGATTTACCAGATGGTATCGGGCCTGAGTGGCAAAGTCTGACAGGCTCCTATAATCGCAGTTTATGCTGATTGAAACCAAGGTTTTTGGAATGACACAGAGCGCTTCTGCTTGTGCGATCTGGTTGGGTCTAGTCCTAAGCAATTAGGACTAAGTGGTTGGTCCTAAACAGGCCAGTAGCTGCAGAAATGAAGCAGACTTGAGGACACATCTGTTATAAGGGGAAACTAAGGACTCTTAGGGGTTGTATTCCTAGGTCAACAACACAGACATCTTCATCTTTTATTCATCTTTGCCCTATCTCCTGAAGGTACCTCTGCCTAGTTCATGCAGTGCTAAAAGAAATAACAGTCAAGGAGATGTTTTGAAAAAAGAGTAGTTGCTCCAAATTTCTGCTGGAATAGCAAAAACGAACCAGACATTTAAGAAGAAAAAATATATAGTTCTCCTGATAAATACAGCCGTAATTCTTATCTTGTAGGAGGGTCTCTGGGTGGAGAGTGTTTACACCATCCAACCTCTGTTGCTCCTTTGGGCAATTCCAGCGCCTGGAATGGCTCTCGGGCTAATGGAGCGGAGCGTAGTCTGTTGGAGAGTGATTTGGGGATGTCAGTGAAGAGCTGTGGTGTTTGGGACCTGCTGCCCCTGCCTGCAGTGCTCTGTCCTTCTTCACTGCGGAAACACGAGGGAGTTGGTCCATAATGAGCACAGAGGAGCTGAAGCTAAAGATAGGGGGGACACAAAAGGAGAACAAGTGGGCGAATGTTTCTTTTAGCAAGTTAGCTTTTAAAATCAAGTGCTGCTAGGTCTAAGAGCCTCTTTGTTGTTACGGACCAAATATGTTCTGTTTGCTTATGAACCCCATAGTGTCACTGGGTCACTGACAGCATAAAGCCACCTTGCTGGCGTTGCCATTTCCTGGCTTTGGAACAGCCACGTGCAACGCGTTGCATCGGCGGGGGATTCCTCGCGTCTTTGCCTGCAGTGCCCTGGGTAAATGGTGGCTTCTTGGCAGCCGGTGTGAAACTCGGTTCTAAGCAGATTTGGATACGGCTAGTGCTTTCATTAACGCTCCTAGCAGAACAAAAAGGGCCTCTGCAAGGAGCATCAACTCCCTTCGCGTACCTGAACAAGGCTGCTCCAGGGCAGGCAGAGATGCAAAGACAAGCAGGGTGTTTGACTGCTGGCGAATTTATCCTGGCGCTGCCTGTGATCTTCCAGGCAGTAGGCAGATTTGTCAGCTCTTGGTGAGCACAGATAGCAAACAGATGAACAGGGCTGCACTGGTTTCTGCAGCACGCGACGGGCGCGCGCGTCCTGCTGCGCCCCGGCCCTGGTGCGTCTACAGGCACCGACGGGCACAGCTGCCCAGCAGGCTGTTGCCGCTGAGGGCATCCTTATTAACCTCATTCCCTGTGGTGGGGCTCTGCGTACCTTTTCCACTCTGCTTTAGTGGCTGATATATACCTAAAAAAGGGAATGATATTTTGCTTTGCGTTGGTTTGAGTAATTATTCTAAGAAATTGAGATATTAGGCGTGATCCAGGCCTCTGTGTAGTAGCGAAGGGTGTTACTCTTTTTCTCATCTTGATAGCGTGCTGGTTTTCATTTGAAACCCGTGGAAATCTGGGGAAAGCAAAAATGTGGCTTAAACGTTCTTTGGTGCAAGCGGTAGAGCCAGATGATCTAGTACATCTGCAGAGGTGCTCCCTTTGGAGTATGTGGTGGCAAAAAGGTGGCTATGCTTTTATTTGGCTTGTAACAGTGCATTAAAAGGTTTGCTCCCCAAGTTCCATCATCCGATTGTTTTTTCCATCAGCAGACTTGGTTGCTTTGTGCCTGCCTAACTGTAAAAGAGATGTAATAGTGGATTAATGGTAATGATAAAATGGTTGTACTTCATTAAAAGCAGTCTCCTTTTTCCTTAGAATTTCAGCATTGCAAATTTTGCTTAATTCTGATTACAGTTTCATAAACAGTCTTGCTTAAGGTCTTTTCAGAATAACCCACCTTGACTCATACATCTTTTATGATGCTAGTGGGCCAACTTCCGCAAGCAAAAAGAGCTGGTTTGTAGTAAATCTGTGGAATTTCCTTTCCAAAGGAAGCTGTAAATGCAGAAGACTTGCATGGACTCACGGGAGACCGAGAAGTGCTTTGAAGAGAGATGTGTTGATCTAGGTCAGGCCCAGAAGAACGCGGTGCAGGAAGCGTTTTGGATATTCCTTAGGGAATGCCGTATGCTCTTGCTCTGCCCTGGATGCCCACTTGTGGTCATGGATGGGCCCTTGGCCTGGGTCAATGCGTCCTGTCTTATATGAGTTCTGCTGGCTGCTGTGCAGGATGAGGTGTTTTTGGAACAGCTGGCTGAGGATTCCCGATTCCGGTGATGTTGCCACTGAAGAGCAGTGCTCTCCTCCATCCCAGCCCGTTGTGCATGACACAGCGGTGTGGCTGCATGTCCCTCTCCTGGCAGGCGGTGGGGAAGATCATCTCAAGGTGTTTGAGATGCTCTGCATCACTCACTAGAGGATTGAAGTCAGTGCAAAGCTACCGTTTAGTTGTGGGGTTGCTCCTAGTTAGAAGCACGATGGCTGTTCCTAGAAGGAGCTCAGAAGAAGGGAGAATTGCGGAGTCAAGAGCAGTTCTCATCAGCACCTTAGAGAGGGGAATCTTTGCTAGGCTGGCCTGAAAAAAAGCAGATATATTTTTTCCCTGTATGAAATCAGTTCCTCTGGTATTGTATTTCCTCGCCGTTATGAACCTCCCTTTCCATTATGTTTTCCAGCTGGCCCAAATAGAGCAGTGCTCAGTTGAGAGGCCTCTTTTTATCTGAGGCCTTTTTAACATTGATTCCTCTGTAGTCTTTTGAATGGAAATGCTGCTGTTGCTGAACAGAATTGCTCTGAGAGATACGGAGTGGCTCCGCGGTTGCCCTCTGTGAAGGCAAACTGAAATGCTAAGGATCTATCTATGCAGGGAAGGGGATCTGCATCATAACAGGCCCTGTTCTAACATGTGCAAATAATTGAATACTGTAATTACTGTCTCAAGGGATTCATCCCCGAATCGCTGCCTTTTGCTCTCAGTTACTATCACATTTCCAGGAAGAAAGGCATTACCATAACGTGGCTGCTGGCGCTTTGTGGGGAATGACTTGGTGGTTTCCATTTGCTCCGTTATGGCCAAATCCATAAATCATGAGTTGACCCCGTATTGGCGGAGGGGGAAGGATGGAGGGGAGCAGCGTTCCGGCGCCGGAGGTGGTACCATGGCAAGTGGCACCGAGGCCTGGGCCCGCAGGGTGATGTTTGTGTCTCTGGGTGCCAACCCCAGGGAGAGGCTTCACCGGTAACTTCCTCCTGTACTGAAAGAGGGTTCCATGGCAAAAGGAAGACCAAGGTGTAGCCGGGTGAGCTGAACGTGCCCCGGCTGAAGGGAGGAACCAGCTGGGCACGTGGCTTTGGGAAGAGCAGGGCTGCGCTTGGCGCTGCGTGGGGACAGCAGTGTCCTTTGGAGAGTGAAAACAGCCCTTCCAATCCCTTGACCTGCTGCTTCCTGCCACCTTGGGCTGTTTGAAGGCCAGGAATAGCGGGGTTCCTGCCAGCCGCCCGGGAGAAGCAGCTCCCTGGGGATGAGGCAGCTGTTCCCGCTCGCAGCCTCGGCGCATCCGCACGGAAGCGGAGCCCGGGGCTCTGCTTCGGTGCTCTGTCCCTGCCTGCAGCCAAGGTATGTTTTGCTGCATGTAATTTATTTGTGTTTTTTTTTTCTCCCCCCTCCCACTTTTTTGAGCCATTAGGAGACAGCTCTCCAACCCAGTTTTCCCTCTAATGATCATTTCTGCATGAAGATAAAAAAGTCTTCTGGAGGATTCCCTTGAGGACCAATTTGGAGTGTAGTTTTGATTGAATTAGCTGGATGTATGTAAATAGAAGCGCACATTTAGCAGAAACTCAGATGAAAGGAGGGCTCCGGGCAGGCGCTGAGAGTTAGCCTGCAGCAAGCACCTTGTGCAAAACCCGCACTTGTGCCTTTTATCGCAGTTCATTCCTCTTTCTCTCATCTTTCAGTCACTGGTGAAGGCCGTTGTCGTGAGGTGCTGCTTTGTTTTGGGTGTTTGCCCCCTGGATCCATCTCAGTTCTGTGGCTGGGCCCTTTCATGTAGTAGTTGGCCATGAACAAGATGCTTTTGTGCTGGTCTCCAAGCCTTCATGTTCATGGATAACAGGAGTCATAAATATGGATGGTGCAATTTGTCACTGTGAGCTGGGAAGAGGATTGAGGACAGTGCTCTAACGAGCTGCTCTGCCCATCCTGGGGGCTGCAGTGACCACAGAGAGGAGTTTTTTGGCTGTGCCCACAGTGACTTTTATTCCCCTTCAGCCAGGGATTGTCCTGCTAGAGGTTTGCCCGAAAAGGAGCTTTGCAGCAAGGGACAGAGCAGGGGCAGCCGCTACAGCCGAGGCCTGGAGGGTCCCATGCCCAGCCCCACGTCCCCACCACCCCGATGAGGAGCAGGGGCTGCAGCTCGAGGAGGGACAGCCAATTTGCACCTCTGCTCCGTGCGTTCCTGTCGGCTCTGGGCTCACCTTCGTGAACTTGCAGAGCAAGGTGACCTCCAGGGGCTCTTTTTCCCTTCTCATACCTCGAGTCTTAATTGCAATCTTTCCCTTGCCTGGTAGTTAGTCTTATCTGAGTACCTCATGGGTCGTAACATTGTCCTACTGCTGGTTTTGCACTAAAACCACCTATTCGTCTCCCTGTGAAAAGCCATGACCTCCTCCAGAAGTAGCTGCGACCACGGTACAGCTCTAGTCCTGGAGCTGCCTCTGTGCCATGGGGCTGGAGGGGTCCCTAATTTGTGTTGCCTCTGCAAACTAGAAGCTATAAAAGGTTGGTCTTTTCACAGCAAACAACAACTGTGCTTCGCCTTACAGTTACTTATAATTGGTTGTGCCTCTAATGCTTCAAAGTCTCCTAGGAGTGCTGATGTCTCCAGGAGCATAAGAGCCCCTTGGAGTCCTGTGCACAGAATTATCACATTTACTGCAGCCCTGCCAGGACAGTCCCCTTGTAGCTGGGCTGTTCAGCCAGGGCCTGATTCAGTTCAGATCCATGTCCTTGCTCGGCTTGGCACGTGCTGCTGTGTGCTCGGATACCTGCATCGCTTGGAAAAGCCCAAGGAGGACGAGATGCTGCCCTCCTTCACCCTGCAGAGCCACAGCCTGGCTCTGTGCCTTTTCCTGGGCTCTGGGAGTTACTCAGGTAGAGGCCAAGTCCTGTCGTGTTGTACACATTAACTGGAAACAAAGCAAGTCCCAGCAGACGCCTGAGCAGATGCCAAATGTCTAATTTGATGGGAAATGCTTAATTACTTCTCTCCAGCCTGCTCTTTTTTTCATTTTTTTGAAAATACCTCCCTCACTGTGTGAAATGTCCTCTCTTTTCCAAGCAACAGTTTCATGCTCTGCTGTATTGCTCCTTGATCCCTGCAGGAAGCTAGGGAATGCTGCCGGGGGCTTGGGGGAAGGCTGGGATCA
The DNA here is from genome assembly GCF_000705375.1 of Tinamus guttatus. Next base: position 53,648 of record NW_010577421.1, on the reverse strand, counting down.
TTTTGGACAAAGTCTTTGTATCTTGTTATTACTCCCAGTTTCACGAGCAGTTTTCCCCCATGAAATCCTTTGGGGCTTTTGAGCTTTTCTTTCTGCTTTCTGTCCCTTTGCTCCAAAGGGTTTGTGCTCCTGCTGTTCTGCACCGCTTGTCCAGTGACAAATTCTGATGGATTTGTCCCTAAGTGTGACAAGTATTTATGAAATCCTGGCCGCTCTTGCAGGATAGAACATCTCCCCTGCCCCAGCAGGGAACAGCAGTTGGCTAAATAAACCTTCAGAAGGACAGGAGTGAGGATTTGGATATCCATCCCTTAGACTGAGGCTGGGGCTGTTTTCCAGGCCGCTCACCAGCTGGGAGCGCACGGCCGGCAGCAGCTTCCCGGGATGGGGAAGGCGCTTTTCCACCTTTTCTGGTTCCTCATCCCATCTGAGCACTGTGCTGGGCAGGGATGTTCAGTGTAGACAAGGAGCGTGTTGATGCTGTACGAGGATGATGAATGAGTTGCTTTTCTTCATCTTCTGAAATCCTCCCTGTGATAAGCGACTCTCCAGTGCTCCGGTATCACAGTTTCCCAGATCTGCCCGTGTACCTTTGCCAATGTTCCCGTTTGCCGGGTCTCTCCCCACATCCCGGGCCAGCCGGGCAGTGCTGGAGCCCTGTCCCGGGCCAGGAGCACCACCAGGGAGGAGAGGAGGCGGCCGCGATGGCTGTGCGCGCTCACGCAGCGTCCTCACAGACGGGGGGACGGAACGGCACCACGGACGCTTATGGGACCTGACACATCCTCCTCCTCTGCACACAAGCAGCCTGTAGCGCTTCGTTTCCTGACATCATCACAAAAAAGTGAAACGCGAAAGGGACAAGAGGAGGAAGCAGCGTTTGCTTTTTTATTTGAGCAGCTCCCTCACGTTGCCCTCGCTCGGGAGCCTCCTCGCGCTGACCTGCACCCGGGCCAGGCGCAGCCCTGCGCTGGGGCGCGCGCGGCCTCTCCCACCGGGCCCGGCGTTTGGAGCAGCCTCAGCCTCATCCAGAAACAAACCCAGAGCAATTCACTTTGATGTGTAAAGTCTGAATTAATGAAATGACTGAATTAATGCTCTGTGCCTTTTGGGGAAGAGAGCAAGGGGAACACGTTGGCCTATATTTCATGAGAGGAAAAAGAATGATTTCGTTGCAAGCACCAAGCCAAGGCTTCTTTACATCACGGTTCCTGCTGTCACTAAACGCAGGGTCTCTGAACCTGCCCCGTTCCTTGGACATCAGCTTTATGCTGGATGGATACTTGTGGGCTGCTGACCAGAACAGGAAAGCTTTTCCTCCTGGGGTGGCAGAACCCCAGGAGACTTCCCACTTTTAGATATCAAAATCCAGGATATTGGGTACAAGAGCAGCATGTAGGTGACTGCAGTGCTGCCGTTGCCAGGGCAGGATGAGCAGAGGGATCCTGGCTACCCTGGGGCAAGAACCCCCTGCACAAGGAGAGAAGCAGCACGGGTGCAGCGAGAAACGGGGCGCTGAAACCAGGGGCTCCTCTGGCTCTTCATGGCCTTGTGCAATGGGACCCTGTTGGAGGAGAGCAGAAATCCCCTTCTGAGGAGTATTGTGAAGATAAATGTCTTAATATTTGCGAGGCACTTGGATGCTATGGTAATTAATCCTATAGAAAAGGCACGCCCATGCAAAACAAGAATTTCTATATTTAGAGCAGGCTTTGAACAGGGCGAAGGAGCTGGCCTGAAGAGGCCTGTGATTTTTTCCATGGTGCTTTCTCGTTTTGTGCTGCAGTTCCTGTTGGTTGTTTTGGAAAGGGTATTTTGGGATTTATTCCTTTCTGCACAAAGTGCTGTTGGGATTGATGCTGGGCTGATGGTGAAGGAGCAGAGCAGACTGAGAGGGACAAAGCAGTAAGCTGTATTTAGTAAATTGTTCAATGCAAAATGTCCTTTCTGCTCTCTTCCATGGACTTTATTTGGGTGGAAACCTACTGGGGTTATGGTGACATCTTCTAGGATGGCTTGTCCCAGCCTCTCCATCTGAAAAGCTATAGTCTCGTCTCAAAATCATTTCAGGTGACCCTGCGCCTCCTCTGTTGCTCCTTGACTGCTCTTGCGCTGCTGGAGGAAGCTCCGAGTGGTTTGTTTGCATTTTCCTGCACGGCTCCTGTAAATCTCTCCTCCTCTGCTCAGGTGTGACTTATGGCTCCTCAGAGGATTGGGGAAAATCACCTGGAAGGGCTGGAAAACACCAGTTTGCTGGCCAAACAGCCAGGGAGTCATTTGTTTATAGCGGCAGTGAGAAGTGCTGCTGGAAATCAGGGCTCTGCTGCTCTGGGTGGCAGCACCGTTGGCCGTGTTGTCCCCTATAGTGTGGGATGGCCCATGGGGCACGTGGCCACAGGGCACCTTGCGGCCTGTACGGACCCTTTGCCCCTGAACTTGAGCAAATGGCCCTTCTACCACCTTCCCCCTTGGGATCTGTCCTGAAACCGGGCTCCATAAAGCTGTGGGAGCGGCACTGCTGCTGGTGGCCCTGGCATAAATGGAGCTCCATGGGTGGCTGGGCTGGATGAGGATCCTCAGGACCAAAACGCGGTTCCTGCCCAGCAGCTCAGTCAAGCAGGACCCGACATGGGCCCAGGTCACCGCAGAGAGCGGGGACGTCCCTTCCCTGCCACATGGGAGGGTGCAGACAGGGTGACCAGGGAGCCTGGGGGAGGTGTTGGCGCTGCCACCACGCGCCACTTGGGTTCTGCAGTGACGGAGCCCGCAGAGGAGCAAGCGGCGCCGTCCGGGGGGCGGAAGGCTGGGCTGGATCGGGCTGGTGTCAGGCGGGATCCCGCTCCGTGGAGGGCAGCGCGGTTAGTCTAGGTTGACACGGGTGTAACAGGAGGGCTGGACTCGGCTTTGGGCATCTAAGAAATGTCGTAGGTCCTGATTCGTCAACGTACTGAAGTGTGGCTGAATTCTTCCCAAAGCCCCTGTGTTAGTGTTTCGCTGACATGGGACATCTATTCAGAAATAAAGGAAAGACTAAAAAGAACACTTCTGAAATGGCTTCTTTCTGACAAGCAGTGTAATTGGCTGCAAACACAAGAAAACACTTTTTAGGCCAGGAATTTTTTGTATATTAAACAATATATTTAATTGCAGAAAGCAGCATCTAATGAAAGTGTCCTGTCAATCATGACAACAACATTGCTCATACAGTGTAATTGTTATTTTGATAATGAAAGAATGTAGCATTATCTCATTCTGAACCAAAAAAGAGTGGTCATCATGTAGAGAATTTACTTTTTCATTGACAATAACCTGTTTCTGTACAATGTTATAATCATGACATAATCGCACTCTTGAGATGATACGAGCACTTGTCTGCTCCTCGTGCATCAAAATACCCCAGGGATGTAATTAGATCATGGCTACTACACTCGCTGACGAGTCTTATTGCTTAAATATTGCAAGGCCTGAACATTGATATGTACGGAAAGCATTAAATATTCATTTGCTGATACACTTACTTATAAAAATCTCATTTCTCTATTGAGTAAGCGGTAGTTTTCAGGTCACCCAATTCAATAGCTGTGAAGATATTTGAGGACTCAGGGATTTTTGCTCATTTGAAGTTCTGTAGTTTTCTTCTTCCTGGGCAAAATAGATGTAGTAGCAACTTAACTAGCAAATGGCCTGGCTGCTCGCTGTTGGGAGAGGGAAATGCATTTCTGTCACGGCTTGTGTGCTGATGGTCCCCGATGCTGCCGGGGCAGCCGCCCCAGTCCAGTTCACATATATCTGTATGTGAATGTGGTGCTGCACGTAAAACACCCGCTCCTTCACCCTGCGTAATGCACGGACTGGCCCTCGCTCACCCTCGTGTCTCCTAAACCATGGAGGGGAGGCAGGAGTGTTCATTGCGCTACAGGAGAAGAGCCGAGACCTCTGTTTCATTTTTTCCAGCTCCCTGAGCGTTGTGAACAAAAATTCATACTTTGGATTGCTGCAAAGTGTTTGCGTTTTCCAAAAGATTAACAAATTCCCCAGTCCTTCACAAAAGCCTGCCTTATTTGTGATGAAGCAACCTGCTCTACCTCCCTGGTAATTTTTTGCCCTGGCAGTCACTTGCGGTGAACCTGGAGTGAGCAGCTGGGGTTTGAGTGACCTCCGTTTCAGAAAGGAAAAATGACCCATGTTAGCAGCAATGTTGGATGATGCCTCAGCTTTAAAGAGGCAAAACCAGTTTGTTCCAGGTCTCTAAACAGCACAGAATTGTCTGGCTCATGTTTCTACCAATGGGTGTTGGTTAGAGCTGTGGATGGAACACGAATGTATGAACTCATGTTGTCGGTACTGTATGTTCATGAACGTTACACCTGCTTTGTGGATTTTGTCTCTGTGCTGTCTGTGTTTGCTCCTCTCCTCTGTGTTGCTCTGGTTGCTGGGAGTGCCGGATTTGCTCCTTTTAGGCTGTTTGGGCTGAGGAAGGAACTCGGTTTCACGGGCAGCGCGTCAGCGTCGTCTCGGGCAGGAGACCCGGCCGGGAGCTGTCGGGGACGCCGGCAGCGCGGGAGCAGCCAGCGAAGCTGCGCGAGGTGCTCGTGCCCCTGGGTGCTCCCCGCTGCGGCGCTCCGCGTACGCGATGCGCAGACCCGGGGCTGTGTTCCTTGGGGACACCTTAAACCTGCCCGCATTGATCTCTGGAGCACAGTTTTGGGTGCTTTGGACCGCAAGGCGAGCGGTGTGCGCTGCTCCAGTGGCCCACGGCGCCGAGAGCTGGTATCACTTCCTGCACCAAATACAGTGAGGCAAAGGAGCCCGATCCAGTAGGATTTTGCTTTATTTTTTTAAGAGGGAAAAGCACCGTGAATTCCCAGGTGACCAACCCAAAGGTTCCGATGTCTTGTCTGTTGGAGTGACTCGTAAACCCAGCTGTCAGTAGAATCCATTGCCTCACTGATGATGCCTCCTCGGGTACAAACGTCTGCCCAAGGAGGAGGACATCCCTGCATCCCAGGCAGCCAAAGCTTCTAGCTGGGGTGTGGGCTCCTGTGCAAGTGTAAGAGGATCCTTCAAACTAAGAACTGCCTCTGGGGCAGAAAAGGGAAGAAAAAAGGAGACTCTGGTCTTGCCCGAAGTACCGTGGTGGCAGCTTGGTGCCGTTTGCCTGCTGTGACGGGGAGCTGCGTGTGGATTGGCAGTACCAAGTTGTGCTTGTTATTGTGCTCATATTTTGTTACTTTAAAAAGGAGAAAAAAAATGGTCAAGAGACCTCTTGTTTTCTTGCTTGTTTTTCTCTGTTCGGCACCAAAGAAATTATATTATCAGGCTCAGGTATGTAGCTATTTACCAGTTGTTTGGAGGAGAATACCACTATACAATCGGCCCTTTTGGATTTCCACTTCATGTCCTTGAAAGGAAATTAAACAAACTCCTCTTAATCTGTCTCCAACCCTTCAACCCCTAAGAAAATGTGAAGCGAAGTGGAATCGGGGAAGGGATATATGCCAAGCAGTTTGTCCATGAGATGCATTTGTTTTTAATTGCCTCATTAAGTCAAGTTATGATGCGTTGTGTGACCTTGGCCAATGCAATGTGACATAATGCGATGCTGTCAGACGTTCTGCAATAAGGGTGATATTCACTCGACTGGAGTTTTCTTGCTGTAGAGACCCGGGTAGAGCAGTCGCGTGTGCCCTGCCACGAGACCAGGCGACGCTGCTAACGCTTCTTGTCACGGGGGGCTGCTGTTTTTCCCTTAGAAATTAATGCCTTGGTAGCTGTATGGGAAAGAAGTCCTTATAACTGTGCAGGAACCGGGAGAATTCCCTGATCCAAGATCCTGGAAGTCTGCGTGGCAGCTGAGAAGGGGTTTGCTTTGCTGGCCGCCAGGTCGCTGGAGCCTGCTCTTATTTCTTCACTTCTTTTGGTGGGATGGATAATGGAGAGGGTCAAAACCTTCCTTCTCTTGCTGTGATAGATGGGTTTTGTAGGTCTAAAACTGTTTAAATACGTTTTTTGGACACTCAGAACTGAAAATGTCTTGGATATATTTCTCCAGCAAAGAAAGCAAGCACCTCTGGTAAATCAATGTGCTTCACTTGTTCTGAACCCTATAAGAAAGAAAATGACCGTTTTAAACACCATTCTTTTTTTCATTTTCTCCCTGAGAATTCCCTAGTTGCTATTTTTTCCTAGACTGTGATGAATTTTTGGACTCAGTCCAAACTTAAGGATATTTCTTTGTCCCTCTTCACTCACCCTCTCCTTTTCCAGAAAAAAATAAAATGAAGTTTTTGGATGAGGTTTTTGGAACCAGTATTTTCATGTGCAGATCTGACTCGCTTGGCCCATCTCTCCTTGAAATAAGACGATGCCAGTGTGTTGTTACATCACAAGTGGATCCATTTAATTATCAAGATCTGGACAGCTGACCTGGATGAAGCTCCGCTGTGTGTGAAGGCTCCTGTAAGTCTTGACAGCAGGTTCTAACAGCTGAGTCAGGCGGAGCCCTTGAAATACGACGTTTGGAGCTCTTGGTTGGTAGTAAGGAGTCTGAGCTGCCACAGGCTTTCTTCTTTTTTAAAAACATTTAAAGCCTTCTCCTCCCTCAGGACAAGGATGTACTTGAGATCCTCTGGAAATGGATGCGGCACTATCTGTTCTCCGACGGCGGTCATTGCTCTGCATGTTCCTGAAGGAAACCAGAGTTTTAGAAAGTTTTGGAGAGAAAACGATTTGCATGAATGTTTACTGAAAAGTGGATTTCCATAATCATTTGTGAGGTTTGGGGAAGAAAATAAATTCTGAATCAGAACAGATCTACACTGAGAAATTTCCCTCAGAAGTGAAATTTCACAGTGTTGTTGATGGAAACGCCCAAATGTGTTTTCCGAAAAGTATTTTGCTGTCTCGCATTTCTGTGGGACTCTTGGCTGAACTTGGCATTACTCCTGTCAGCTTCGCTTGCTTGGGAAGCTGAGAAAAGTCCTGTCAAGTCCAATTTGCTGTCGTTGGGGCCTGCGCAGCTCGGAGGATCTCTGCGCTTCCAGGGCAGGAGGGAGTTTCCAGGCTTCAGGTAGGATCCAGAGGCTGTTTAGTAGTTTTCCTTAAAACACACCAGCCCTTTGGAACAGGATATATTCTATCAGAAAACCCTTTACTGTTCATTCTTCCTCCTCTTTTTGCCTTCTGCTGGAGCAACATGGAAACGTCGGCACTTCTTTTGGGGCCAAAAGCCACTGAGCTAGAACTTAGTCCTGTTAATATCAGTAGAGCTTTTACCATAATAAAATTCTTCAGCAAGGACTGTCATTCATTTGGGGCTGCGCTGCAGTGATTACTTTTTTCAATAAGAGCTTCACGTTTACCTGGGTTTACCTCTAGTGATTATGGGAGTAAACCTAAATGTCTGGGGAGAACATGCTAAGCTTCACCGCCCTTGGTGACAGGACTCAGTAGTAGCTACCCCTGCAAGCCCAAGGGTTTAGGCATCTGCTTTATTTGGACTATCTTCGAATTACATCCCCCAGGAGCTTAAGGGAGTGAAATAATCTGCACTGACAGTGCACGGTATGGAAATGTCCTGCTTTTCCAATTCTTCTGACACATGGCTTCGATATACGGAAGCAAAGGCAGATTGATGGCTGAGAGCAAGTGGAAATTGTGCTGAGGTTTGACATAAGGAATGGCAGAAAGCAGCGGTGGGAGAAAGTAGGCTGGAGAAGGAAGGAGGAGGAGAAGGGAGATTTGGTTCAGAAACATCATTCCTTCCATTCCTTCATGTCCAACATCCTGATGCGGAAACTCGACTTCTTCAACCAGAAACAATACTCTGCATCGCTTTGCTTTGCAGAAGTATCTTTTTCAGATAGTTTTGTTTCAAGCCTGTTTGTACCAGGTCAGGAGAGCAGAGCCTTTGGGCACCTGTAATAAGCCCATGACTTTGTTTCCAAGCAATATTTCTTGAGAACATTAAGAACAAGGTGGTGGTTAACAGCAGTGAGCTGGCTGCATCTTGCTGGGGAAGGAGGCTCCAGGGGCCAGGACCGTAATTAGTAGGGAGTGATGAGCCAGCTCGGATACTTTGGCACTCAAGCTGAGATCCTACATGGAAGCTAGTAGGAAAGAGGGATGGCAGCAAGAAACGTGAGCTTTTTTTCTTGTGACCTTCCTCAGAGTGAAGTCCTGGCTTGCTGGAATCAATTTGTAAGAGCAAATGCATTTATTTCCTCCTAAACAAGCTTAGATCCTAGTATCAAAGCCGTAATCCCTTTGCTGTTCGAGGGCTTTGCAGTTGTGAATGGATCTGCTCCCTTGGCAGGGCCTTGGGGAGGCCACGTGCTCTTGGGCCTCTTCTGAGCTGGGTGGTGGAGGCCGCAGCCCCGCGGGCTGCAAGCGCTCTGCGTCCTGCAGTAAACTCGTGGGGCAGGAGGCAGCAGGACTCCCTCCTTCCAGGATTTTTTCCTTGGCCAGTTCTCGGCAGGATCGGAGCTGTTTCTGGTAGCTTTGTGTGACTCAGTGGTGTCTGGCTTGGTTTCTGTCTCAGTAGTTCCAGAAGTGTTTTAGCCAAGTGATGGAGATAGGCAGGTACCAGCATAACCTTCATGCGTGGTCCTCCTGCACACTTCGTTCTTTCGTTGTGTGTAGTACTGCATAGCACTAACGAGTAACAACTAACTACCAAAAGTACTGATAGCACTAGCACTAATCATGCTAGTACTTACAGTACTCTATGGTATAGTACTTTATAGCATTATTATTACTTTATTAATAGTAATTATTATTGCTACTAATGCTGCTTATATTATATTGTATTACTTTCTATTACTCAATAGTACTATACAGCGCAATTTCTCTTTTCCAGATCTTCACTTTTGAGCCTTAAAGGTTCAAATCAGAATTTGAGCTGTGTGTTTATGAACTTTTTGCTACTGTAGGAGCTGGAGATGAGCCTCTACCAGGATAACTAAAAGAAATCATCACAACAGAATTGTTCAAACTTGATACTTCTGTACTACTTTGATGTTTACTGGTGCTATGCTCAAATCTGTGTTCCTCTTTAGATAAGCATTGAAAAAAGCAGTGCTTCTCTGAACTTGTTTTCTCCTGTGACTATCCCCCATCCAGCATTTGGGGCTGTATTTGAGTTCTTATCATCCAAATTTACCCGTTGAATCCCAACAAACTTTCAGAAGGTTGTAGCATGGAAATGTTGACCCGGAAGCATGAAGTTGTGGCTTTGGGAAATGGAAGCGAAGTGAGCAGTGGCTTGGCTTTTGGCATGGGTGTGTAAACGCTCACAGAACAAGGCGCAGAGTTTTGCTTCGGCAGTTTTGTGTTCTCTCTTCAGTTTCCTTTCAGGAGAGAGGTGGCCGATACCTCTGCGTGCCCCAGGCCCGGCCTCCGCAGCGCCCAGGACGTGCCCGGGCGATGCCGTGGGCACCAAGTGCCGTTTGTCCCTGCGTCCCCAGGGCAGCAGCTCTCGCCCAAGCTGCTGAGCTTCGACTGAGCGCAGCCATGAAGCCCTGCTCTGAAAGCACAGCAATCTGCAGAGGCCAACAGGGCTCTCCTGGTGCCGAGAGAGCTTGTAGCTAATGCCAGCCAAGTGAAGGAAATGAAGATAATTGCGGGAAAGGACCTGGAAAGAGAACGGGCAAGTTGGTCAAGTTTGTATTTTACTGAGATGTGTTTAATGGCCAATCATGATAAATGGTCTCTCTCTGTTCCCTGGTCTCAGCATTGCTCTTATTGTTTTAGTGAAGGCACCGTGGAAGGCACTGAAATTTATGGATATAGCTGAGGTAGCACTTGTTGACTCCACAGCAGTTACAGCCTCTTATGTATCCACAGACAGACAAGTATGTGCTTTCCTCCCCCAAATCTGCACCTGGTGCTTTAAAAATGAGATTTTAAATAACTGCCTGATTTTTTTTGGCAGTTATAAATTCAGAGACAACATCCTCTGGAAATGAACATGAACTTAGCGTGAGCAGTTGGGACTAGCTGCCTAAAATCCTTACTGATCTGCCAGGCCTGTGCTCTTCCATTGCTTGTAGCTTTTGAAACTCCCAACCCCTGCTGCACACAGGTGGCAAATCTCAAATGTTGTCTGCTTTCTTCATTGGCTTCCATTTATTGTGTTAGTTATTATTTTGTAATAATGTTAAAAGCCCAACCTAATTCTCTTTTCAAATTTCAACAAGAGCCTCAGCAATTGTCTTCTCAGGTTCTCATGGTCTTTGAAACAGCTAGAAAATATCCAATAGGTGGTTAAAGGACAGGGAGTCAGCAGAAACTCGCAGAAGGGTCAGTACTGCAAATTGCCATTAAAATAGATGAGAACTTCATGACGTGAACCCTACTGCATTCCCGCGTGGTGTGATTAATAACTGCAGCAAGCAGGAAGGCATTTTATGGTTTCTCTACCCTTGCTATGCTTAGCAGAAACCTGGACTTAAGCAACAAGCTGGCCAGGTGTCTTCTGGCAGAGCACATTGAGGCACAGGCCTGCCGTTGGGCATGCGGTGGTGCTTGGGCCATGGGGCACGTCCTTGCTTGGAGGAATTCCCTCCTCGGAGAGGGCAGTGTGTCCGCAGCGCGGTCGGTGTTGGGTGCGTGTGTGCGCGGGGAGCAGCGCTGCAGCCGCAGGGATGTGGGGGTGACCTCCTCGCTGCCAGGCACTGCCTCTGCAGGAAGGTGCTGCAGTTGTGCCCGAGATCGGCCTGCAAAACCCGCACGGGGCCGTGGTGTGTGCTTGTATCTGATGGTTGTGACAGGGGGAACCACGCAGAGACAGAAATGGGTTTGTTTTTGTGGTCCTCTCCCACTGGGGTCTTCCGGCTGAAAACCAACCATTCTTGGGCACGCGGTAGACCTGCTGCGCCCGTAATCGCTACGAATTACGGCTAACAGCACTGTCTGCTTTCCCGTTTGGATCCCAGAGGATGCTGCAGTGCCCAGAGTGTGCAATAATCCCGCTGGCTGGAGAGCAGCCCCTTCCGTGGCGCGGCGCTGGCTCGCTAGAACTATGCTTGGAAGAGGAGGGAGGAATAGTTCAGGTGAATTTACCAATATTAAATTGTTGTTATTGATGTTTTCCTAAATTCTACCCAAATTTTGGCTCAAATTGAACAACTTCAGCTAATTGCAGGAAGGAGAATGTAAAGCTAAGTGAACAGGACATGAAAGAAAGTCAGATTGCCTGAGTACAAACCAAAGTGCTTCCAGTTCCCACAGCATTTAGTGAGTTTCTGTGGAAGATTTTCACCCCTTAAATGCTTAACTCTTTGAGGCACTGATTCTTGGCAGTGATTTCAGGCCTTTAGTTGAAAAGAGCAACTTGCTGCCTTGGCTCTAGAATAAAACTTGAAACCAGTGTGAGTTCAGGGTCTACAGAGCCAGCAACCAGGCCAGCCCTAAAGCAGAGAGCTTTCCAGAACAGGTTATTATTGACTATTATTCTTAAGGAATATATAATAATATAGAATATGTAATAATATTATTCTAATATTCTATATTATTATTCTCTCTGGCCGTTCCTGGCTCTGAATCCAACCCGTGACAGGGTCGGAGTGCTGCCCGTGCCACATCCATCCTCCTGCCATGTGCCAGGATTATCCTTCCAGTGCTGGGGTGAACTGCGACAAGCAGCGGCACGAGGAGGGGGCAGCTGGCTCGGGGGAGCCAGAGGAGCCTCCGGAGAGCAGCGGGAAGGCGGATCTCTGCTCTTGCAGAGCAGCCCCATTGGAAGCCAGTTCCAGGTGGGTGTCGGGAGAGGAGCTGCCCGGTGCTGCATCCCGAGTGCTGGGACACGTCTCTCAAAGTCGCTGTGGGGAGTTCTCTAAATGCTGCTCGTTGGGCACGGAAGTTTTCAGAGCAGGATTAGATGAAGAATGGGAGGAGCAGAAGCGAAAGCCTGAGTGGATGGCCCTGGCCATGAGGTCCAGGTGGTTCACGGTGAGTTGTTGCCTTTCTAAATCCATCACTGAGGCACTGGGCACCAGTGCAGCCCAGCAGAGCCGGTGGCAGCAGAGTCTGCCCCACTTCCCCGCTGCTCTGCACGCTCGGGCCCAGCTCAGTCCGTGCACTGGACAGTGCACAATGTCTGCACCATGCACAGCGCAGCTACGAGATAACCTGCTGCTCCCCCTGCTTCCCCTCTTCGTGTGCGCTGTTCTTCCTCGGCTGGAAACGCACGTTGGGCTCGGAAGCCCTGGGGCCATGTAGCCTCCCCTGAGTTGCATGGATGGACAACACAATCCTGCAGGTCTCCCTTTGCCACTTTCTAGACTACGATGGCTCTGTTGGAGAGCCCCGGATCTGGATACTTTTTCATATCCATAGCCTGTTTACTGCGTGATTGCATGGCCCAGTTGGAGCCTGTTTCAAGCCTGTGGCCTGACGTTTGCTGCAGACAGCACCGGCACGCTGAAGATGACAGTGATACTGCAGCAGAGAACATTTTCCTAGCCCATATTTATGGGGGGCGTCATGATGCTGTGGCAGGCAGGAAAGTGCAGAACGACCCGTGTACAAGTGACACTTGCAGCCACGTGGCAGGTGAAAGTTGTAGCTCGGAGGTCTCGTTGCTCCTTTAAAGCTCCTCTTGGTGAAGTGCTGCACAGTGTCCCCACTGTGTGGCTATTCTGCTGCTCACTGTTTTGCTGCAGTTTAAAATCCTAACGGCATCATGGGAAGAGGCCTGTGCTTCGAGTAACCTCTGCAATCGT
>NW_010577421.1:0-40409 GCF_000705375.1 Tinamus guttatus | reverse complement strand
TGCGGGCCAGGTCTCATTAAAATCTAGGCCCTAATGAGCGAGCAGCGGGGAGGATGGTGGCTCTGCTCCGCGGCGCTGCAGACTGGGCCAGGCTGAGAGCTGGGGGGTGACAGGGTGACCCCAGGCTGCTGGTGGCCTTGGCATCGTGGAGGAGGGGACAGGTCAGGGCTTGCTCAGCGGTGAGAACAGCTCTATTTATAATGCCCTAAACAAAGGGCGGAATAATTTAATTTGTACCTTCATTAATGCTGTCTGCAGCAGGGTTTCTTTGCAATTATAGTGCTATAAATGGAGTTTTGGGCACGTTAATGGGCTGCCAGACCTGCTTCCTGGCACAGCCGGGTCCATCCCACATGTGCTTATCTTGGAGAAGGGCTTCGGTGTTCCCTTAGCCCCCCCTGCCCTTGGTGCAGAAAGCTCCTGCAGAGCTGGCAGATCATTGCGGGAAGAACCGCAGCTTTTGTTTTGGGAAACCTCCTTCTTGTAGAGATCACTGGATGCCGACGGGAATGCCCTTGGCAGTCTGGACCCTGCAGTCCCAGAGCTGGGAGCCCTGCAACTCCCAAGGGAGACCCGTCCTGTAAAGAGGAACTGGGTGCCCAAGTACCCCTGCGGTTTGGCCCGGTTTTGACATGGTCGTCGGTGATGCTGAGTTGCCTCTGTTTTTGGTTCCCATGGGTTGGATGGGTTAATTAGGCTCCCCTAAAGCCACGTGTAATGGCTTGATTTCCAGCCTCCATAAAGGTCCCTGGATTTTGCGTGCGGCTTCCCAGTTCTGCTCGTTCCCCTGTCGCCTTTCCCAAGCACACACGGTTATTTCTCCCTTAATCTCCTAGCAGAAAGGAAATGCATCCTTCTCTTAGGTGTTTGGCTAGTGTCCGAGGCCAGCGAAGGGCCTAGATGGACCACTGTGGTCTGCCCCTTCTTTTCCATTGCAGTCGCTTTAAAACATCAGAGGCTCGTGGTGATGCTGCCTGCTTTGGACAGAGACTGTCTGCAGGAGTGTGTTAATGACGTCCTGGGCAGCCCCTTCACCTACCAGGGTCTCAGTTGCTGCTGCAAAATGCCAAGGCAGTAACCTGCCTTTTTCCCAAAAATGTGGGTGAGAAAGTGATTGCTGCAAGGTGCTGGGAGAGTGGGAGTAATTATTCGCATCTGGGGACTTCAAGGCTTTTTCCTACAGAGTGGACAGATCTTTAGCATTTTCCATAAACACAGTTATGCCTTGCTATCCGCAGTAGCTATTTCTAATCTTTGAAACGAAGCCAGAATTCTTCTTCTCTCTCTCTTTTTTTTTTTCCTTGAAGAGTCACTGCTTCTTCTGAGCTGATGCTGCCTCTTTTGCCTGAGGAGCATTTGAAATCTGCCAGAATGCATGAATTGTCGAGAACAGCAATTGCAAACCTCGTCCGGGCTGTGCTGCCCTTGCGAGTTGTTCTTTCCCAAGCCGTCAGGGAGCAGAAGCGGCTGCCCCGGCTGCCTGCGAGAGCCGCGGGTGGACTGAGGCACCGAAATCCTTCTCCCTCCTCCCCCTGCCACCCAAAACTCTCTCTCGGGGCGGAAAGCGGCTCCCGCCACGCGTGCACGCGCCGGCACACGCGAGTGCTCCCGTGCCTCCGAGTGACCTGCCTGCTGCGCAGCTCTCCCGCTCCCCGGGAAGCCGGAGCTGCCACGACACGGCAGCGGGGAAGATCCCGTGCCCTCCGTGCGGCCGCCAGGCTAAATGAACAAAGTGAACAAGGTCTTGAAGATCCTCAAAAAGTCGTCGAGGAGGCGGCGATGGAGAGAGGAGCTGAGGGTGGAGGAGGAGGTGGAAAGCCGGGAGCTCTGTGACCCAGGCGGTCTGTGCAGCCTGCAGCTCTGCGCCGGGGGTAAGGAAACGGGGACGCTCCCGCGCCGCTGCCTTCGCTCCCCGCTGCCGGGCGGCCGGAGAGCTGCCGAGCGCCGGCCAGCACCGGCCTGGCCTCGAGGGCTGACAAATCTTGGTGGGAGAAGGGGTAAGGGCAGGGAGCCGGGCCTTGCGGGTCCCCTTCCTGATCCCTGGCTTGTCTGTGACGGTGGCGTTTTGGAGGTAGGGGTGCAGCGGGGTGGTGTTCTAGGAGTGCTGAGAGGGTGCGCGGCTCAACTGGGTCACGGTTGAAGGGTGTTGTGACATCCTAAAGCTTTGAAGCTGGGATGTTTACCATGTGTATTTACACAACGGAGAAACCATGAGAAATGGGCACATTTAGGTTGCTCTTTTTTTCTGCGGGTTATTTTTGTCTGTAGGAGCGTACTGCTGTCAAAGCCAGGATCCAAATCGTGCTGTACCCACCCTTAAATTTCAAGCAAACTATAGGCTGCTGAAATGGTTCTTATTTTAGCTCCTCTGTAGAAAAGCCGAACGGGACAAGCGCAGACCTGGGAAAAGGGGAACCTACAGCATTCGCTGGCGTGTCCCATCGTGCTGGCACTTCCTGCGCGTGGCACTGACCTGGCAAAGGAACATCCGAGGGGCTGTGTGCTTAGCTGTGCGGCTCAGCTTCCTTTATTCTGTGTCAGAGGGATACTGAGGTCTTCTGAAAATACACTGCGAGTGCAACTAGACTCATGCGTAATGTAGGTCACTGCTCTTTTCGCTGTCGCACTTGATAGGTTGTTTGCAGTAGCATTGCTGCAGCCTTTGAACATTTTGGAGATTTGCTCTTTCTCCCTCCCTCTTGTTCACCTAACTCTGCTCAGCTGCTTCTAAGATGTTGCCTGGAGGGCCCTTGGAAGCACCCCTAGTGGTTCTACTGCTCCAGTCTCTTCATGCTCGGGTCTGCATTGTGAAGGTGGTTCAGCTCAAAAGGATGAGAGGTGGAAAGGCAGCAAATACCAAGGGCAGGGGGCATGCACAGCCCAGACGGTCCCTTTGGGCTTTTGAATGCAGTGCATGCATTAATTCCAACGCAGCAGTTTGCAAGGCGTTCTCTAGCGCATCTCACCTTCCTCTGGGACCCACAGCCAGCCCAGAGCACCTTCCTGGACCTTCCCCCATGGTTCTGAGCCTTCGGAGGACTCCTCAACTTCCCTCCCTGGTCCTTCTGAGATGTCCCTGCTTCTGTCGCTCGTTAGGCGCCCCGGTGACACCAACACATCCTTCCTTACCAGTGTCCTTCAACACTGGGCTCGATTTGACTGGATTTGATGTCAGTCATTCATCCCTTCATTTCCTTTCTTGTGGCCCAGTCTTCTTCCTCATCTGACCTTTTCAGGCTGCTCAAGAGCCTGAGATTCGTTTTTGCCACCTTTTCTTCAGTGATGTATAGCTCAAACGTATTTTGCTGAAACTTTTCATAGTATTTCTTAAATTATCTGTAGTTAGAAATTGATCAACAGATGAGCTAAGACAGTAGGTTAAGAAATGAAAAATCTATTGGTAACGGTAAGAAGATGGTGGAAATGTTTGCTAGCCCTAAATTGACAGTAATTATTATTGTTAAGCTTGTGCATATTTTACTTTACTTTTTAATAGAAAATCTTCAGCTGTTCGTATCTAGCCCCAAGTTTTCTGTTGCCTGCAAATGTGGACCCATCAGGGTTGAGGTTTATATCTAGTTCATATCCTCCTAAACGTCGTGTTCCCTTTTGGGTGCTTACCTCCATAGGCCTTTGGTTATTTTTAGTTTATCAGAAACATGAAACTGATCCTTTGAATCGGCAATTAATGGTTAAGTTATCCGGGAAAGAGCAGACAGGTGACGTGGATCTGTCTCAGGCCTCCAATGTGGACATCTCCCTTGGAGCTGCTGTTCCTCTCCATTGGTTGTGCGGGACGTGGAGGTGACCGGTGACGATGCTCAGCGGGGCTGGTTTCTGTTCCACGTGTGGCTTGAAGGACTGGGGCAAATGAACGTGTGAACATCAAAGGAAGACTTGGCTTTAGCACGTGGATATACATTAGATTCATAGGGAGAACCTCCACGGTCTCCTCTCTAATGTCTGGCTTAGCATGAGGTTTTGCCAGAGGCTGGACTGGGGGCTTTTTCTCCTAAATGTGCAATAGGTGATGGGTTAATGCTCCTTTCACCATCTAGACAACTGTGATAGAGATGGATTGCCAGGAAAAAAAAATCTGTTGAGGCAAATGAGGAGAAAAATAGTGAATTCCTGCAGTCAGGTTCTCAGCTGGCGGTTATTCCAGCCAGTTATATCTCCTCAATAAAATGTAAATGAAGGCAATCATTTATTTGCAGCCTGGAGGCCTGGTGGTGTGAAAAGATAAGAGAGCGTTTTCCTTTGTGTGGTCGAGGTGGCTCTTCTGCGTCTGCCACTGTCACTCTGATACCTTGGCAGCATCTAAATGTTGCCTTTGTTATTAAAAACACATATATGGGAGTCTAATGTCTTAAACAGATTAGCGTGGTGTTTACATAACCGTCAGCCAGCCCCGCTCGCCGCGGGCTCTCAGCCCTCGCTCGTTCCTTAGCAGGAATTTTTTTTTGTCATCCGCTGGCTTAAGACTGGTAAGAAAACAGTTTGTGCAAAGATAAAAGCAAGCAGAGATGAGCCTGTAATTTGTGGGGTTGTCTCTGGTCCGAGGGACGCGCAGGAGGGATTTGGGAATGCTGGCGAGCGGCTCCTCCGGAGGCTGCGGAGGAGAAACAAAGGGAGGGTGGGGAACGATAAGACCTGGCAGTGGCTTCGGGATAATCTCTGATTCATTCGGGCTTCTTTAATTGGCCTGTCAGTTTTGCACATCTCATGCATTTTCATAAGGATTCCTTTCTTTGCCTCCCGTTTTATCTCCTTGTAGCTCCCTGGATTTCCCCGCTGACATTCGCAGCAGATTTGTTCTGTTTCTTCCCCAGCCCGTTTCCAAGGGATGCTAAGTTGCCTGGCACCATTTCAGGATTCAGCAAAGGGGCTGCTTGGAAAATCCCACAGTATCTTCAGCCAAGGGGGAGATTTGGAATGGGAGGGGGAACTGCCAGGGACCCAGACCAATGTGCCTAGCTCTCTTTGAGCTAGACTCGGTGCGAAATGTGAACCCACATCCAAGGAATGTGGCTGGGCTGCTTTACAGCCCTTTGGGCCTGATGCCCTTTCAGAAGTGTCCCATCATTAGGAGCTTGGGGCTGGAGCTCTGGATGCCACGAGTCAAAACTAGTCCCTCAAAGCTAACTGGAAGCCAGTGCTGTGTTTCAGACTGTCAGCAAGGAAGTGGCCACCTCCCTGCCTGACAGAAACTTCCAAATAGACTTAAGGTACCACTGGTTTTGTATGTGCAGTGATGTTCCCTGTGGGGCCAGGGCAAGATGGGACTTGAGATCCTCCAAGAGGAAAAATGTATTTGCTGCTGATGCTGGAGAGCTGCCCAGAGACAGGACTCCCCAGGCAGGGCCCAGGAAACAGGGAGAGCTGCAGATGGTGGTGGGGGAGGCCGGGAGACCCCAGTCTCCCCCGTAGCCGGGTTTGGAAGAGGCATCAGCACCTCATGGTAGAGGAGCAGCTGCCGAGAGGCCCCTCCGCATCCCATCAGCAGGTCGTGTTCACGTGGCTTTTGTGCGTTGCACGATGGCACTTTGGTTTGTGGCAATTTGCAGTCCTGAAGGGTTGTCTCCTCTGCTCATATCTCATGGGTCGCGTTGTACAGCAGTAGCCCATTACGAAGCTGATAGTTTCATATCCAGCAATAAATTCAGATGCTGGATAAAGAGATTTGTGCATTCTTGCACCAATCTTTTTCAAACGTGGCTGGATGTAGAGCTGGCTCCCTCTGCCCTCAATGTAAAAGCAGTGGTAACTGCAGTGGTGTCTTTTCACTGTGCAACATCTAGATAAATGTCATTTTCAAACAGGAATTGAGGAAGTTAAGCAATTTGGTAAAGACTGTTCATTAAGTAAAGGGCAGAGGCAGGAAAAGGAAGAAGATCCTTTTGGCTGTGCGTTGGACAGGGCTGGCCCTGCCTGGGCACTGTCCTGTCGGGTCTCCTGATCCCCCGGGTGAGGGGACACCCTGGAGCACCAGCATCTCCCCCTGCTCATCTGCAGGGGTTTCCTCCCAAAGCAGCTGAGGCTGAATCCGTGGGACTTCTCCAAGAGCAGAGCTGCCTGTGCCCTGGGAAGCAGGACCACTTCAACAGCCGTGCCCAAGCCACAAGACAGAAACCAGTCTGCTGAGCTAGAAGGAGTTGCCCATCTTTAGCCTTTCTAAGTGATTTCCTTAGTGGTGACCACCACGAGGAAGAAGCCGTGTTCCTAAGCGCAGTCCTGAGCCTCAGCGTCCCCCTCTTTGCTAAGGAGCTGCATTATTCGTAGCTCCTCCTGGGAACCCCCTTGCCTGTCTTGCAGTAGCTGCAGAGCAGAGGTCGCTGGAGATTCGAAGGCCACTCAAGGCTCTTGGCTGATCGGGGATCTCCAACTTCCAGCAAAGACCATTGTACGGAGAAAGCTTTAGATCAAACAGCATCAGTCCATTGTAACCAAACATAAATTCCACTATGAAAATACTGTTTCAACATTTTCAGCAATTAAGCCCTTCTTCATCTGGACTCTATTTGGTGGTAGAAAATAATTAGCTGGTATTATCCTCCTTAGAATAAAGATAAGTGTTTTTATGTCTTTGCTGAAGGCTAATATTTGCAAAAAGAAAAGCAGATGAATTCCTTTAATCTCAGTGGCTTTGTCTGGATAAATATAGTTCTTTACTCTTAAAATTTCTGCATATTTTTTCGCCTTTTATATCATGCTAAAAACTAGGGATAGGCTAAGTGAGCCTATGGTGGGTATGGGCCATCAGAGGACTGGAGTCACTAGATTCCATCCAGTCCTTCCATCTCAGAATCACTTGGTGCCATGGAAGTAGAAAATAATGAAAGTCTGTAGTGGGTCAGTCAGCCTTTTTCTTCAACAGCGTGCACGGGATTGCATAGAAGGTTAGAAGTGATGCCCAAACCTCACTTGCTTATAAACAGTAGTGCTAAAAACTAGTTCCTTCAATCCCCTTTGCATCTCTGGGTCCAGAGTTAGGCTCTGTGGAGGAGGTAAGGACAGGTAAACGAGGAGACCAAAAACATGATTTCCCAGGAAAGCAGAGATTGGTACCAAAGCGACCACTGACGATACCTCTCCCATCCCAGCTGCACTGAGGCCATTTCCAAGCACCGTGAGCCCATTGCATCCCATAGCTCAGGGCAAACTGTTCGGTGACATAGTCACTTGGTGTGCAACAGGGAACGGGTCTCTCCTCTATTTTCTGCTTTGGTGGCTTTTTGCAGTTGAGGAATAAAAATAAGTAAATAAAGCCAGGTGCAGTAACAATTTTATAAAACTCCAAGCATGTCCTTCCCGTGCTCCATATGCAGCCCCACCTGTACTGTGCATTGATGCTGATTTTGGAGCACAGTTCTCCTAATGATGGGACCTATCTGTAGTAAGGAAGTGCAAACAGAGAGTGAGGGTTTCAGGCTTCCTGGCTGTAAAATGCAGCTCTGATATTGTTTTAGAAGTCCATATAAAATAAAAGACAGACTACAGTCCTGGCCTTTGCAAAGGGCTGGGTTAAGTCTGACACTGCTAGTGACAGGAACAAGTGTAGCAATTCCCAGATGAGGGACCATAGGGTAAGTGGAGTAGGAAGGTACTTCTGAAACAGCAGTAATAAAGGTCATCTCCAAAGAGCAGGTGTGGGAGCTGCCATCTCAAAGTCTCCCGTGATGGCAAAAGGAACGCAACTCCCTCAGCGGAAAGTATCAAACTGATGGTAAGTGCTTTTCAAAGTACCACCTGTCAGTGAGATTCCATCCAGTTTTAATTACACCATCACAATGATAATTATTATGATTCAGGCATTTTCGAAATGAGTCTCTGGTTAATTATGGGTAGAGCCAATTCCTGGAAGCACAAGTCTGGGTCACCTCTGGAGTGATGCAGCTCCGGGTCTGAGAACCGTAAGGGTTGGTGAATTGAGCCTCAGATCTGCACCTGCTGCACACGGGGTAAGAGAATGGGGTTTCCCACTCAGGCCTGAGTGGGAAAATACGTAAAGCAGGAAAAAATAATTCTTAGATTTCAGATGGGAAGGAGGATGCTGTTGCGTAGGGGTTTAATTAGGACTGGGCTCAGCTCCTTACCCTGCTGCTGGGCCAGCCCCATGATGGGCAAGCTCCTTGCCAGAGCAAACTGGGCTGGCTGCTTTGCAGATGGCAAAGCAGTGCCCGTTACATGTGGCAGAGGATCTGCCATTAGAGCTGGTGGTGGACAAGGATAATTTAGCTTGACGTACTGTGAAAACAGGCCAAAAGTTTTGCCTGTGTGCAGATGGCAAAGCAGTGCCCGTTACACGTGGCAGAGGATCTGTCCTCCAGATTAGGTGGACAAGGGTAACTTAGCTTAATGTATTGTGAAAACACAGGCCAAAAGCTTTGCCTGTATATCCTTAGTAACTTGGACATGACTAACGCAAATCTTCCAGTCGGTTTTCTGCAGGAGAGGCATCTGGTTTTGTTTTAAAATGACCAGAACATGGGTAACGTGTTCTTCCCCAAGTAATTTGTTTTAGTGAGTGAAACACCTTCAGTGTTAACATTTTGGAAAAGGGATCTGTATATAACAGCTTCAAATTCAGAGAACTGTACTTATTTGGTCCCATTCTTTCTCTGCATTCTCAACTCAAGCCATACATGCTCTGATACAGAAGCATCAGGCAAAATGAGCAGTCACTTGGCACTTTGAATCTTTTGCTTAAGAACAGAGTAATTATCTACTAGGTACTAAATGTCAATAAGAGCAAGTTTGCCAGCACAAACCTAGTAATTAAATAACCGTATGCATTTCCTAACAAAAGCAGTGCTGGTTCTGCGTGCTTAGTTTGAATTTCCCCATATAGTAGGTCTGAAGTGTTTAATTCAGAAGGGAGGCTGCATGCTACAGTGAGCACAACTTTCCTAAAATCCTCTGTGGTGCTGAGCAGATGACGGTGCAGAGGAAGGAGCACTCAGATGATTAAGTATTATTAAAAATATTATCTTTTAACTGCACTCAGGGTGTAAGGCTGCAGCTGGCATTTACTCTGGGTAACCAGAACCTGCTTCAAGGGAAAAGACTTTTGGCCTTTGGCATCTGAACTTGTCTTAGGCTGTTACTAATTGCTTCGTTAGCCCAGCAGCAATGTAAAATACAGGGAGAAGGCTGTTGGGAACACAAACGTGAGGGCGCAGCATGGCCCCAGTTTAGACTAGTAATCGCAGTCAGTGTTTGCAGGAGAGGCTTTCGTTCTTCCAAGTGAATTGGCAGTCAGCAAGTGGCAATACAGCTCATGGAGATAAGACTATTTTAATTTCTTGCTTCAGGAGACTCAGCTGCCTCCTTGGAAAGACTGATGCCTTGTCCGTGGATTCGCAGATTGAGCAAACATACTGTACCATTTACTTATTAAAGAGGAACAGCTTCAGCATTTCCTCGCAAAATAAAATATGGTCTTGGGCTGAATCCAGGCAACAGCATCCCACCTGCAAGGCCACATCTCACCCTGGGAAATAGGCAGAACCGCCTCCATCCCTGCTCACTGGTGTAAGACAGCTCTCAAAACCCAGCTCCAAAAGAATATAGTGTTTTCCTACAATTAAAATAACTTGTATTTATTACTATTACAGTAATGTTTCTGGGAAGGGACTAGGCAAAGATTGTAGGAGTTAGTGTATGGACAAATTGTCTGGATGTTCTCACCTCCCTGGCTCAGCTGATAGAGTGATAGTAGGAAGAGAGGTCTAAGTAATACTGATGAGGCTCAAGTCAGGTCCTCAAAAAAGACTCACGGATGTGAATGCCTAAATGAGCCCACTTTTGTAGCTTTGGGGCACAGTCCAAATGCCATTTTCCACTTGAATTGCAAAAGAATGCCCATAAGATGCTGCAGATGCAGCCTTTCTGCCATCCGGGGTGTGAGCGATGGAGAGCACGGAGAGGCATCATCAACATGGAACCCTCACCCCTACCCCTCCTTCATCTTTAAAATCTTCTTCCCTGAATTCTCGTCTCAGTCTAACCTAGATGCCAACCACTGGCAACTCAGCGGTTTGGGATGGAGATGTAGCCCCACGAGTGCCACTTCTGAAACTAAAAGTTTGGAGCTTGCACCAGGCTGCCTTCATGGTCAGAGCAAGCATAATGGTCGGAGCTGGGCATCCCCCAAAGAGCCTCCTGCTTCCTTCTCACTTTTCTCACTGCAAAACCTTAGAGCATGAAATAAATCACCTGTGGACGTGCAGAGTAAGAAGGGCTTTCAAAGTAGCAGGGGGGAAGGTTAATGAATAAAACCTGTTTGGCTACGTCACTTAACACAGCTGTGTGACAGACTGTCCCCTTTGCAAGTTCTTGTTGGGGTACTCAAACCTAACAGTGCTGCAGCCAAGTTTCCCCGGTTCTGCTCCCTCGAGGTGTGGTGTAGCATGGGGGAAGGATGTATCCATGCTGATTAGGAGCTTTTACTTGTAAAGCCTCATTTAGACTATTTCCTCGTGGGAATTGTCTAGTGATCAAGCATGGCTTCAGTGAAACCGTTCCTGCTGTCACTGGGATCATTTATTAAAGGCAATCAGTTGCAGCCAGATCGGCATCACCATGTGCAAAGTGTCTTCCCCCAGGCCTTCGTTACTGATAACGGTGTCACACGAGGAGGAGAGGAGGATGGAGCCCGCCTGGCTTTGCTGAGCTGCCCAGGTGACCCCCAGCCTAACGCACGTTGTCCCAGCGCACTTGATTCCATGGGCACGGGGTAAGTTTGGAGCCCAGCTCTGCTCAGACCCCTGGCAGGGGGGTTCCTAAGGGCCACCCCAGTGCTGCTGTGTTTTAAACACCCAGCATAGATATTTCTGGGGAAATTTATGCATCAGGAAGGATCACTTCAGGGCTGCCGTATGGTGTAATCATCTCCACGGCTATGTGGTATCTGATTTTTATGGATCCGCTCATCCCGAGCACGGTTCAAGGCATTGCAGCATTGCATGTGTTGTTTCAGCATTGATCCGACTTGCTTAGCTAAGGCAGACTGCTTGTCTCCCCGTGCTTTAATGCCCCTTCTGGCCAATATTATTTGCTTCTGTAGCTCTCCAAGAGCTACCAAACTCTTAGGGGCAGGGAAACAGTTATCTGCTAATTGTAAGAGCTTATCTTAGCATGCGCTATCGAGTGAATATTCTTGAGAGAGATCTTTGTCATCTGCCGGCCCATTTGACATGTTTTTAATGAATGGAGTTATACAATACAATCTGTTTCACAAGGACAATATTTTCACACAGTTCTGCGTTCGAAGAGAGCAGGCTGCTTCATCCCTTTTATTACTGACATCCCAAACTACTCTAGTTAGGAGTTACTCATGCACTAGTTATTGAACACGGTTCAATTCGTAGGTAATTTGGTTTATTTTGTTGCCTTTTTAAATAAAGATAACTAAAAGATAAACACTCTGTAACCAGCTTTGCTTAGACTGACCTAGAGTGATTATAAAATGCCGGTTGGTCCAGTATCTAGTAATTTCTCTCCTACTTTTCACAGACACCCCTGTACAAATGTGTAACACAAAGAAAAGAG
The DNA here is from genome assembly GCF_000705375.1 of Tinamus guttatus. The sequence continues at coordinate 28,856 of NW_010577421.1, read as the reverse complement.
CCTGACTTTTCTGAGAAATATGCTTTTTATTCCCTCCAAAGGACTGTTTTATAGGTCTACTGAGTAATTGTATCCACAGTCATACAGAATTGAAGACTCCATGAAGTAAAGTTGGAGCATCTTTTAAGCTGGTGAAGAAATGAAAATAATCTGAACAAATTCACAAAGGAGATATTTTCAGCATTTGTAACATTAATGCATTCATCTATTCCTTTTGGTAGGAGAAATAGTACCTTTTAAATTACTTTAAATTGCAGTGGGTAATTTCCAAGGTATATATTAAGCATATGGGAATTTGCATTATTATTCCTGAGGAAGAAAACAACTGTATAGCAACTTCAAGGGAGGAATGAACTAATTTAATGTAAGCACTTTACTTACATTCTTGTGTGTATTTTTAAATGGCTTACATGAATAGGAAGCTGTTTTCTTTCTTTTCATTTTTTATTATTATGGAAAAGGTATCATCATTGCCAGGTAGATAAAGGCAGTAGTACAGTTGTATATTCTGAATATTGTTTATTTATTTATCATTTTTGTGATATTCAGAGTATATATCTGCTTCATATATATATCTGCTATATATCTGCTTTCAGTATCCTCTTGTATCATGGAGAATGGATTTGATGGCTTGGCAGAGCCACTTCAAATACCAGACACGATAAAGGGTAATAGATTTCCCATTATCCAAATGCTCTTTTATCCGCTTAGTTTAATTGCTGCATTTCTCACTCCTCCTATTGTGCGCTCGTGATGACCAGTGTCCCCACAGTCATTCCCTTAGCTGAAATGAGGATTAGGTTTATATGTGGGAAAGCTGCTAACATGCTTGTTTTGGTATCAAAGAGAAACAGCTGTGGTTTTTTGCAGCTGGGATTTCCTCTGAGGTAAAAAAAACAATTGTCTGGGGACAGCCAGGCAATTCCTCAGGCTAAAGAAGTTTTCCAAGCCTCTAAGGGAAGAGTAACAGGATATTAATATCCAGGGTCTGTGTCTGATTGTGCTTAAATCTCAAAGATGAAACTAGGGAGAATAAGGAATGGTGTTGTTCTCCCAGTCCTGTTTGTAGGGAATGGTACTTCAGCATCACCAAAGCAGGCATAATTTGGTGCAAAAGGGTGTTTTGTTTGGGAAAACCCTATAAATTACTCTACTTTCAGCTCCAGAGATATAAATTGGTGACACATCTGTTCAGTCCAAGTGAGAGAAGAAAAAAGCAACCTGTAAATTGCAAGACTTAAAAGCGATTGGGGGTAGGGAGGTGGGGATGAGCTCTCTGTCTGGCACAGAAATCGAGCACTGGGGGCTCTGTGTGGACTCATGTTTTCCAGTAACACCCAAAATGCAGGCCAGGTGCCTGCAGCAATCATCCTAGCATGGCTTGAAGTCCTGTTTGCTCCCCAGATGTTCAAGAGCATGGTTGAAACGTCCCTGCAGTGTCCTCTCTCCAGTTCTTTTTCAATCAGCTGAAGCACTTCAGCCACTCCAAGGAGAGGATCGAGAGGGAAATTGGTGGTTTCTTGCGGCAGCTGGGGAGCTCGGCAGGCTGACCCGGGAGCAGAGGTGAGGTCTGGCACGTGTCCCCCACGGCTGTGGGGCTGAGCTACGGGTCCCACCTGCAGCGATGGGCATTGGCCGTGTTATGGGTCTCACCTGGCGCCTGCTCTGCAGGGAAGGGAGGAAGGCTTGGGGGTCAGTGTGACATCCTCTGGTCCCTTAAGCTTGGCAGAAACTTCAGGCCGCCCTTCTAGTAGGACACCCTCATCTCTCCAAGGGCTGGATGCACAAGGAGGTGCTCCCGCCTCGCCTGGAGCCCTCGTCCCATGGGCAGCACTTCCAGAGGGAGGGTGGGCAGTGGTGGGCTGCTCCTCTGCCTCTCTCTGGCCTTTGCCCCGTTGCCCACCAAGCGAGAGCATCTTTTGGGGCGAGCAGGGACCCTGCCAGCCGTGCGCTGAGCTGCACCAGGCCTCAGTGGTGCCTTTTGCTAGCGCAAAAGGGTTTCTTTTGGCAGCAAAGTGTCTTTAGCAAGTGAAGCGTGTGCCAGGACATGGCCCAGGGTACGGCCTGGTTCCTCGGGGACGGGTCCCGTCAGGTGGAGGGCTCTGTGCCACTTCAGTTCTGGCAAGCCTGGTGGGATTAGTTTTCCGGTGAAGTGCAGGCATGCACACATATGTGCTATGGAATATCATCACTTTGCAAATTAATATGTTAATGTATGAGCAGCTCCCCAGCCCTTAACAGCAGGAGGCTGGAGATCTGTTCCATAAATACGAATGGATGATTTTTATTCATCCGGACAAGGAAACAAAGCAGCCCGGCGCTGAACGTGCCGCTGGAAGGGGTCCATGCCCCTACCTCCGTCGCCTCCATCCTGTGCAGAGCCTTCTCTCTGCCCGCGGGCGCCGCTCGCCCCCGTCCATGTTTGCCCTGTCCCTGCGGTGCCGCCTCGGGGTGCTGCGACGCAGGAGCAAAGGTAGGAGCGGAGCCGGGGACCGGGGCGGCGCTCGCCGTGCCGGAGCCGGGCAGGAGGAAGAACTGCATGTTGGCTGTGAGGGTTTTGCACCCTTGGTGCAGTGGGGAGCGGGATTATTCTACTCTCATGCATGTCCTGTGTTTTTCAGGGGTATTTTCCTTTGACTTCCTGCGTTTTTATTTTATCCAGCTGCAGCGGTTGTTATTGCAATAAAGTAGATTTAGAAATGCCTCCGAGTGCTGCAGGGTTCCCCCCTTCCGTGTGCGAGCTGCTGCTTTGCAGGGAGAGGTGGGTTGGAGTTTGCCGGCACCGGGATGGTGTCTGGCAGCCCCGGGGCAGTGGGCGGCACGGATGAGCGCGGGGAGGAAACCTGGACAAAAGCAGGGCAGGAATGTGCGGGCAGCACCCACGGAGAGAGCGCCTTCAAGGAGCAGCTCCCATATAATATTTAAGGAGCTCTCGGAATAACTTAATCCGCAGCAAGGCAGACTTTCTTGTCTCGCAACGCTGCAGTGTTGCACATGGTGGAAACTTAGGAAGTTTCTTGTGCCAGGCTGCGGGCACCTGTGCCCCCTGCCCGCGGTTTAGTCTGCAGTGTTAAATTGCTTTCCTGAACTTCTGCAGCAGAGGCTGCTCACGCTGCTGTGCTCCCTGCTCGTGCACTTCCCTCCTGCCTTTGGTTTGGGGAAGTTTCTGTCTTAACGGGGCCTGGAGCCTTTTGGAGCCAGGGGAGCTGTCCTGGAGCCTGGCAGCTCCTGGGCATTGTGCGTAGAAGAGGAGGAAATTCCCCTTTCCAGGCACCTCTAAAGAGTGGTGGTTTTTAACGGCTCGCTGTAACTGGGATGTTACTGATCTCAGGCTTCGCTCAAGAGACAAACCCAGTCGGGGCTGGGTTGCCCCAAGGCAAAGGGCTGCAGTGAGAAACACAACCCCAGGGTGTGTTTTAGCGGTGGGGTGCAAGGAGAAGATTTGGTGCCACGTCAGGTTTTTCTGCTTCTTTTCCTTTTGCAGGCTCTTTTGGTCAAGCAGCCTAAAGTAACTGGCGATGGGGGTGTAAGCTGAGGGATTTTTTCTTATGTACCTTTGAAAAAAAGTTAGGAAAGACTGTTCTGTGTGGCTTGGGACACAGGTACCCTAAGTTCAGAACACTGGAATTGTAGCCTGAGTTTGGAAGGAGCTATCCCGTGATATGTGGTAAAGTTTCACTGTCTTTGGTTGAAATGCTTAGAATTGGTCACCTGCATTTCTTAGTGATGGATTTAAATATGAGAATCACTAATCCAGTGCTAAACTGTACTGCTTTGATCAAGGATTAAGCTGAGCTGAAACTGGCTTTTGGGACTAGAGCTTTGAAACGAACAGCTGAAGAGATGCAGTTACTTGTCCTCTATATTTTGAGACAGCTGATGTTTAAAGTATGTCCCCAAAAGACTGAACAAAAGTAAATGACACCTCAGTGCTGCTCCTACCAGGATGAACCTGTCATGACTGTGGAGCAGCCAAGGAGAGGAACTGGTGTGGATTATGCCAGCCTGCAGTGAACCCAGCTGCGCTTCCCCTCTGCACATTCCCCCAAGTGAACTTCCTAGCTGTCTGCTGCACCCCGGGGCATGGCCCAGCCTGGGAAATGCATTTGCTGTTTGGCCCTGAACAGCCCAGCCACCTTAAATGAATGATTGGGTTAGTGCGTGTCCTGGAGAAAGGAAGACCCAGGAAACGGGTCCAGGGAGGGATGTGTAAACGAAAATGGTGGATGGGCGAACTCTGCCCCCGCTCCCTGCAGCGCTCCCCCTGTTCCGGCTCTGCCCGCTCCTCCCCAGCTCATCTTCCCGCTTCAGGGAGAAATCCTCGCTCTCCATCTTCCCGCCTTCCCGCTTCCCTTCTCTCGCTGTGCCCTTGAGCTCTTCCTTGGCACGGGGAGCGTTGGTGTTAACCCGGCAGGACGCGGCCTTCCCGGCGCCGCGGGCGCTTCGGCCGGCCCGGCGGCTCCGTCGGGGCTGCGAGTCCTCGGCAGCGCCCCATCCCCTGCACGCAGGTTGTTCCCCTTGCGCCCCTGCTCCGGCAGGATGTCTCCTCGCTGTGGTGTCCATATGGCCTTGCTAGAGGGCACCTAGGCCCCAGCTCCGGCCTAAATCAGGCTCTTTGGTGGCAGGGGTCGTGGCTGGCTTTCCTTAGGGCTTCCCATCGCTGCAGCAAATCAGCCATATGTTATAAATACGTGAATGGAAGTGATTGAGACCCTATGTCTTTAACCAGATGCACGTGTAGGCCTGAAAAATGCAAAAAAGAGCAATTTAAAGGTGTCCTCACTACTCTGCTTCCCTCAGCCCCAGGTCAGGGCCACCCCACGGCCGCTGGTGAGTTCAAGGGGCCACTGCAGCCCAAACATGGACTCGGGTCCCAGGGCAAGAAGCCTGGCAGGAGATTCCTGAGCTTGACACGTGCTTATTTTGGTCAACTCTTAATTCCTCTGGGCAAGTGGCGTGAATGATACTAGAGTGAAAAAAAGTAATTTCGCTGTTGTTTTGTCAAAAATGTGTCATTTTGGGAAGGTGCCAGGCATCAAAAGTCGTGAAAGAAAATATATGTTCCTCTTTCCTTTTATTTACCTTTGGGCTTTTTTAGCCTTTTAGGCTTCAGTGATTCGTGCTTACTACTAGAAGCTTCCTTTTACCTTTTGTTCTTCCTCTTGTGTTAGAACAGGAACTGAAAAAATGTCTAAGCAAAAACAGATGAAACCCAAAAATATGCGTTTTGAAAAACTGCCAAATAACATGAGACTTGCAATGAAACCATGAATTTTGGCAAGGCAGCTTTTATACCAAAGTCCAGATTTTCAAAAATACGGTATCAGCGCTTCTAAGCGAGCTGGCCTGTCCTTCAGACAGAAGTTACTGTGTCTCCGCCAGCGTAGAGAGATGTTAGGCTTTTCTTGGGTGTCTTTGCTGTGAGCAGAGCCATGGAAATCAGTGCCAGGAATCTGGAACGGCTCTCATGACGTGTTGCCTTTTTGGCCGTGAAGTGTCACCCTGCCGTGAAGAGTTGGGTTTTGCAGCAGGGAGTGTTTCTGTGACTGGTATTTGGTCACTGCAGGACTTGCCCTGTGCAGGAGAGGAAGAAATACTTTGGCTCTGCCTTTGCTGAGGGACAGAAACCCGCCCTGGCCGAACGCGGGTTCCGCTGTGCGGCGCGGGCAGCGTCTCCTCCAGGAGCAGGCAGCAGCCGTTACTGCGTTTATCCTCCCGACGGGAGCTCCCGGTGCAGGAAGCAGCTGCTTTCCCAGCAGAGGGATAACAGCTCGCAGAAGCCAGCCTTGTCCCCAGAAGGCAGCCGGGGCAGAGAGGTTGAACCTGCGATTCGGAAGCCTCAGTGTGGGTCCGCGGCCGCTCTGCTCCTCTCTTGGGCTCCTTTCTTCCAGCTGGCCCTTGCCCTGCAGGACTTGCTCTTAGCTGAGTATTTATAGCACAAGGCAAGTCGGAGGGGAAGCGGTGAACGTTTATGGAGTTGTTCCTTCTGCCGCAACAAAAGCAGGACATGGGTGACACGGGAGAGCTCCGGAGGCACCGAGCTGCAGCGCGTGCCGCGCGCCAGCCCCTCGGATAACTCCTAATAACCAGCGGTCGGGCACCCCGTGTCCTGCCTCCTAACGGAGCCCCCTGTGTCCTGCCTCCTAACAGATCCCCGTCCTCAGGCGCACGAGGGGGCTCCGGGTGCCTGCCCGGTCCGGTAGTAGAAGGAGGATCCCCAAGCAGGAGGAGGATCCCCAAAGGAAGTTAGGCCTGAGCCGCTCCATTCCTGTAGCAGCTAGAAGCCCAAACAGGCTTGAAAAAAGTGTTTGCTGATGCCCAAAATGCTCTTAAAAAGAAAAGACTACACCCTTATATCTGTTTCTTTAAACATCTCACTAACTAAATACTGATTCTTCTACTTCTTTACCCCCTTTTATCTCAACCCGTAACCTTTTGGTTGAAATACTTGTCTTGAAAACTTGTTTTTTTTTTCCCTCCAGTCAAGATGAGTATTTTTTTTTCTAGAAGCAGCTTTCAAAATCAGAAGAAAAGCACTTTTTGCTTTATGTACAGGAATACATAGATAATTTTTTTTTTTTGTGAGCTGCGTGGGCGATCTGAGCCCCGGCTATGGCTGGCAGGTGGCCGGCGGTGGCTGCGGTGAGAGCCCTGGAGAAGGTAATGGGGTCATTCCCAGGTGTGTGATAAGATGGACAAAGCAGTTACGGGCTGTAATCAGGAAGGGCAGAGCCTGCCCGGCGGTTGTGCTCTAATGAGGCCAGGGTAAATGAAGGGTAATGAGCCCTGGGCAGGCAGGAGCTGTAAGAGGGCTCTGTTACGGGAGGATTGATGGCAGAAATCACACACCTCTGAGCGAGCTGGGTGCCAATGAGGGTGACCTTCCATGGCTCCTGCTGATGGACGCTGCTCCAAATGCCCTCACGCTACCAGCTATTGCTGTTTAATTAAGACTCCTGTGATAGTTTTGCAGCTTTACCTGCTAGGGCTGTTGGATTAAGTGGGATGACATTTGTGGCTCCCACCGCAGCTTGGAAAAGGGATATCTAAAGCCTCACGAGCTGAAAGGGGAACAAGGCCTGCCCGTCTCCTGCAGCTCAGCACCGTGTGTGAGACGGGAGCAAATGCTGGAAAAACTGCCTCCTGCCTTGGATTATACCTGTCTTCACCTCAACTCCTTCTGCCTTTCAGCTCTCTTCCTGACTCACCTTCAGACAGATCCTCCTTGAGTCCTCCTGCAATGCATTTATTGATCCTGCACCTACGCTATTGGCAGCCTTTCAAATTAAAGGCAGAAGTCGCAGATATATTTCTAGGAGGGCACAGAGGCCAGGCTGACACTGTTGGGGATGTTCCCTAAGGGAAAGGGCAGCTGATCTTGCCAGTGGAAATGCACTGGCCTGTCCAGGCAGTAGAACCCTTGCGGGGGGGATGCACCATCGTGGGCAAGTGCTGAGGGCTTAAAAAAGAGCCTTGAATAGTCATTTTAATATTACTGATAGCTCGGACTGTAAATTTGTTCTTATGGTTCTTGTTTGTTAATTTAGCAATACAAACACATGGGGGGAATGGCACAAGGCCGGGAGCGGCGCCGACTGGCTTCAGGCTTGGCCAGGCATTTTTGGAGAACAGAGGGGAAAAACCTTCCTTGCTGCAGGTGACTTTCCTCATGCTTTATTGTCTACAGAAAAAGTGGACTTCGAATTTGCAAAGCAGCAGAAAGCCAGCAAAGTCACTGCTGGCCAATGGGCAGAGTGAATGAGAGGAAGCAATGCACATTCAGGCAATAGTCCATAATATTAATTATTATCTAAGTAAAGCATAGTTTTCCAATTTTGTAGCATACAATGAGTCAATGCAAGCAGTACTTTTTGGATACAGGCTCCCCAAAAGGAGTTGGATGTAAAACCATGGCTCTGAGGAAGTTTTGCTGGTTAATAAGTGAGATACAGTGATATTTTGTTACTAACTCCGTTTCCTATATGCAATCATGCGAGATTCTTGCCTGTTTCTTCTGGGTCTCTGGATAATATGGAGCAGGCTGGGAGCCATCACTTAAAATAGATGAGGAAATACCTTGCTTGACCTGGCAGCTTGGTTTCCCTGACTTGGCATCCTCGGGCGAGGATGCCAAATTGCCTCTCTTTTATTCTGGATTTCACAGAGGGTCACAGTAGGCCAGTCTGGAGACCAGTCTCCTCCAGCGCCTGAGGGCCAAGTCGACGAAATTAGTGAGGTTTTTAACTCTATTAGCATCATGGCAGGAAGTGCATTTCTTTTTCTCATGAAATCCACCCAAACTGAATGGTTGGGAAACCTGAAATCACCACCTGAGCGTCTCCAGTGAGATCCCTATGGAGCCTTATGCCTCCTGGCAAAAGTTGCCGAGGTCGGGACTGCTCCCAGGCCGCCTGCACCTCGGGGCCTCCAGGAGGACAGCTCAAGCACCAAGGCAAAACTAGAACCCCACGTCAGTGAAAATGCAGTTTCTTCCTTCACCTCTTTCTGTAACATTCCCCTATATAAAAAGTTTCGTTTTTTCTTTTACTTTCCTTTTTTTTTTCCCTTCAAATCCAAGATTAGGAGCTAAGAAGGCAGGAGTTCTAGCTAACTTTCTGCAGACTGATACTCCAAATAGAGGATGTTTCATTTCCTTGCTGGTGTATTTAGGCTTGTTACCTTCAGTGTAAACGCCTGGGCCAAAACTAGGTACCTGTTTCACGTTTTGATAGAGCTGCTGCTGGATGAAATGTAATACTGCCATTAACTAGCAAAGTATCTTAACAACGTGTTGCGTAAGAGAGAGGATGAAGAAATAGTATGGGGTGAGGATTGAGCCTGGTGGAGTCCTGAGGTTATAGTGAGGCTACAAAATAGCAAGACACAAGGACCTGGTCCTTCTTTTTAATATATATTTTTGTAATCTGGCCAAAAATACATTGCAGGCACAAACAAAAAGCTGAGATTGGCTTCTGCTGTCAGCTAAAATTAGGTTTTCAATTAGCTCCAAGGAATTCAGAGCTAATTCCCCTCTGGGGGCGGGAGGCAGCTTGGTTACCTGTAGTGCCTGTTGCATGAGCTGGTCCCGTCCTGCTGTATTTTGGGGAAAGAAAATGGCAGATGTGGACTGCAACTTCTGCCGATCTGGCTTTGGGATCGTCTCTGCATCCGGCCTGGCAGCCCAGTGCTGAACTTCTCTCTCCCTGTTGCTCCCTTTGCTTTACAGACTATAGCCTGGTTACTCACACAAAGTCATGGAAATCAGCAGCAGTGTTTAATCCAGGGCTCGAGAACTGATAATAAAGAGAAGGTAAAAGGCTGCATTGCCACATGATTTATCAATCCCCAGGACATCTGTCTGTATCTTTTTGCAAGCTAGTTCAGGAAATGCAGAACTAAAAGGAAACTAACTGCCTTATCAAATAAATGATGCGTGCTCATGACCAATGTGCCTGCTCAGCCAAGGGGACTGGGCTGTGCGGGGGCACTCATCAGATAATGCTTTTTCCTCATGAATATTCTCCTGTTCTTTCCCACTGGGAAACATGCCTGAGGAGCAGCCGAGTGCTTTGGATATTTCTCCAGTGGTTTTCTCCATGCTCTGGCTGCTGCTCTCACTGTGCTACTCTTGGTTGATCTGTATCTGTTGCACAACAGAAAAGTGCATTGCAAGAGCGTAAAAACAACTAGAAGTCAACGTTTGCCAAGATATTTTTGTGTGAACGTGTTTTCACAATGGTTCCTCAGCCAACTGAACAGCTAATTCCTCCTGAGTTGGTTCCTCAATTTTTTTTGCTGACATGTAATGAGAAGATACTTTTTTCTGTGACTGGCACATAACCAAGGGGAAATGCCATCCTTTTCCAGATGATTCTGCTTTTATCTCTGCTTTTTCATTATTATTATTTTCTATTTATATATATATACATAAAGAGCATGTTTGCATTCCCTTAACTGTTTTGGAAAATGAGGAACACAAATGGTATGTGTGGAATGGAAGAGGGTGGTGTCTTTCTCCCCGTCTTTCTAATCCCTCCCCAGGTCCACTGCAGCTGGTGAGAGCAGTCCAACACATGGTGGCACTTGAGAATTTACTGGTTAAAGGAGTCTGACCCCAAGATCCACGGGATCTACAGGTTTCTGATGTAACTGTCATTGGAAACTCCTTCTTGAGCCAGGATGAGCTGTGTGTTGTTTTTCTTTTAATTATTATTATTTTTTATTATCAGCTGTGTTATGCACAGTGTCTGTATCATCGCAGTCACACACACAAAGTGCAATTTTTGCAGAGCAAAAAAACTATTTTCTCACTCAGATCTGCAGTCAGTGCAACCAAAAATGCACACAGAGATATGGATCCACTAACGGGCCTTTCTTCCTGAAGTTGTTCTTCCTCTGCCAGTAAGTAAGGACTCCAAGGCTGAGTTTGTCTAATATTTGTTCAGTGATCCCAGCTGGAAAATAAAATGTTGTCCAGTTAGCTAACTTATTAGCTACTGTCCTTACATATTGGCAACACTTGGTTTCCTGTGTGCTAGAGATACCGGCCAAGTCTTTTCTTTGACACACTCACCCCACATTAGTGAAGTAGGAAGAAATAACTCCTTTTCTATAGGTGAGCGTGCATAAAACTTAGGTGTTTTCAGAAAGCTAGGAATTAGGAGAGTTAGATATTCCTGTAAAGCAAGTATTTCTTTTCAGAACAGTTCATCTTTTATGCATTTTCTTTCTTTGATTTTTTTTCATGTTTTCTGAAGAATTCCCTTTATGCCCTGGAAACAGCTACTGCTTATAGTTTTGTCCTCAAGCAATGATCTTAATAGTAGATACTAAAATGTCCCCAGAAATCCATGTACTAGAGCACCCACACCTAAGCATTTCTTTCTAGAAAGAACAAAAATGAAGAAGTCTGGAAAGGGGGCAGAACAGACTGATTTGAGCCACGAAATTAGTATCTGTTGTCCCCCATAGAATGAATGAAGTTGAGGCTTCTGCGCAGCTTTCTCTGTGTCTGTCTAGATAACCTAGTACCATTTGGCTCAATGGAGCATTGCTAGTTTCAGGTCAGCTTCATGTTGAGGGGCTCACCTGAACCTCACATAGTCCTTGTCCTGCTTCTGGTAAAAGCCTATGGCTTGGGTGCAGGCTTGGTTGGTGAGCCCTGTGCATGTACCCCATGGGATCTCAGTCCCTTTCCTATTTCTAGGCCATCAGGTGGAGGTTCCACCTGAGGACTGGCTGTTGGAACTCTTTGAAAGCCGTTCAGGGTATATACATGGAGAGAGCTGGTTTTGCTAGCAGTGGAAAACGAAGCCAATTGCCACGTTGGTTTTCCCATCCTATCATGTAATGTGGCATCTCACAGGATGGATGTGTTGAGGTGTTGTCCTGTTGGCAGAGGGCACATGGCTCACGGCCCTGTGACGAGGGTTGCTCAGAGCCATGGAGCACAGCCGGTCTGGTGGTTGTGGTGTGGGGCAATCTCCGTCACTGAGTTTGGCCGTGTTCTTGGGAGATGTTGGGGATAGCAGCGGTGGCATCACCAGAGGCTCTCTATGCCCAGAGCGCTTACCACCAACCCCTTCATCCAGCGCTTTTACGTTGGCTTGGGTAATGTTGTATTTTTGTTTTCCGGTGCTTTCACAGTTTCTTTCCCTTGTACATAAGTATCAAATATTGTTTGCTGAATATTTCACTTGTGCTTATTTGGACTGAGCATTTTTGTTACCCCTGGCCCATAAGGGACCAATTTAGCTGCACTGAACTAGTTTTGGTGTTCGGTTCCTCCTTTTCAAAGAGTTGCATTTCCACATCAGTTAAATCCTATGTATGCTGGCATCTTCCCTACTTCCAGCTCAATGAATGTTTAAAAGAGATACTTCTCCCTCCTGCCTATCCTTACACATACTTGTGCCTCCGTTATCTAAACTGTGGGGGGGCATGAAAGTAATGCAGAGAAGCAGGGGAATTTTTAATGTAAATGATGCGTCACAAGGGAGGTAACCTCATTCTGGCTGAATGGGGTTTTATTACAGAAATGCAAAATATTCATCCTATATATCATTAAAGTGTTGCAGCAAAGCCCCTCCAAGCAAGTGCCTGAGTAAATCCCACGTTGTGACCGTATGTCAGCTCTCTGCCCCAGCCTGCTCTGTGGTGCTGTCTTACATGATTGCAAGCATGTCCCGCAGCATTCACTTGTTAGCTGCAGTTTGCATCCCAAGAAAAGCTGCATCCCGTTGGTGGTTTCACACCTTAGTAAGAGATACAGAGGAGGTGATTTTGTAGTTTTTGTGGTTTTGTTTCTGTTTTGTTTTTTTTTTTTGCTATAATATGTTGTCTTGAAGATTAATGGATTGTGGGATATGACTGTGTAGGTGCCCTTACTATCATGAACTAGTCTGATGCTCCGAGATGGAAATACAGTAAGTATGAAGGTTGTTTTAGGTTATGACTTTTCCTTGAGCAGCTTTAAATGAGTTTCGTGATGTTAATGCCTTGGTATAACAGGGCTTTGCGTTTTATACCAGAGTTTTCAGAGGCATCCTGCTGACTTCAGCACTCAGGTCATGAAACTGGTGCCCCATAGTCACTCAACTCATTATTGAAAAGCCCATCTCATGGCCATATTTGACCTCAGCTTCCCACACTCATTTACACATGGAAATTGGTCCTAGGGAGTTGGATCTGTATGGGCAGTATATGTGCACCTATCCTGCAGCGAGTGTGCAGATATCCCTGAATCTTAGGTATTCCTGCTGCATCCGAGTGATGGGTTGAAGATATCTCGCCTGTCTATCAGTTTAACTTTGCAAAGCCCTTTTGGAAGTCATGGTGCTGCATAAGCAGAAGATAAAATTATTTAGAGGCTTTTTTGCTGTTTCTACTGGCATAATGGAGCCCAAATGGTCTTCCTCGCAGTAGCTGACACAACCCTTTCTCGCTGTAGGATGGAAAAAAGCCTGATTAAAAATAGGTCAAGGGAGTGTGATGTAAACACTGATATTTAAGAGCTCCTAATGAGCTGGCGTAAGACAGCATGGGAGCCGGGCTGTGTGTTGAGCCCTGGAGTGTGTGTAAGGGTGGCACGGTGTAGATCCTCGATGGGGATACGCTGTGTGCAAGGTGCTACAAACCCTGCAGGTTGGAAACCTGTCCTCAGTGTGGCTGATTTGGCAGGAGGGATGTGAGGTGTGCTCATGTATCTACCTTTCCAGCTCCTACACGGGCTGTTACCACAGCTGGTTACCCTTTGCTGGACTTTGGCACTAAATTCTGCAGGATTAGGCTCCTCTGTGCGCACAGTGCGCCAAACCAGTGCTGGGCCAGGCTCTTGCCGCTCTGGGGGCATTTTCCCCTTCCTTTAAAACTGCAAGGTGAGCAGGCGGTGCCTCCAGAAGAGACAGCACTGACCTGGGGCTAAGGCCGCCCCCCACGCCCGGTCCTCCCCTCTCCACATCCCTGCTCCGAACTGATTCCCGTTGTGCCTGGTGGACAGGGAGGTGGTGAGCCCGTTGCTGCTGTAAGCACAGGTCGGCCAGGCCAGGGATCTGCTGCTTTAGTTGTGGTTCATCCTCCCGGCTCCGCTGGCCGAGCTGCTGCGAGGAGGCTCCTCAGCACCCCGTGGAGGGCTGGGGGAGGCTCCCGCATCTTCCATGCGGTTTGATCCAGCCGCCTTGTTAACACTCGCTTGCTTTTGTGATTAATTATTTAATCTTCTCCCTCAGTGCTGGGGGTATAATAGCACAACCCCCGTTTCTGCTGAGATTCACAGTTCTTTGCTTTTTCCCTGCCGGCGCTTCATGCCGCGCTGGAACGCCCTGGTCCGTGCGCCGGCTCTCACAGACCCTGGCACGTCTTAGGCAGTGGCTCAGTGGCCTCCAGCCCATTCCGCCTCCTCGCTGCCCATCCCTTGGCCCCACGCGATGCTCCTGGGTGGACTGGTGTGATGGGCGGACAGGAGATGGGCTTTGCCATGCCTCCATGTGCAGGCAGACATGAGAAGGAGACTCCTTTGCAAGCGTCAGCCTTGGGCGCCCCCTTTCCCTTCTCCTCTGGATGCGTTTTGGCTTTTGGTTCGTTTTTTTGCAGTCTCCTCCACGTGTGGTCTGGGGTGGGTTGGGGGCCAGGCCCGCGCGTTGCCCCGCTCTGCTCTCTGAGGCGGTGCATGCACAAGATGGCGGCCATGCATGCACAAGATGGCGGCCATGCACACACAAGATGGCGGCCATGCAGCACGCGGGGGCCACCGGCTCCTCTTTGGCCATGGGGCCCGTGGGCTTGTCCTCTGCACGCCCCCTCCTTGCTCTCCTCCCTACTCGCGTATTGCCGGCACTGCTGGCGGAGGCAAGGCCTCCAGGAGATGTTCTCCGCCATTGCTCTGCTCTTCTCTCCCTTTCCCATCTTGTGGCGCTGTCCCTGGGCTCACCCAGGCAGGGAGGGAGGCAGAGGAGGCCCTGGCGAGGGATGGAGGGCGGCTGGGAGGCCTTGGCGTGCAGCGGTCTCCAAGCAAGGGAGCTTTCTTGTGCGGGTCAGCTGTACAAGCAGAAGAATGAGGACCTGGCTCCGAGCTGCCCTGCTGCAAGGTCCCTCTCCCCTTCCGGCGGAGGCAAGGCCTCCAGGAGATGTTCTCCGCCATTGCTCTGCTCTTCTCTCCCTTTCCCATCTTGTGGCGCTGTCCCTGGGCTCACCCAGGCAGGGAGGGAGGCAGAGGAGGCCCTGGCGAGGGATGGAGGGCAGCTGGGAGGCCTTGGCGTGCAGCGGGCTCCAAGCAAGGGAGCTTTCTTGCGCGGGTCAGCTGTACAAGCACAAGAATGAGGACCTGGCTCCGAGCTGCTCTGCTGCAAGGTCCCTCTCCCCTTCTGGCCACGGTGCCACTTCTCTGTGTCCATCGAGTAGCAGAACACAGACTTCCCTCCCCGCCAACGGTGACAGAAAATCTCTTTAGGCATTTGATGCCAGTCACGTCCAAGTCTGGGTTTCCTCTACATAATTTACTGGGGTCCATATATTACACAGAAACAGTGATGAAGAAAGGAGCCCAGGAGAGCAATTGCTTGTCATAAAGACAGTACAACTAACGGTTTTGCTACATTTTAATTGAAAGTGATGGAAGTCTTAGCAAGGTGAAACTCAGTGGCACTAGGTACTTGATATGAAGAGCAGGATGCTGAAGGCTCAGCACTCACAAACTCACTGCTTAGAAAGTTCAGTGGCTACCAAAAGGTGTTTATCAAATAGCTGCTTGGCCTCCAGGCCCGCACTTTGGTGTAGGGTCCTGCAAAACCTTCTTGTCTGGGGCATCTGCGTGGGCATGGAGCCCAGAGGTGCCCAGGACCATCTTCTGCAAGCTGGGTGACCTTACGGGTGATTTGTTGCTGCTTGGGCATGAGTGCATCCATCTCCAGGGTCCGTTAATAAAACTTAAATAACTCCCTTGGACAGAGATGCGGGGGTTAATACATAAAGTGGAAAGAATCCAGAGTGGAGGCTGAATCTGGCAATTAGATCACAGTAAAAATGAAAGTCAAGCCAAAAATACTCTTTTTGATTTCAGTCTGAATGTGCTCTTGAGTCTTCATTAAACTAGGGCATTAAACATAGGTGTCCTGCATTTATTTTTCACAACCAAACAGTTCTTTTAATACCCCTGTATCACAGCCACTCTACCCTATCAATTGAATCACTTATTGATATTGAACAGTGGAAAGGGAGCGTGCCTCTACATAGTCTTGCCCTTATGTAGTTTGCTAGTCTACAGCATGCCTGGGGACTTGCTTATGGTAAAGGGAAATTAAAATACATAATCAGGTGTAGGATTTAGACTACCAGCTCATTTTTCAAAGAATTTTCCAAAAAATGATTCTCTAATAGAACAGTACATGAACAAGTAAACTTAAAATGTACATTATGTACAACATCTTGGTAAAATCCCACTTATGAAGTTGTTAAACCTCTAAAATTATTATCTAAATAAATATTTTATTGCATTTTAATTTGCTTTATTATATTGCATGGTGCCTTGAGCACCTTGGCTTCATAAATAAAATAATTATTATGTAGAGTCTGCAACATGAAAATTAATGCTTAAATGCTTGGAGACTTATAAAAATTTCAGCAGTTTTTCTATAGCTTGTGATAAGGGTTCGAAGCACGCTAATTTTTCTGCTCTTGTATGTTACAGGTCAACAGAATACAAGAGATATTAGCAAAATCTGTGTTCTTTTATTAAGAGACTCCAGCGTTTGAAGGGCAGTGTACCCAGCTGCCATATTGCAGTACTCTGGTATCTTCTCCAGATGCTACACTAGCAGTAAAACATGATGGGATTGTATTAAAACTCTATTGATTACTTTTTCTGATAACACAAAGAGTGTGTTATAGTAGCTATGTAAATTCCCCCATGCTTCTGAAAATTTGGGACAATTATTGCAGAGGATTGTCATCTGGTGTTGTAGGTTCCGAAGTTTAACTCTTTTTGTGGTGCATGTGTCCTTTTTGCACGCGAAGGGAGCAGGATATGGACTTGTGCCTGTCCCACACGTCTTCCAGGAGGGATTTTAGGAAGGGGCACAACTCCTGGCGCAAAGGCAGAGCATGTTCAGCCTGCTCTCTCCAAGGTACCACGTTCGACGGCGAGTCTTCCCTTGCGTTATTTCTGTGTTTCTCGCCTAGTTCGGCAGCCTCTGGATGGGGTAGGAAGGAAGTTGTTGGGTTGGGAGCATCCTTGCACTGTTTCCTTGAGCCCCGTGGTGTGGGGGGTGTCACTGCCTTCTCCAAGATGGCACTGGGTCTCCTGAGCCCTGGCCAAGGCTCGTGACACCCCTCCTGCTGTTGTAGACGGGATGAGCCATGTATCACCCCGGCGCCTCCCTGTGCGGAGGAGCTGCTGCCAAGTCCTGGTTTGTCACGGTTTAACAGAGTTCATCTCTGAGTGCAGGACCCGTCACTGACTACACACACAGAGAGGAAGCCAAGTGGTCTCCTTCCCATCGTGTAAATTTGGACATTTAATGGCTGCTTGGGTAGAGGATGCCTAAAAATGAACCTGCTGGCGTGGTTGCCAAACGGATGCTACTTGCTCTTTCCCACCCACCCTTCTCCAAGGCTCCTTGGTAGCCAGGAGGTGTCCCAGAAGGAGCTAATTAGGCCTGAGCTGTTTCAACCTCCTCTGATCCCTAAGAAAGAGTTAATTACAGTCTTCTCCCTCTTGCTCAAAGGTGGCTGGGTATTATCATCACAGCTGTAATTATTCATGCTAATTGCTTATTTGGAGAGGGAAGGAGAGCGAGAGGAGCCCCAGCCTCCACATCAGTGGTTAGCGGGGAGGACCAGGTGCACCTCGTCGAGGCTGGACGTGGCAGCACCGGCCCGGGAGGGAGCCTGGGGATGCTGGGCGCAGCGTAGCAGGCGGTGGAGCAGAGCAGGACCTGCCACTGCTGCCACCGCCGCTGGGGCTGAGGAGAAGGAGCATGCACTTCTTGCAGACCTTCCTCCGGTGGAGGGCACTCCGAGGTAATTGCACTCTGATGGGAGTCTCTGTTTGTTTTGTGGCTTAATTAACCTTGTCGTTTGTTTATTTATTTATTCTTTAATCTCCCTACAAGGGACCGGCAGGGGTTTAGAGATGCTTGCCTGAGACTTGAGCTTAGGTTGTTCTGCAGATTGGGAGGCTCGTGTTTCGTTAACCTAACGGTAACTTCTGCGATCTCCTGGCTGCCAAGGTGTTGATGTGCTGCTGAAGTGAAGTGGGAAGGAGAATATAGGGTGCTCTGGCTCTTTCCACCTTCCAGGCTCTTAAGAACGAGGCTGGTCTCCTGCAGGGGCTTATCCCCGCGAGCAGACGCGGCTCTGCCCGCTGTGAGCAGCGCGTTCAAGCTTCACACGTTAGCGGCCGAGGGCGCTTGCTGTGGAAACGCTCCCTGTGCCAGGGCTGGGGGAAGCAGTTCCCGGTGTCCGTGGGGCGGTCTCGGGATGGAGGTCGGGATAGAGGCGCGCGGGCAGCGCCCCGGCACTCGCAAGCTGCGTTCCTGCTGCAGAGAGCTTGAACCTGCCCTAAAAAGGATTTTTTTCTCCCTTCATTCTGTCTCTCTCTCTCTTTTTTTTTTTTTCTTTTTCTCTCTGATCAGTGATCTGCTGCAGCGTGGGTTTATTTTATATATTTATTTATTTTCAATCCAAGTTTTTGTGGCTTATCCCCTAAGTCTTTAACAGCCACCTGTCTGGCCACAGTTAGACTAGAAAAACCAGCATTGAGGATTGCACTTAAAAACGGTATGAAATATCCAGGGTTAACAAAGCAACTGGAAAGAGCTGCCCTGCACCAAACACTTTCCAGTGCTCCCCTATCTTTTTTTATAAGGTCTACCTGCCATCTGCCTTACAGGTGGCATCCACGTGCTGCACTGACAGCCAAGCTGGACTGCTTTCTTTTCTAGAGAACTTAAATTATTACCCTTGTGCTGTAACTTCTTCACTCTGCAATGACTTGCCATAATGATGTTTTAATACACCGAATAATCTTTTCATCTGAATGTTTTACTACTGACTTAAATTATACAGGCTTTCCACATTCATATTCTCTTCCTGTCAGAGAAACTGGCTCGGGTACAGCAAGCTGGGGACTGCTAGCTGAGGATGGCAGTTGTCCCCAAACCTCCGGGGTCAGAGACAGGGAAGGGGATGAGGGTGGTGTTCCCTTATGGATGCTGGTGAAGTTTGGGTTTGTAAAGAGGTGGGATGCTTGGATTATTCCTCTAAAAGGCATCGCGTTGCTGCCAGCTGGGTTGCCTGTCCGTGTGCCTGAGTGGGCTGGATTGAGGAGATGCAGTAGAAATAACCTTCAGTAACCCCCCCAGCAGGTCATGGCTCTTTGCAGGGCATCTTTTTTTGATCTTCTAAAGACAGCCAGTTTTCTTTTTTTTTTTTTCTTTTCTTTTTTTTTTAATTTCCCATGAAATCTGTGGGAGTTAAAAGCAGGCTGTTTGCTAGGGGTTCTGGACAAAGCCCTGTTATTGTTTGTCAGCAGATTGAGAAGGAAGAAAACAGTTACCACCTCAACTCCTGCTGTTTTGCCCTCACGCTATGTGAAAGTGAGCATTATCCATCCAAATCCTACTTAGCACTTTCCTCTGGACCTTAAATGTCCCAGACACAAATTCCCTGTATGCTCATGCAGCAAATGTCCCATGTGCCGATGCTCTTGGCACCTTGATCTCTTGGCACCCGCCTCCTGAGGTGGGAGTGAAAGGCTTGGGGCAAAGCTGCAGGTACAGGGCCATGTAGGATGCTCAGAAGTGAAGTCTGGTGGCCGTTTGGTCTATTTGCTAAATACCCGGGCTGAGCAAGGAGGTAATGGGGAGACACACGGACAAGCCTTGTAGGAATGTCTAAATGGCCTTGGTGTGCTTTGGTCTGCAAGGCTCTCCTGTCAGCTCAGCCAGCCTTTCCATGGATTGCTGTTGGAGAGAGGTTCTGATGGGGTGGGATCGTGCAGCTGCTTTCACTGTGTTTTTAGTCAAGTATTTGCAAAAATAGCAGAAAGGCTCTGTACAAGGCTGGCTGGGGGTGGAACAAGGAAGCTTCATCTCCGGGCTGTGTCAAACACTGCGGTGGTTTGGGCAGTGTTATCATCTTCCTCCTTTTTCCTGGCAAAATCTATTAATTAGAAGGCTGCATCAATCACTGCTCATTGAGTTTGACAGACCTGAGGCTCCGTGCTAATTCATGGAGCTGCTTGGTGCCGTGGGTATGTGCGTGTGCACACTCGTGCCTTAAGGGCCAGGGCATTTACCAAGTAATAATCTGTCAGTTTGAGTTCTTGCTCCCTCTTCCCTCCATAAATCAGGATGGGAGGCGGAGGGAAGCTTACAAAGCTCAGGAGGATCCGTCAACATCCCAGAAAGTGCCTGTGCATTGGCTATCAGAAGAACAAAGCTGAGGAAAGGTGTTTGGCTGATAATCGAGGGAGTTTTACAGCAGAGCAAATATAAATGGGAAGCGGGGAGGCAGGGCTCGCATGAAGCCGCTCTCTGGGTCGCAGCACGGGACTGCGCGGCCATCAGAGCTGCCCTTCCCATAACAGCCCCTGGAAAATCCCTGCCAGGAGTCATGGGGAACAACCCATGCTGTGGGTGACAGCACGCTGCTTTCTTGTGGCTAGTTCCCTGCACTCACAACATCGAGGAGGGCATCCTGCATCGTCCTCACCCCGCAGAACTTGGAAAACCTTGCTAAAACTTTTCCTTGTCATCTTTGTCCGAATAGTGATGTGCCCTGGTGGTGAAGGCAACAGAGATGGTACAGATCAAGCTTCTGTAGATATACACATCTGTGTTGTGTGCACACGTAAAGCTGTGCCTATATATAAATATGTATTTCACTAGCATTTAAAGATGTTACTGGTTTCTTATGCATTCATATGCCCGTCCTGTAGCCTGTGGTGGGGATTTCATGCGTCATCCCAAACTCACAACGCGACGCACATTGCAACGTGCTTCTACGTTCTCCTCTCCGTGCTCAGCTGGAGTTACAGGTCCTTTACACGCAGTTTTCCATCATGTAGCAGCTCAACAATCCTGTTCTCGTTACCTCGCCATCGTCGCCCCTGCTCTCCTTGTGTACAGGCTTGTTCTCGAAGCCCTCGCTGCGTTACCTGTACTCACAAACCCACTACAAATTTTTCCTTTGAGATTCCCATTAGCTAAAAGGCTTCACAGCTGCCACTGCTTTGAGGGAGTTCTGTATTCCCAGCACGGGAGAGCTCGTGTGTCGTGCTCCAGCCGGGATTTGGGCTGCCGGCCTGGCTGCGAGGCTCGGGGGCAGTAGTGCTGTGCTACCTTCATCCCAACGCAATCTGTAACGTGATTCGGGAAGCTCTTGTGTGAACTGCCCTAAACGTCCCCAGCCCTGTACTTTTCTAGCTGGCTGCTCTGTGCTTTCAAAAAAGCCTGATTTTTGAGGCTGGTGGGTATACATTTAGTGGCTTTTTTCCCCTCTCTCTCTTATTCTCCTTTAAAACTAAAATTAACCTGTGAGTTGTGACTTGCAGAATGAGTAGGGCGGCAGAAACACATGTCAAAGGATAATCTTAGTTCTTGTCAAAAGGCTTGGGGATAAAAGCGGGGAAAAAAAAAGCGGGGTATCCAGTGCTCAGCCAGTTTGAGTCCAGTGTATCAGCGTGATGAGCAAATGAGAAGCCCATGGATTCCCTAGCTGCCTTGTGGCTCCTGAGGAGCCTGGGCAGCTCAGAGGACTGGTTCTACCTGGCTTTTTCTGTGTCTCTTTTTTTGTCTAACTGTCCTGCAGCTTCCTGAGCTGCTGGGAAGCCCATATGGGCAGCAGAGCAAAGCAACCGGCAAAGTAGCGCCCTGCTTGTTGCGGGGGGATGATGAACCTGCTTGTGCATGCGAATAACTGCATTAACCCGCCTCCCTTTCTGTCCCTGCTCCCCTCCTCCTCTCCCAGCCCTGCGTTAGCCATCTTAAAAGGAGTTGTGTCTAGAGCTCTCAACTGGAAGGACGTGCTGCTCCCTCGTGGAGCATCGCGCACTGCAAGCGGCGCCGGCGCAGGGATGCTCCGCGTGCGCAGGGAAGCGGCTGTGTGCGCAGGGCCCGCAGGAGCAGCCGCTGGAATAAATGTTGCTCCCTTCAGCGAGGGCAGATGGAATTTTGCAGGTGATGAAAGAGGAAAAATCCTCGTTTCTGTCTTTTTTTTCCACCAGCCCCTGCCTTGCCTTGGGTGTAACACATTGCAGTAGCTCGTGGAGCCGGTGTAGCTTTTGAGGAAGGATGAGTAAGGAATGATGGGGACGTGGCAAGGGGAGAGGTTTCTCCATCCTTGACCTGGCCTGGAGAAGCCGATGCTGCCGTGATCCCCGTGGGTGGCCCGTACCTGCGGCACCGCAGCCTCGGGCAGAGGGAGAGTACCCGGCCCTCCTTAAGGCAGGGTTCAATGTCTGCTGCAAGACAAACCTGAAGAGGACCAGGAATTCTCTAGTGCCTCCTGCACTGGATTGCCAACTGCAGAGCCTCCTAAATCCTGCCTTGTTGTCCATCAGCGTGGCCCATCACTCCCCTTCTTATCAGCTGGATATCTTGGGTCATTGCAATGTGCAAGGGGTGGCTTTTGCCTCCTGTGATTAGTTGGTTTATTCCTCCTCAGCTGCTCTCTGGTGGTCACAAAGCTTTGAGGGAGGAGATCTTTAGCCCGAGGTCCTGCCTGAGGACCCCTATCAGGTGAGGGGCTGAGAAGTTCTCTGCGGTTCCTCTGCCCAGCATTGTCCCCTGGCATTGGGGACACTGCCCAGCTCGTGGGGAGCAGCCGGTCTGGTGGAGATGCTTTGAAGCCTCACTGCAATCACAAGAGGGCAGAGTTGGCTCATGCTCCGCAGCTTCTCCATCCCACGGAGCTGCTGAGCTGGAGCAGACTCTACCCTGGGCCCAGGCAGCAGCCACTGGGCTCCGGGCAGAAATGTCACTCCCTCTAACTGACCTTTAGCCCCGGTGTTAACTGCGGGGAGAACAACATTTTCATATACTTATATGTGTGTGTGAGAGTATAGCAAATCCGTGCACGTGTGTGTGTATATATATGTATATACACCTATATAGGAAAGACAATTCCCTTCTCCAGTCACTCTGAAAGGTCAGCTCTGCACCCCTGCTATTCTTGTGGGCCTCTGGCTACAGAGATGTTGCTGGCATTAATAAAGGTTTCATATTAATATTGATGTGGAGCTTGCAAACATCAATTGCTTCTTAATTAGCAGCTGAGCAATGACTTGAGTGCTGTTAATGAAACATGGGGGTAGGTTTCCCAAGCAGTGTCTGCCCTAACCCTTGCGAGTGGCATAAATGCAGATCACAGGTCCTGTTTGTGTTCAAATTAGCAGAGGTGCTGCTGCTAATGGACGTGTCTTGCTAGCAGATGCTCAGCAGGCTGTTAACGCCGGCACATCGGAGCGTGTCTTTCATGATGCTGCCTGGAAGGAGCTGGAATCGTCACGGTGGGATATTGCCTCCTGCTAACGTGTTGATAGTTGGTTTTGGCAGTTCCAGGCTTTGCAGAAGGAAGAAATTTGAAGCTCTTAAATGAATTTTGGATTTAGCTGATGGGAGGAGACAGACTTGCATCATCCCTTCCAATTTCAAGGGAAAGTAGTCACCTGGATTAGTTCAGCCACTGCCTCTGGGAGCCTGCCTGGAGCGTGACGTTGTGTGGGTGTCTGAGGTCCCCCTTGCTGAGGGATCGAGCTCCTGTGGTGCTCTGAGTGCAGAAATGACTTTCAGATTATGCTGGGATGTGGGAGACTCGTACTGCACCGTGCAATTCCAGCTGAAAACCCACAACCTCTCTGGGCAGCCTGTTCCAGGGCTCTGTGACCCTCACAGCAAAGAAGTTGTTCTCATGTGGAGATGGAACCTCCTGTGTTTTAATTTCATAGACAGTACCCAGGAAAAACAAAACAGTGCTGCTCCAAATTAAAATCCCCTGCTGGCAGAGCCGTGTATTCCACTGTCTTGCTGGGGTTGGTCTGTTTTTGGTGTAAGTCGAGCCCTGCTCTAACCCTCATCCAGCCCTACCCAAGCGCAACGTTCTCGCAGACAAGAAGCTTCTGCTGCTTAGTGGTGTTTGCTCTCCGGTTTCCTGGCCGGGAGGCTGGGTAACTCCTTTGATTGTGTGATCCACAAATAGGTGGTACCTGACAGCGTGCAAAAGCTTGAGGCGGGAGCTCTCCTGAGCCACCGGGCACCGGTGGCCGTGTGGGAAGGGGGCACCGGTGCTGCTGGGGATGAGGACTCCAGGCAGGAGTAGCACGAGAGAGGGAGATGGCCTGAGCACGGAGGTGGCCCTTTGGGACGTGGTGTGGAAGCAACAGAAGGGGTGCTAGTGTGTCCTGTAGATCGGACTTTTGTTCTGAAGCCTCAAGAGAGATTTCCCAAGAAACCACAAAGAGGGTGACAAGGAGGTCCTTTTCCATTTGGGTCTTTCTGAGTGAAGTAGGCACAGTGGGAGGTATTCAGTTAACCAGGGGGATGAGGGCAGTGCGACCCTCATCTTGATGGGAATGTATAGGGAACATATATGTTGTCACACTTAGCTTGGTTTAACGTGACAAGAAAGCCTCATCTTGGATGCAGAGAAGCACATCCAAAGTTGCCTTGATCTGAGCGTGTCTGTGGGCAATAACATTTGCCTCAATAAAGAGCCATCTTGTGTGTTCATTATAGCTAAATTCTGTTTAAGGATGTTCATGGTAGAGCATCCTCTAAAATAAAATCAATTATGCTTCAGCCATCTTACATTTACTGAGTAGAAAATGAGAATTTAGTATGCCTTTGAGGAGAAAATGCCATGTAACACATCTCATCTATGTCTAAATGTGCTCCTGCTAGATCCAAACCACTTAGGAACAGCTGTAGCAAGGCAAAGATACCGAGACTGGATGCTGTGTTGTCCTATCCTTGAAGATGATGTGGACTCTGTATTGCCTTTATACAACATCCTTTTTGCAGATGCACTTGGTCACCACACTTGGGAACAGCTCCCAAATGTAATACATGATCAAATCATGCTCTTGGTCGGTGGGATTAGCTGCAGACTGGATTCTAAAGCAGTTTTGTTTAATAGACTTTCATCTTTCGTACCAGCAGATATGAAAGGATGAAAAAGAGCTTGAGTTCTGGGCCACAGCACGTGGGAGGAAAGCAGCCTCTGAGTCACTGGTGATTATTAAATGACACTAAAATTGAAATGCCTAGAAAATCCCCACTGTGCACTCCCGTAGGCTGCTAATTGTTGATGATCTGCAAAGGTAAAGCCCCGACCAAACTTCCAAGAGGGCTGTTTCCCTAAAGACAAGGGGATTAAAATGGCCTTTTTGCTGTGGTGACACACCACCATCTGAGCAGAGCTAGAGAGCACTGAGGACGCAGAGGGCAGGCGTCCTAAGTGAGGGGTGACAGCAGTGTGGCCCTGGCTCCTCCAATGGCACATTCGTTGCACTCCTCTTAGCTGC
The DNA here is from genome assembly GCF_000705375.1 of Tinamus guttatus. The sequence goes on along the minus strand of NW_010577421.1, from coordinate 3,838 downwards.
TTCCTCCACCATGGCCGTGAGTGCAAAAGGAGGCCAAGGACAGTTGCCCCTCTTACGCTGAAGGGAAATGAGCCCAGGGACTGCTATGTCCAAGGGGAAAAGGGCTCCTGGCTCTGTGCTCACCTGAGGACGCAGCTGGCTTTGCTTGTGCTGAGGGCCTCTTCCCAAAAGGATGGAGGCCAATGTGTTCTTCAAAGATAGAAAGCTCCAGGCTCAAGCCTTTCCCAATTCAGGGCAGTCTTCTCCATCTTGTAGTTCTGTTATCTGTCAAGTTTTTTGCTTGCAGCTGCTCTGCCTTTCATCGACCCCAGCCTACTTTGCGGTCAAGGCTCAGGAGCGGCAGCCTCAACTTGAACGAGGCGTTGCAGGCAGGTGACAGCTCTCCCTGGGAGATCCGATTGGAAAGGTTGCTCAGCCTGCCCAGTTCTCCTACAGCTTATCCTGGCTTCGCGGAGGGCCCTGAGCGCTCGTAGCTCCGTGAAATGTTCCAGGGCTGACATCGGTGTCAGCGGAGGGAAGTTGAGTCATGCATGTGACATGCAAGGCAGTTCTTCCCTAATTCATGTCTTCAGCAAGCTCCCACAGCAAAAATAGCTGCATATGCCTCAGGTTGAGGCACTGCATAATATAAGATGTGCTTGGTGAGAAAATATGAGTTAGAAGCTTAGAGCTCACTTTAAAGTCAGTTAGAAGGACAAACTTGATTCTTCCCAGTGACAACACAGTGATGGTAACTTGTCTGCATCTTTTTTTAATCAAACTTTACCCCTAAAACTGATGCTGACTACAAGTCTACAAAAAGACACATTGAAGCTATAGATCAGTGCTTGAGAGGAGATGCTGGAGATAGTAGGTTACTGGTTAAAGCTACGTAAAAACTTGCCAGGGCTCAAGGTCAGAGCCTCATCCCCACACTGAAGAGCCCCTTGTTGCACGTGGGGGCCCTGTGGTTCCAGTCTGAGTAGCAGCTTCCTTTGGGCTCGCAGTACGGCTTAGTCCTTCCTTGTTTTCCTCATGCACTTGTTTGTCTGTAACCAAACACAATGATTTCCTAAATTTAGCTGCCTAAGGACTGTGGGTGTTGTCTTTTCTCCCCCTCTTTCCCCTGTTTTGAAAGCTGTCTCAAAAACTGTGCAGCAATTTAAATGGCAGCTTGATGGGAATCTGTACCAAATGACTCTGCAATTAGTAAATCTCTCCTATTGTGACAGCTCTATTATTAAACTGCCATAAATGCAAGGCTATTAATCTGCTGTCTCAGTCCCATTGCTTTTTCTTCCTTGTCCGTGCTTTTCACGATTTTATTTTTATTTTTTAATATAAATTGTCTTTCAGCTAGTGTTTCCAGGAGGGCATGCAGGTTAGTACGTGGAGGAGGCAAGAAGGCTTTGCAGGGCCAATGCTTACGAGCTGTGACCTGTATCAGGTGAGGGGAAACCCCAAACTGTTGCTCTTCTCTCACTTTGAATCTTTTGCTGCTTTAAAATCACCAGATGGGGACCTCCCTGTTCCTCAGGAAGGCGAGGGGTGGAGAGTGAAGATGTGGTAGCAAGTGAGCGGCAGCACTGCATTAAGAGAAGGGAGGACTTGGAAGAGTCACGGAGCTGAGAGCAGGCTGAGCCCGGCTGCTGCCTCTCCCTCCGTGGGGCTGTGTGTGTGTAACTCCTTTTCTTAGCCCGTTAATCTGATATTTGCTGTCAAGCTCAGGCTGCAGGGAATGGGGTGAGGCAGGAGGATGCAGAGCTGTGAAGAGCAGTGAAAACAGCCTCAAATTCTACCCTTGAGGGAGCCTCCTTAGCCCAGGTGTGTTGGCAGCACACGCTGACCTGGCCTCAGGCTCCTCTCAAGCGGAGGCTGCATAGCCGGAGGGCTGAGTGGAGGCTTGAACGCTGCAGCACGGTGCCAGGGGATGCCAGGGGTGGACGGAAGGTTTCCCCTTAGTCCGAGCATCCGCGCGTAGACGTGCCAGGCCATGCCAGCTCCTCTCTGCAGCTTTCTGCTAGCTGAGGTAGTCGCGTCCCCACGGCGGCGCGAGGGCCGGGCTGGTCGCAGGGACGTGTCTGCTGGCCAGCAAATGATCAAAAGGGCCCTGCCAGCCTTCAATCTGTGGCCTCGAGAGTCTTCCCGCTGTGGTTTAATAATGATGCCCGTACTTGAAAGTTTCATAAGTGCAGTTTTTGAGAAATAGCTCCAAAGAGGTCATCAGACATTAAGTTATTTGCAAGAAACAGTGCCCTCTGTGCATGGTCTGCTGCTGCCCTCTTGTCTAGGAGACCCAGAGTTCTCTCTTCTTTGGAATGCTCCTTGATTCACGCTTTAAGGTTTGGATGGAGAGGGAAGGGAGATGTTTGCAGGAGCCCTTGCAGTGTTAGGGAGGGAATTAATTGGGTCTCCTGAGTGTTTTCTGCACACACACGTTTCACAAGTGTGCCCTTTGGTAGCCTGCTTTGGTTTGCTTCCCAAAAGGGCTGTATGTCCCCACATAGGCTTAGGCCATTCCCAGGTCATTCCCTGACATAGGCTTAGGCCGTTCCCAGGCTCTGCCAGCTAGTGGAGACAACCCAAGTGCTCTGACTAGACTAAATGTGGTGGTGTTGAGCCAGGACGGATCCTGCCAACCTGCCAGGCCCTTGTGAGAAGGGATACTGCCCTGTAACCGCTGTGGTTTCACCTGCTGCTTGGAGTGTATCTTGCAGTGTAGGTGCTGTCAGGACTAGATCTTCCTCAAAACGTGGAAACCTGGGATTTCACAAACTTTTAATAACTTGAGCGTGAAGAAAGCCACCACCCTCCTTCATAGCAGAGCTAACAGGAAAATGAGCTGTCAGTCCAAAATCTGGGACTTAGAAACCATTGTGGAAATGAGATGGAGAAGGAGGAAAGCTCCTCAGCCTGAAAGCACAAGGTGTGATTCCCTTTTTCCCTCGGGTACGGTGACTTACCGTGGCCAGGCTGGCGTAGATCAGCTGTGCCACGTAAACGCTTAAATGGCATTTGCATCCCGTTGCCATAGAGACTTCCCGGGAAGCCTGTGCACGTACAGGCTGTTTCGCTGCTCCGGGAACGTCTGATGTCTCCGGGCTGGAGAGGATCTGCCCTGGGGCAGGGCGCTTGTCCAGCGCTGCTTTTGGGATGCCCTGCTGTGATATTGAAAGAGAAGGGAGCTCTGCGCCCGCTCAGTGTCGTCGTCCTGTGTGGTGAGAGACAGGCTTGTGCTGCACACGCTGCCTGCCTTCAACTGCGGGTATTTAGGAGGCTCTTAAATCCAGTATTATGCTCCTAATTATGCAGAAATCCTCCAATCTGGCCATTTTCATCCGGAATTATGTGCTCTCGCTCAACTGTCAAATCCTGCCAAACACCCTCCTCTTAGCGAGGCAGAGGGAAGCTGCTGAACTCGTCCTGCCCTCGGGAGAGCAGCGGGTGCTGCCAGAAGGCCGAGCCGTGGCCGCGCTTCCAGAGCAGAGCGAGGAGCAGGCGGAGCGGGGCTGCCGCAGAGGACTGACGTGGCTGCTACAGGAATGACTGGTGGAGAGCGCTCCAGGAATGAGCTGTTGGAGGACGTTTTGAGCTGCGTGACGTGTTGCATGTTGTATGTCTAACAACACACTTCATGCGATCGCAATTCAGAGCACAAACACCCTTTGCAAAGATGCAACTGCTGCTCCATAAGAGCCACCCCTCCAGGCTTGAGGAATGTGCTGTTTCTCAAGGAATCCAATTCTTAATTGTCCATGAAAATCACCCAAAATGTACAGTAATTGTGCACCAATTATGCCCAGGCCCCCATCCGTCTAGCCCATGACACTCCCTAGGAGTGTGTGCCTGAAATCCCATA
>NW_010577420.1:191556-215816 GCF_000705375.1 Tinamus guttatus | reverse complement strand
CAGCCCAGACTAGACACAGGAAGCTGGAAACCTGTGCTAACATAGTACCCTTTGGAGAAGGTCAGTTTGGCCAAGGTCCAGGACCACAGCTCAGGCACATCCATGATTTTGTCTGGGCCAAGGCAATTTTTAGTAACTGCTTGTGAGTTAATTTTCGCCTCTATCCTCCTCTGAACTGCTCCTTGATTTATTCACCTACAGTCCTGCTAAATGATTTGTGGAGTACCGTCTCACTTCCATTGCAAGCTGGTTAAGGCAAAAAACCTTCATATTACTCTGTGCTTGTTTTGAAGAATGAGCTGAAAGGCTGTTCTAAAAATATTTGCTTTTCTGATATCAAAAGACAGCTTTGATTTAATTAGGCATGCAGTCTGGCCAGGTCTGCTATCCAATCTTCCCTGGGCAGCAGAGGGAATGCCCATACGGGCAATGAAAATACTTTGTATAGCATTCAGCATATTACTGATTTACAGTTTTCATAATTAAAGACAATTACCTGACTTGGAGCTAGTTGTACTACTCTAAGTATATATTTAGTTTTTTTACTTTTTCCTCAGGAATAATCATAGAATCAAGGAATCCTTAAGGCTGGAAGGGACTTCTAGGGATCATCTAGTCCAACCCCCCTGCACATGCAGGGTCTCCCAGAGCATGTGGCACAGGGCTGCATCCAAGCGGGTCTCTTACAGAAGGAGAAATAGCTCGGCAAAAAAAAGTGGGAAGTCTTTTCTACAGAGTTCACCAAAACAGCCCCCACATACTGCTCTGAAAACAGACCTATCAAAATAAGCTTTTATTCCTCCTGTATCCCATGAACGAGCACACTGAAGATGACAAAACCAACACACTGGACAAAAGGTATTTTGAGTGCCATAAGGAAGACTGCAATTTAAAGATTTATTTGTTACATTTCAGGAAGCCCTGAGTGAACACCAAGGAACTGCAACAGTGCCCATGGTATATAAAAGTCCTTTCTTCATCTATGTCCTACAGGGTAGTCCTTTTATAACTCACAGCCATGGCCATGAATGGTACAGCCTCTTCTCCCTTCTCCATGTTCAAAGCCATGTTCCAAGCCCTCATGCCCAGGGCTGAGTTTCTGTCCTAAACCGAGCCTCACTACCTCCTGGCTGCTTTACTGCAAGATCTCTTTATAGATGTAGCATTTCTGAATTTGAATGGGAAGATGGGAAGAAAAGAAAATTCCGCCGTGTTTTTCACAACAAAAGCTCAAATGCAGAAAAAAAGTATTTGGAATTAATATTTATCATAATATTTTTAAGATGAAGACACAAATTACATAGAATTTACATAGAGTACTCCTGTATCTGTTACTGTAAGAAATACTGCCAATGTCTCTGAGTAAGACACATATGGATAGAGGTAGACAGCACACTGAGGGACCTATGGTGAGATACCCAACATCGGTTTCTCAAAAAAAACATAAAGATTACTTTGATTAGAGGGAATTTCAGCAAGAAAGGGCAAACGCTGGTTTCCTAGTTTAATGGGAAAATCATAAGTGACGATAGATAGATGAGCTTGTAAAAAAGTAACACATTTCAAACACTGAGGTTAGTTAATTGTTGGAACACATTAATGAAGGGAATGCTAGCCTTCACGTATTCAAATTGAGACTGAATACCATTCCTATAGATGTTCCTTAGACAAACATGAATTTATTGGGCTAACAGGTATATGAGGAAAGTTTAAGAATCTACGATACATAAAAAGTATATACAAACTAATGTTTTCTACATATAGTAATATTCTGTTGCTAAATATTATTGATCAAAAGCTTAAATATGTGCCAAAAATTGTTTTTACTGAGGCTGAGGCACAAATTTAAAATTGATACATATTTTTATCAATTAAAATGGCCAGCTTATTTTATGGGGAAAAAGCTGTGAATGTTTTCAGTTTGCAAATCAGAATGACAGTAAACAATGTGAAGCTAAAGTTGCTCTGAACAGTCCCAAATATTTCTGTTTTTAAAATGCTCAAAGCAGACAAACATTTTATGGGGGTCGTTTTTTATTTATTAGCACAGTGCTCAAAAAATATAAGTCTTGTCCTCTGTAAGTATATAATTTGACTGATATTTTCAAGATATCAGTACTAAGGTTGATAAAGTAGAAAAATGGTAGAAAATTGTATCTCAAAATCCTCTATCAAAGCTAAGTGATTCTTAAAGATGACTTTGGTACAATGGTAAAAATAGAATCATCTCCTATCTCCAAGTTGTTTTTTCAAGTACTATAACTAAGGCATTAAGCATGAATGTCAATCTCTTGACAGTCACCAACCTGTAGCCCAAATACTAACCAGATTATTTTTTGAATTTATAACACCAAATTGAATCTTAAAAATTCTTTTGATTTACTTAACATCATAGCATCACATTTTCCAGAAAAAAAAAAATCTTATGTAAATCTTAGGAAACCAGTTATTGCACAAATACTTTTACAACTGCAGAAGAAACTCTCCAGCACTGCTATGCCAAGGCAACAGGCTAACAAAGAACTAAAAATGTTCTGAAGATTTAGGCTCTTCACTTGAGAAATCACACTCTTGTTGCAAATCTAGAGGCTTCTGAAGTAGAATTCCCTAATGACTGCTTGACTCCATTTCATATTCAGAATTCATTATTCAAATAATGCATTGGAAACTTATTTATGGTTTTGCACAATGAGGATCCTCAAAACATGAAAGTTTAATCTGAACATGAGAAGAAACATCTGATACAAGTCATCAAATGCTTGGACTTTGTCAGTGTCTACTGCTATATAACCATTTTAATTAAACTGAGGTCCTGGGAAGGGAATCATTTGTTTTTAATGGCTAAGGCTGCCATAGCTGAATGTTTCTTCTACCTTTACTCACAGACTTTATACAAACCTGTGTGCACATAACTTTTTGAAAGAAATACAACACAGGATTTTTTTTCACTGCTTTGCTGATCTGCTCTCCTCAAATTGTTGAGGATCTCCCTTGACCAACTCTTACCAGACCAAAAAGTGCTTCCAATTGGATGCACTTTCTAGCTGCTGGCAACTCTTACCAGACCAAAAAGTGCTTCCAATTGGATGCACTTTCTAGCTGCTGGCTGATGTGACACAGCTCTTAATGCTGTGTCTCAGAAAGTCACTTGGATTTAATGAACAGGAAAGCAATTTGCAACAGACAGCTTGTGTGGCATTTCTAACACTCCCTGACACCTCTTAGACACCTTCAGTTGCCTACAGATCAGTGCCATCCTGCAGATCCTTGCCTAAAAAAAAAAAAAAACAGAGAGTTTAACTCAAAGTCTATTTGATCAACGTTCTTACATGTCAAGAAAAGTATTATTACTGTGAAAAATATACACAAGTCTGAGGCAATCAGTCACATCTGCATAGACTACAATTGCTTGCTTTATTTAACAGCACATCAGTTTACCATAGCTCTCAAGATCTGGCTGTTTTGACAGCTTCAACACCACCAAGGATTGTCCAAGTCACCAAAACTTCTTTGAGATCCTCCAAGTCACAACACTTCCAACAAGGCCACGGAAGTGAACACTATGGTAGACAAAAAGATATTAAGTAGTTATCCAAGGCCACACAATAAATCAGCAGAAAAAAGAGCTCAGCTAGGAATTGAGTGTGACTCACAGTCCTTCACTGACTCACAATCCTTTGCTTTAACTGCTAGATAAGCTTCAGCCCAGAGCAGCATTTGTTTGTGTACAATATGCCAAAAATTCATTCTTGATCTATGACAAAAAAAGGCAAATGATACAAAGCAGGTTGCTTAGTAAAATGAGATTTAACCCCGTGCCCTTCATCTGTGCGTTAAAGACTCTCTTGGGAGCCACAAATTGGAGCTGTGAGATTATATGAAAAGAACAGCATCAAAAGTATGACTCTGATGTATCATAAAAATAATAGAAAAGCCTCTGGGGAATGGAAACTTTTGACAGAATCCAATCAAACCCTTTTGAATCAGAAGCTGTTGTAGCAGTGTGGCTGAGCTACTGCACACTACACTGACAATGTCCTTCAGGGAACTGAGAAGACAGCAAGACAAGAGCTTTGCAAATATTTGAACAAGGAGGGAAAAGAAAACTTGAAGGTTAATTTCACATTCATCTGCTTTTAAATTCTTTCTTTAAACTTAACTCTGAGATAGGTATATGTTACTGCTATTGGTCTTGATTAGGAAAATAGTAGCTAAAGCATTTGCTTTTCTACTAAATTCCTCATTAATTCATCCTCCAACTCTATTTCCAATGCTTTCCTCTCTATTTCACATGTTTGGCTTTACCTGACACCTAGATTATGAACTTTTGGGGAGCTGGGAAGCTTTTCTATGTTAGTACTTCTATTATGTCTAGTCCAGGAAGCCTAGATTAGACTAGAATTGTTATCAAAATTTTTGCTTTCTTTAACACTATTCTATGCATATATTCTGTCCCCATGTATATGAAAAGCTCTGCAGACTAGCTTCTGTTTTCGTTTCTATCAATATATAACACAGAAAAATATAAACTCCCTTCTTTAACTTCTATATCACTATTCCTAATAAACTAAATAAATGATCACGTTGCTGCTGCCCTAATAAATATCTAACCAATTGTCAAATGGAAAAGACAGTCCCTAACATTCCTCTACCTCTCGCTGAATCTGACAAAAATGTTCCTCTAACTAGAGTCTTGGATAATAAAATGCGTTATTTATTGGCAGTGGGTGATGTGTGGATGATTATGGTCTGGTAGGTATTTAAGGGTAAAGTCCAAAATTGCAGAACAAAAGCTGTTTTCTATTCACATTTGGCTCAAAATAACTCAAATGAAATGGACCACCCACAGTCTGACACTTCAAGCTGTAGAGCATTGAATCTGCTGAGAGCCAGTTACAAAAATGAATTCAGTAAGATGATATTAAAGAGAAAATGGAAAAAAAAATGTGACCCAAGAAGGGTATTAAAAGAACGAGCATAACCAGTTACAAAAATGAATTCAGTAAGATGTTATTAAAGAGAAAATGAAAAAAAAGTGACCTAAGAAGGGTATTAAAAGAGCGAGCATAATGAGCTAAAAGACATACATGCACATTCAAGCAGGAGATTTTGCTAAAATTCCCTTCATGATGGATCAAAAAATAACGGTCCTAGAAGAAACTCCTTACTCCAGTCAGGAAGAGCACCATAAAGATGCCTGTTTTATAACAAGTCCAGCCTGACGACAAAGAAAAATATCACCATCCCCATTGACTTATTCAGACTGTGTTGTCGCTTATGGCATCCTGAGATGTTCTTCTATACTGCAATTACAATAAAAGCACAATTCTCACAGGGCTGAGATTACTATGTGGCATAAATAATACTTTTTCTTAGTATTCAAGGGAGGACTGCTAAACAAAAACTGTACTGACAGTACTCCATACAGGAGCTTGCTTTCCATCATGATTTAAAGCCCTTCTGGAAGAAGAAAGGTACAGTTTGAAAGTGTTATAGAAAAATCAAGCAAAAGATCTAAAATTCATCTAGTCATCACCAGCCTGGACAACTAGACTGTATTTGTCAGGGAGCAATTGATAGGGCAGCTACTGCTCCCAGAATCTTTTCTTCCTTTTTGGGGGTGAGGATGTGTGGGCACACAGATACGTGTGCATGTAATTAATAATTAGTCGTATTAGCTTAATCCGACCTGCTGCTGAATGCCCCAGTAGGTACCTATCTTTGGCAAAGAAAACGCAAGCCTGAAGCCTATTCTGCTATTTGATTAAGACATACAGAGTCAAAACTTCTACACTGGCCGTCAGCTCTAGTTTTAATTGACTTTATCAAATATCCTTTAACCATTGCTGACCAGAAATAAAACAATATATATATAACAAAATAACCCTCCTTCCTTGCAAACCTGGTTCTGAAAAATGTCATGCACTACTCTTACAAACGTACCTTATGGCAAAGTGAATATTTTACACCACATGGGAAGAGAGAATTTATTTCCCTCTCCATGCAAATTCACTTTTACAGAAGTCCTGCAAAGCAACGTATGCTATTTTGTCCCATATCTCCCAGAGATTTCCAGGATGTTACCAGGAAGCAGTGAATGCAACGACAGCTGCTCTGCATGTGCACAGATCAAGGCATAGGACCTGGGAAGGATGTTCCTTGACAGTCCAGATTTATTGCATCTGAACTATTGAGTTTGTTCTTGCTAGGGAACCTGGCACATCCATCGTTCCAGATGTCCCTCAACCCTGTCAGAACAGTAGAACTACTGAACATCTGAATATCTTGGATGAACATACAAACGCCACACAGAAAAAGATACTCAAGTCAAAAAGGAAGTATAGAGCTATAGTTTCTCTCAGTCTGAGAGAAACCATTGTAAACCGTTACCATTATAAACCCTCTACAAATAGTGATCAACATCTTTATTTTAATCAGGGTAGAAAGGCAGGTACAACCATGGAGTCAGTTATTGCCCTTTCACAGTCACTAAAAAGTGATTCTTTGGTTTTATTGTCATCTCACAAAATAATTGGATGGTAGAAAAGAGAATATATTCAAGGCTCATAAGATACCTAAGCCATCATCCACGCATCTTATGTTTTACAGGGAAGCTGCTTTTTCTGTCAGATACAAACCAGTATCAGTACTTTTCAAGTTACTTGCTAGAATTTAATAACACTATAATCACTATTTCATGGTAGAATTCTTCTCTAATATGTATCTGTAAGCAGAAGTAATAAATAAATAAATAAATAAAGATCAACCCAATATTTGCAAGTACAACACCTTCAGTCACATGTAGGCCATTCAGATATCAGCTCCAAAAATCTGTTGGCAGTATGGTCTTGAGATGCCCAGACTCTTCTCAGAAACCATGCACTGATTGCTCCAAGTGGTTCGAAACATGCTTGGAAAGGAATCATATCTATCCCTTCCTACTGGAGCTAAAAAAATGTCTAATGGGTTGGTCCCTGCTAGATCCATTTTTTCTTCCCCCAAACTCCAGCTATTAAGGTACTTCTGTGGAGCAGAATAGAGCTGTGACAGACAAGAGTGGACTTTCAGAACAAGAGATACACAATAAACGGAAATAGTAAGCCCTATGCGTTTTAGGCATATATACAAAGCCTGTGGTAGTCTCCTCTCCTCCTGCTCAAGGTTCCTTCAATACATCTCTTTCTGTCCTACAGCAATATACCTAGCCTGGAATTAAACTAGACCTTGTATTCATCATGCCTCATGCACCTTGGATGATGCAAATAAAACATTTGAATCAACTTCCTTTTCCTGTCCCAAGTTTCCATCACATGGATCCTTTTAAAACCCTTGGTTTGCCATCTTTGTCCTTGTTGATCTTTCTAGTTGCCCTTAAAGACACATATGAAAAGTGTGACCCTTCTAGCAAACCACCTGAGCTATTCCTTTCATTTGCAGCACAGCAGAGATAGAGGCACCTCTGGGTCCCCAGTCTGCGGGACACATCACAAACCTGATCAACAAATGAAGCATTCCACATTCCTTGAGCAAGTCCAGGCTTTGAACATTTCTAGCACCCTCTTCCAGATATGAAGCAGTGTGAATAAATCACAACTACACAGATTCCCTCAATAACCACACCATTCCTCTGTGTTATTCTTACTCCTGTCAAGAGTTTAAGACACTCCCTTACTTATACATTACTGATAGGCAGAGAAAACATGTTGAATTCGGAATGTATGTGAACACCATTTCCTCAGGCAAAGTAATTATGGTCTCTGTTGCTTTTCTGGAGTGGTAATGGAGTCCCTAATTGCTCTCCTGACTGATTATGTTGTTCCTGGTGTTTCATTTTCAAAGTACTTAAAGTTCAGGTAAATCAAACTTACCACATGACCTCTCCTATTTTATGACTCTCTGAAAGGAGCCTTTTCCTCACACTGCCATAGACAGGCAAAGTCATATATGTTTCTTTTGCACAATTTCTTTTTACACTAGATATACATCCAAGTCAAAAAGTGTGAGATAGTAGCATCGTGAAGCCATTATATTAGTGTTAAATTAATGCTGTGCAAGTGCGGTGCAGGTTAGCAATGCGCATGAGCATATGTTTATAATTAAGCCAGAGTTAAAGAGCTTTGTGAGAATAACGGCCTAATGCTCATCAGCCTTTGGACACTCAACTTTCTAAAATTACTTATAGTATTCTGGTATAATATTGATTTCCTTCTGGGTTTCTTTTTCCTGCTCTGGAAAACGCATGGCTATTTACATTATCTGTTGCTATAACCTCCCTAGTAAACAACGTGGTAAAGAATTCATACTATGTCACACACACAAAACAATGGCGTTTTTTGGAAGTGATGGTAGTCTTTTTCAAAAAATAGATTCAAACTCTAATGCCTGTTTGTTGCTTCAAGGTAAGATTCTGGTAGATGTACAGAAACACAGTTTAACTGTTCTTTCTGCACAAAAAAAAAATCTTAACTAATACAAGTAGCAAAATACAAGGTGACGACTGCCCTAAAGGACGGTCGTCAGGGGATGACTGCCCTAAAGCCCTGATGGGGCACAACAGAAGGCATTTTTACAGCCCCCAATGGCCAAACTTTCCTTCCTGACAAACTTCTGACACAATTAAAGATTAGACAGTGCAGGAGGTATTTGACCTTGAGGGATAGGAACAGGATAGCACAGGCACGGCGGCTGCATACTTGTAATTTCATGTTATGACAGAGCAAGGTTAAAGATCTACCATGATGGTCTCCGGATGCTGGTGAGAAGGTCTCTCTGAAAGGTTATCTCTTTGGTGCAGACCCAACTTCTGCTTACTTGTTTATTTGGCTCCTGGCACAGTCAGGTTGGAACACTAAAACCGGTAAGACTAAAATGAAGAACAGTTTCAAAGCTATGGCAGGCATTACTACAGGATATAAACTTTCCTCTTTTTTTTTCCAGTTGCAATTTTTCAACCACTTCTAATCATTACATTAAATCATTGCTAATTAGTGTGGTGTCTTTCATACCGAACTGAAACGTCAGATGTGATTCAATATACAAGACAGGTGACAGACATCAATGAGGAGCACTGCAATACAAAAATGCACTTGAGAGGAGCTCCCTTCCTACTGGAGCTTTTAATTTTCTTTTTTTTTCTTTTTTCTTTCTTTTTTTTTTTTTTAAATAAACCTAGACAGGCCTTTTTAAATTCATTTGAAGTTCACCACCTAACTCTCTTTGAAATCTTATTGACCCATTTTTCTGCTGAAAACCTGAGACAGGGATTTTTTTGATAAGTTCAGATAATATTTTGCCTTTTCAAGCTTTGCAGTTGATCTTAAATTCTTACCTTCATTCATTAGTCAAAATTGCAATTCTCCCCCCGTTTTGCAGATTATCTAAAATAAATTCATTGCCGATTTTGAAGCGAGAAAAATGAAACTTCCATTGCGTTACTTAAAATGCTTATCTAATGTTTTGGGGGCCTTTGGTTGGATAAGCAGCAAACCAATAACAATATCTATCTTAAAATTTAATTTTTAATTTGATTAAAAATTTTTCAGTAAGCTCTTTGGTTCAGATTATAAACTAAATGATAATACCCAATTCTCATGCTGACATTTGAAAGAAAGAATAAAAATGTATGTCATATCCTAGCATATAATCCAAAAAAACTACGTGCCATTTTCTTCATGAAAGTATGAAGAAAAAAGGATTTGCTAAAGAACTGTTGTGATTTTCTAAAAATTTTGATGTTACTTAGCAACAAATTTCCATGAAAAAATATGCTAGAAATAGGAAGATTAATGGTCCGTTACATGCTTTAAAGCATATCCAAGCAAAGTTTCAGTCCAAACAGAAACAGCATACCTTGGAAACTTAATGATCCATTCACTTTTTTTCTGTTACCAATAAAACAGCAGTGCACATTCACTATGGGTTCTGTCACTGAATCATCACTGACTTTTGCTTCAGCAAAGTGGGTTTGACTACTGTTTGTGCAGAGAGCAGCTGCTGGCTAACGAGAAGAAGCTTTCCAAACTTCTTTAATGTGGATTCATAGGGGAATTTTTAACAATATACAAGACAAAAGGTGATGTTTTCATGTGTTTGGTACTTTGGCATTCATTTCTTTATTGTTATGCGAAACAATAAAAAGAAGAGTCAAAGGAAAAATGAAAGGAAAGTTGATATTCCCAAATTAACAAGTACCAACAAAAAATTAAACCTGAAATACAACGCAGTCTTCTTCAACTTACACTCCAGTTGTCTATTAATTTTTCCATTTCAGTATTTTCATTCTTAACTACTGAACCTCATTATACTGTTGTAAAACTAAACCACAATAGAGTTCTGTTAGCCAATGTATTATCAATTTTCCATGTACTTCCATGTACTCAGCCCTACTCCTGCTAGTCTTACATTAAGATTGGTCCTGTACAGACCATGACCAGAGCCCTGATCCTGTTCCTCTTTATTCGCATGAACTAGCATGTTTTCTAGGGGCTCTATGGCAAGAAGCTAAGTATGCATCAGAATTTAAAAATATTGAATATGTTAAATAAAAAGAAACAGCATATCAGATATAGGCAGTCTGGTGAGATCTAGAGATACAGGAAGTATAAAGACTTTGCTTAGATCAAATCCAAATGCGAAACTTAACCCAGAAGTAGAAGGAAGAGCCCAGCCCAGCCTGATGACCAACCCTCCTCTAATCCAGAGAAGTCCAGGTTATTGCACAGTGTGCCAGAACTGCAGCACAGATCTGAGCTCTACAGCTCTGCCTCTGTATTTCAGTGAGTGTAAGGTCTTTTGTTTGCAGCCAGCAGCACTTTCTACAGTTGCTCGGATGTGCATTTTTAAACTTGTGTTCTTATGAACGTGTTATATCAGCCACCAAAGAAAATACTTTCAGGGAAAAAAAAAGCAAAGTTCCAGACTCGGTAGCACAGCAAGCATGTCAGATCATGTTAGCTGCAACAGAAATATGTTTCAGTAGCGGTACAAGGTAAGTTTGCTTTCCCTGTGGCTCCATTTTTATGACTTTTTCTATAGCCAATAAATATCACTAGTATCTATTCCATTTAAATTTGACTGACAAGAAATTCTAAGGCATAGAAAGAAAAACAGTAAGTAAGTAAAGGAAGTAAAAAGCAGAAATAAAAGGCAGGATGACATTACTGCAGCAGCAATTTTCCATCCCAGCGAGTAGTAAGGCATCAGGAGAGTCTTCTTTAGAGATAACAACTATCTAATTTTCAAGACAACCTCAAAGTTAATGTGTAAAGTGACCAGTAAGAATTCCCTTGCCTGCAGATGGGACTGTTGCAGAGCAATACTTTTCTTGCCAAAAGAACAGAGCCAAAGAAGCCATAGCAGAATTCAGAGGATATTGAAAGCTAGAGATAAGACGTGGGTGTTTGGGGCAAATGAGTTTGGTTTAGGGGCACTGACACTGTTTGACTCTGCACCCTCTGAAAACAGTCCAAGTCTTGCTGTGGGCATAGGGCAGGATCAAATGCTGGGGCAGAGATGAAGAACTTACAATTCCATCTTTCTAAGCAAAGCCTGTTTAGATGGGACAGTTTTGATTGCTAGGAGTAAGTCAGTTCATGTCAGAGAGCAACCAGAGGTATGCACAAAGGCTAAGGGCATCAAATGCACAGACATGATTCCGTAATAGGATATTATTCCTACATTTCATCTCTTCAGGAAGGTTTAGGAGGGTATAACAGTTCAGAAATGTGCCGTGAAATCCAAACTGCAATCATAACATGGGCTACTTGGGCAAGTACACAGGTAAGATCTTCAGTTTGAAAACCTGCAGGATTTCTGACTTGACAGCTTTGAAAGAATCAATAAATAAGAGAATTTTCAATTAATTTAGTCTTCAAGAGGTGTGACAGTGATTCTATCATAAGTGAAGACCACACAATTTATCAAGGAGCTAAGTGCAATTGTATTGCAAAAATCACAGGAAAACATACGGTCTCAACTACAATTCCCAGGAGACACACACTGTCTACAGATATTAATATCATTCTTATCTAAATACTATTGTTTAAAAAAAAAAATCTGTATTCATAAATAAAGCATTTTCATTTTTGGATATTTTCTTCCAAACTGAAATAAAACAAGGATTGAAACATCAGAATACAAAAATTTTGTTTTTAATCCTGCCTCAAACATTGATCAGTACTTTTCAAAATCTTGCCACTTCATTAAGTGATTGATCTAATATCTAATATGAGGTAAATATTAAGAAATAAGAAGCTATAACTAAGCCAAACCCAGTCTTTAATTACCAATTATCCATCTACTAAATTATATCACAATCAAAGTCAGGATTTTCCTCTTTAATTTCTGCTTTATTTAATGGCCTCTTTTAGAATGTCGAAAACAAAAGTGTCATGCAGACAAAGCCAGAACTTCCATTTAAATGAGCTAGGAATGTTTATACAACCACACACACTCAAACAACTGTGTGGCACATCTATAATATGTTCGTTGTTCCTAAACATAGGATTTATTATTGCACTTTGACAGATCAGATTGTCCTCTTTTTTAATGCTTCACTTAATCTGTTCACACTGTCTATTCTTAAATAATTCGAGTGTCAGTTTTTCTGATGCTATAATTTAAAGGCCATGTTATAATTGTTCCAAAGAGGGTAGGCTGAAAGGAACAAGGAGAGATGTACAGGAGACCCTTCTCTTCTGCAGCCTGTGAACCCGGGTGCGCTGGCGCAGCCGCCCTCCCGAGGGGTCCCACTGAATGGCCTGGGACCATGGCCAATATCCTTTACATCCAGCAGACCCTTCTCCCATCTAAAGTGATTTTCTGTTCTAGTAACTCACAGGACTCTAAGCTGATTTGCTATTTCAGCAAGATCGGGGAGTTTAGTGGTCTTCCAACCTTCAAAGAAACAGATTACTGAGCAGTGTTAGACAAAAATTGCTTATTGATCTTTTCCCTAAAGGAAATAGAGGGTTTTATTGCACTCAAATAGGCGCATAATATGCACGCTTACTCTCCTCAAAATTCTGTGATTCCTGATTGAACAACAATCTGCAACAAAAATATTTTCATTTTTTTTTAAAAAAAAAAAAAAAAACTCAAGCTGACATCTTAATTCTAGGGCGAAAAAAAATCAAATAAATTCAATTAAAATCCAATTAAATTCACAATTTAAATTCATATTTTTGTCCACGTCTTTTTCAAGAGGAGAAAGATTTTCTTGGTTAAACTCTTTGATATTTTGATTTTAAAGTTGGGGCTGAGTAGTCCACTGCAACCATTAGAATCGTACTGCTAGAACCCCAAGATGGTTACCAAAAAGAAAGAACACAACAAAAAAAACAATAAAAAGATAAAAAAAAAAAAAACCTCACGCCCATTTGCTTATTTTTGCCAATATCTAAAGTTGGGATCAAGGGGGAGAAGTAGAAAAGATTACTGATATTCAACAAAATGATGCAGCTTTACAGGGTTGTTTTAGATATTCTGAAACTGAAAGCCACGACAAGCCGTACTCATTAGTCTATCAGAAACGCAAAACTTCATGTCTTGACAAGAAAGGAACATTATTTCAGAAAGAGAGAGCAGAAAATCAATAGAGGCTAAAATTTTTATGTGCAAAAATTCAAGAAAAGTTTTGGCAAACATTTGTCACTTCAAGAATTTTTCATGCAGGCAATATTACATCTTTAAGAGACTAGAGGCACGCTGTCCTAGAATGTGTCCTTTTTCCACTAAAAAATAATTTCACTATAATATCTTTTCCTAGGAATGATTTCAGTGAATCATACAGTACTCTGCTCTCATAATATGGCAACGTCCACAGATTATCTGCCAGGGAAAGTTAATTTATAGTAAAGTAGGTGTGACTAACGCCACAGCAATTCTGTACGAGCATCCCACAGGAGATGCTCAGAATACAAGTCCACATGAGACATCTAGCCTACGCTCATCATCTAGGCTCCTTTTAGTTAATCAAGGAAGAGTGATAATTGCAAAGGATAACTCCTAGTGCCACATAGTTTAGCAGAGAATGAAATACCTTTCCAAAACACTTATCTTTACAGACTACACAGAAGGCAAACTGCTTTTAGATGATCGAACTTGGGTGAGACGGAAGACAATTGGGTGACAACTTGGGTGAGACGGAAGACCAGCAATACAGAAGGCAAACTGCTTTTAGATGATCAAACCTGGGTGAGATGGAAGACCTAGCAAAGCTGGTCACTGAATGACCATTCCCTATTCAGGGATAGCTATATGAGAGCTACAGACAGTCACCAAGAGCTCAGATCCCAATATTTTTTAAGATATTTAAGTTCTTACACTTTTTATGCAGAACAACTAGTCTTGCAACAATTTTCTGTGGTGCAGTAAAACGAGTTTTTTTTGCAATCACATTTGTCCTTTTGTTCCATAGTCTCAGTTGGCACTAAGTACCCAGTTCCTGTGCCGATCTGATTAGATCAAATTACACGCTTTTACTACTCCTACAAGCTAGTGCAGGAGACCTACAATTAAATGTGGGATGGTTTAAGGTCTAAATGGAACTAATGTCTGGCCCTAGCAAATGCCCGAGGTTATATTTTTTCGTTAAATTGATATTTTTTTAGGCTGTTTTCCAAAAGTTAAGCCCCTGAAACACGTCCGAACAGTGAACCCACTCACCCTTCCACAATTATTGCTGCTCCCAAGCCATTTTTAGCATCTCTGACAAATTGCTGAACATACAATATTGCCCTTGTAAGGGAAGAATGAACTGGAAGCAGCAACGTGATGTCATTCAACTTTGTATAATATCAGTATTTAGAGGAAATACATTTGTTAGTGGGACCAGATCCATAGGTGAAACACTGCAGGCTTATTTTTCTCCACTTGGAGAACTCAGTATATTACAGTCACCAAGCTGCAAATTGAAAATAAAATAGAGAGACCTAAAAACTCCTCCTTTTGGCAGGAAAGCTAAAAATACCAGAGGTGTTAGAAGCCCTCCAGCACCACAATTCCTGAAATTATGACAGTTTTCAAATTTGTTCTGGCTAGTTAGTCTGAAAACTTCCTAGAGGGAAACAGATAAATGGATAACAACATGATTATCACCCATAGTCCCTGTATGGAAAAGGAGTGTAATTTCAGTGCACTGATATGATGATATTTAATTTGCTTGCTCTAAGTTGCAGCATGCCGTGTGCCGAGGAAGACAATCAGATAAACTCTCTGGATGGTGCTCATGGAATCTGCAGCTCCTGGCACCAGTACTGAAATAAAACTAATGGCAATAAGCTCCATTTTGCCTTGAAGTAGTTTTGCCCTGCATCTTGTTTTGCTAAGTACTGCTGTTTCCAGCACCATTATTAAAGGAAAAAATAATTAGGGATCCAGAAACCTGGTGCAGGTTTTACACACTACATTCAATAGGTAAAAAGATCTACGCTAATGTAGGTACATTTAATTTGTAGCAGTGGCATTTGGAATAATGGCATTTGATCATGCTCTGTTCCTTGCTTCCGACCATTATACAACTGTCCTCTGTATAAAAATTAATAAGTATGAGCATCTTTTTACATACATAGATTGGTCTGAAAGTGCTTACAAATACTGTTTAATTAATTAACAGTCGATTGATTGGTGAAACCATGAAGAGTTAATACAAGCCTCTCTTTCTCTCTTTTTGCCCTGGGGACCTGTCAGTATGTAATTATTTTCCACACCGATGAGTTTAAATTGTTGGATCCTTTCCAGCTATGTTCAACCTTCAAATTACATTCTCCTATTACTCATTTGTGACAGAAAGAGCCCCTTGGGTAACTGGCCAGCCCAGTCTTTTCCAGTCTTGCTTTTTGGTAACTCCACCCTATGTAAGATCCATACCTCTGAGCTACTGCATTGAACAGCCCAACATTTCTCAACTAACACATTGCAAAGGATGCACAGCTCAAGATCTGCTCTTGTCCCACATCACAGGGCACAAAAACCAACAACAAAATTGCCCTCAACTTTCAATGCACTATATTCAGGCAAGAGGGTCTGTCTTCTTTTTCCTCCTCTCTCCTTCTAATCTTTTAAAGGGGAATGGGCTCAAATAACTAAAAAGAATTAAGGTTATTTTTATTATGCATGGCATTTCTCTGGACATGCAGGATGCTCTCAAACATACAGAGTTAGGGAAAATAAGTGTGGTCTGGCATAAGCTTATTTTCTTAAGCTAAATTGGGATACTCATCTTTATTTACTTTTCCTTCATTCATACATGACATATGCTGTTTCATTTCCATTTCCAGACCATACAGTTTTAGATACAAAAATGTGGTGGTCTGATGGAATATGTTTGAAATTAGACGTGGTTGGATTTTCCAGAAGGATATTACCATGGCATCTTCCACTAACTCTGACTGTGTAGAAGGCAGGCTGGAGCTCTAACACACTTTTGGTATTTGAATGTAGAATTCTTTATCTTTTTATCTCCTTGAGGTGACTATTTTCTAACAATGTGCCACCAAAAGCATGCTAGACTTAAGCACTTCAGGATCCATTCAGCAGTGATCTTCTCCTTCCTTCACATGAGTAAAATTTGGATGCCTGCAATCTTATTGCTGCATATTTTCAGTATTCTTAAACTTTCAGTTAAATTTTCAGTATTCCCATAGCCACTGTAGAGGCAGGAGGCTGCATAATGGACAGACCTCTGATCTGAATCTACTTGACCATTTTTATTTATGTTCTCATGAGTTTATAGCATATTTTTAGTGGCTGGATATTACTGATTTTAATTAGTGAAAAATATTACTGAATAATATTTTGACAGAAAGCGTTAATCAGCAATTTCACCTTTATGCTTTCTATAAACTGTACGGTTCATAAAGAATATGGAGAATATATGGTTCTGTAAACCTCAAAATTAAACTTATGTGGTTGAAATGTTACAGTCTTCACTTCTGCACTATAGAAAATATCACTCATTCTTTAGGGAAAACAGCACCATTATCTCCATCCAAATAAATGGGCATTAGAAAAATAAACCAGAACTTTAAGCAGACTGTTGGACAGAGGTGTGCATTTGAGACCTGAAAACCATCTGCTGAAACCAGATCTTTTTTGTTTGATATCTCCAGATCTATTAATACACAATTAACTGGGATAACAAAGAATAATTTCAAAAAGGTTGATAAAATACCTGTTTATCGAAAGAAATCATCCCACCCAGAGACAATCAATTTAAACCACTTCAGTTTGAATCATTTTTTTACAGTAGTAGGCATAGTTTAATATATTTTTTATATGAAAATACACATAATACCTTTTTCACTGTGAAAAAGGTATTAAAATAGACTAGAAATCACAAATTACAAGACACACACACACAAGCACAAATACAAAAAAGTTAAATGGAAAAAAAAAAAAAAAAGTTTGGTGTTTTGTGTCCACTGAAGAAAACAAAAACAACTAAAACATGCCCTCCACAACAGGATACTGATTTATGGTACTGGTCACTTTAACCTATGAGGTGACAACAGTCACACACACACTGCACAGTACTGCACTGACTTAATATAGACCCTATCAGTCTGTTGGTGTCTCTACAACCTGCCCTTCACCAATATTTTACTGTCACTTCTCTCTTCCTGAGGACAACCTTAAAATTCTCCCCTGGGAGAGAGAATTGGGTGGGAGATCCAAGTTTAAGCCAGACCACAACTTCAAGCCATACAATTCAGGGAATGTCCATGGAGCCAGAGAGCAGTGTCACAGCCAAGGCAGAAGAGAGTGAAGAACAGGGAATTAAGAGATCATTTGAGGCAATCAAGTTCGATGTATATCCTTGGGGGGTGGTTCTCCAACCCTAGGCTGGGTAAAATGTGAAATTGAAATGTGGGTAAAATGTGAAATCTGATTTGATTTATAAAACAGACAAGGAACAGGCTGCCCAGAGAGGTTGTGGAGTCTCCTTCTCTGGAGATCTTCAAACCCGCTTGGACGCAGTCCTGTGCCACGTGCTCTAGGTGACCCTGCGTGTGCAGGGGGTTGGACTAGATGACCTCTAGAGGTCCCTATCAACCTTAAGCATTCCATGATTCTATGATTGTATGAATTCCAGGTAACTATTGTTTTGAATGACAGGTAGTGTCATATGTCTGAGGGAATTATCAAGATAAACTTAATTTTTATTCATTTTGCTGATGTGTCTTCTTTTTCTGATGTGCAAAAACAGTGACATTGCTGATATGATTTGCTTCCTTTCAAACCCTTCTGCATTTCAAATCCTCTGGCTCAGAAAAAAAGATCGCTATGAAGACCAGAATTTATCTAGACACTTGCACATCTAAGTCTGCCATCAAAAAAAATATAGCCCACCTTGTTCCTCATTCATCAAAACACTTGGCTATGGCTTGCAAGAAAAGACATGTTGCATATTCAGAGAGACACAGACATTTTTACTTTTGTGTTTTCTTTGGCACCAGAGCGTCTATGTTTAGTTTTACATTCTCTTGCCAGAGCTGGGATATTTGGAGTGATAACATTAACAAAGCAGACAGAACAGAAAATTTTAGGAAGAATAATTATATCACACTTTTGTATACCATATAAACTTGAAAAAACCCACCAAAACAAATGCAAGCAAATTAAAAGTTTTAAATTTTTGATATTCTAGGAAGAAACATAGCATCTGGCTACAGAGCCTGCCATCAATGTGGTATAAGCAAGCAATTCATATAACAGCCTGAGAAAAGCAGTGCCATTTATTAATTCCTGAGGAAAAAGGCAATTCAGAAACAAGTTTTACCATTTGTCTGTGCAACAGAACCATGCTGAACAAGAATTTTCTAGCAAGTGCATATAAGTACACACACATATATACACACATGTATATAATATAAATTAACATCTTGTTTCTTGAAGTGCAGATCACTTCAAATTTTTTTCAATTTCTTATTCAGATAACTGAACATTTTTTTCTGGATAAGTTCAACTAAAAATCAAATTATACTTTGTGAACTGCACTTTTTTTTCTTTTAATCAGGAAGTTCTAAGCAAGCTGCATCTGCCATGATGCCTTGTGGAACATGTGGTTTGGGTGATCGATGGCCTCTTTCTGAGGAGATGCCATTCTCAATAAATGTGGCACACTGGCAGAGCAGTGGCATAGACCATATGCATCTTACTAATGCATCACCAAATATGTGGTCTAACTTGCAGGGACTGTTCACACGAGGTTCTTTAACATCTACTGTGCAACATAGTCAAGCACAATTCAATCTAACTAGCAATAAAAAACAAACTAAAAAAGAATATTTTGTTCTTTCTGAATTAAAAAACTCCACAAAACTCAGTGTTCTGTTTCACATCAAATTTTAAAAAATTAACTTTTCTGTGCAAGAAAAAGAAAGGTGATAGTGATATAGCAGAGCTATAGAAGTGCTTAGAAAGTCCAAGTCTATAGCCCACCTGGGTCTCTAGGTACAAACCATGCCAACACTGATCAGAACATTTACACACAGGGTCACCAATGTCTACATTGATGAACCCTCTCCCCACCTTTTTTTTTTTTAAACATATATTTAGAGACTCAAGCGTCATCGCCCAAGACAAAATCAACACTAAAATAAATAACTGCAGATTTATCTCTGAGCAACTGAGAGCAATTCAAAAATCTCCAAGTTTTTAGAAGAGTATCCTGTTGTGATAGTTGAAGGTTGGTAGAGACCATGAAAGGGATATTCACAAACACAACAGGGCACAAGAGCAAGCAGTAATATTTCCTGAAATCACCAAAAAGCCTGATATCATTAGACAAGTAGCTTTTGAGTTTTTTCTTTCTGACCTTTATCCTTATATTAAAAAAAGCAGTGACTGATTATCACTTTATTTGCTTTGTGAGTGAGGAATGTCACAAAAGAGCAAGATCTCCCATTCCTCTTTTAAAAGAGAAAAAAAAAACCAAAAAACAAAAAACAAAAAAACCAAAAAAAAAAAAACACACAACCCAACACGCACTCACACCTATAACACCATATCATTCCAGTCCTAAATTTTACTATTAGTCATGCAATCACACAGGGACCGGCTGGAAGGGACTCATGAAACTTTTTTAGCCCAGTTTCCAAACTGAAACAGAACTTTCATGAGCACTAGGTTGGGTCATATGTGTCTGCTCTGAATAATTCTCTCACCTAGCGAAGCCCAAATTGCAGAAATAATGAAGGTCCACAGATGATGCATTACATTGCTACTTACACAAAACCATGCTGTTTACTTTTCTTCTTTTTTAAACAGGTATTGCTTTCCTGATTCTGTCTCTTTAAAAGCAATTTTTTTGCCAAACGCCAGTAAGAGGATTCTAGCAACACTATTTAATAAAAAGAAAATCCCGCTTACCACTTTTGATATTCATTTTAGTAACATTAATCATTATGAATTCATTCAGCATGTCGCATGACTGCTGTGTGTAATTTCTTAGGAATTCCATTTTCATTTAACATTAATTAAAGAGCACTTATTATAGTGTTACCAAAATTAATTCCCGGTCTGCAGCCCTGTCTGCCAAGTTTCAACCTTCAGCAAATTATTATGGGTGAGTTATAGACCCTGGGAAAATGAGGTCTATAATGGAATATTAACTATAGTGATGCATTCATCACTATATTACAGTAAGGGCAATGTTCAGGGAGATGATGATCATCTGAAATAATGCATCCTATGATCCTGCTTCTGTCTAGCCCTTTAAGACAGTTATTGGAGCCCACAGAAATTACAGATAGTTAGCAAGCTTGTTTAATCCAATAGGGTTTATAAGACACTCTATCCTCCTTGTTTAGAGTCCGTTTGATTATGATACAATGATCAGACTCAGGATATTACCTCTTTGGCAACTCAGCTTCCTGCTGCTGAAGCTGTACAGACACCATGGCAATATTTTTGATACAGCCCAGCAGAGCAAAGTGTCATTCATTAAAAGAAGATTTATGTACATGCATTTGTCTTGAATCTGTCATTCTCCCTAAAGGGACTAATCATTTAATACTCTTTCTCCTCCCCACCTATGACATTTACCATATAATCTTAATTTTCCCATGTTTTCAGCACCAAAATAGCAGTTTTGTATATCTTAAAAGATTTTGCTGCATCCTGTTTTTGCAGAAAATCATAGCTAGGCTATGAATTATAACAGACCTTCCAGGAGGAGAGAAGGAAGGTTGGAGATTACTACTCTACTTGTTTTATGCAAGTTCACACACAATTATTTTGTGTCTTGATCTGGCATCTTTCCTATCAAAATTCTAAATAGACCCAAATTCAAAGCCAGCTTACTGAGAAAAAAAATAAGGAGGAAAAAAAAAGAACAAACGATTTTTGCCAAGATTTTTTTTTTTTTTTTCAAGTGAGTGGAGGGGAGGATAGTGCTGCGTAAAGATTATAATGTCAATTATACTCTATAAGACTATAATGTCTTTCTTTCCAGCCTCTTAGCTAACACTTATCTTAGGGAAGGTTATTCCTCAAAGTGGCACCTACAGACAGAAGGTACCTAAGGCTCCCTTACACTGACATGCAACAGAAGCTGGTTTTGCTTTACACACAAGCCAACTAGGCTCATTACAGCCTTGTTCAATCCCAAACCTGCACAGCTAGAGCTAATGCACCTGTTTTGCTTCTAGTCCAGAACTGTCTCAAGTCCTGGGGGTTCCAGGCAAAAAAATCAAAGGAGCTCAGACTGCTGGGACCCCCACCTGAAGGTAAGTCCCATCAACAAACTCCCAAAGCTACCCAGGTATTTTCTTCCAGGCTTGAGAAGGAACCTTTATTTCACACTCATCCTCAAAGCTGGATGGTATGAACCTTCATCAACACAGCTCATCTGCCCATCTCCTAATAAGAGAAGAGGAGCACCTACCATTCAGTTACAATCTAATGGACAGGGTGAGGGTAGCCTCAGTATGGGCCTTCAGACCACCCAACCCCTGCCCCAGCTATATGCTGTCTTGAGTGCTGTGATTTGAGGGTTGCTCAGAGAGGAGCAGCAAACATGCTTAATACAGGGTAACAATCCACAGAGGAGATTTGGGCAGACCAAAGTGCTTGCACTTCCCTCAAGCAGCCCTGAGACCACCTAAGCTGCCTTTCCCCCAGCCTGGCTCTGTATACCACAAACCAGCACGATTTCTGTACTTGGCCGGAGACTTACATTAGCAAAGATCAAATATGCCTGAAAGTAATGCCATTTCTGAAAACAAGACCTGCTCTAAAACCTGTTCCTCGAAAATGTTCAGTTAAAGCTCACAAAGAAGCAATAGCTCTTAAATTCATACAAAAAAGTTCTGTAACTATGCTTCTGACAAATTATTCAAACTGAGTTCATATAATCTGTAGAAAGGATAAAGCAGGAGCCTGCTATTAGTAAAATATAGTAGAATTGCAATTAATTCAGTTAAATCGATTATTACCTACTAACATTTTAGCTCCACATTTATTTCTTCCATTTCAAAACAAATTGAAAAGAAGCACTTTAAAATAGACAAGAAAAAAGAGCTCCTCAAGAATACACACACACACACCCCACAGAATCATAGAACCGTTAAGGTTGGAAGGGACCTGTAGAGGTCATCTCGTCCAATCCCCCTACACACGTAGGGTCACCTAGAGCACATGGCACAGGGTTGCATCCAAGCAGGTCTTGAAGATCTTTCTATTTATCTAAAAACACTCAGCCTTCTCAAACCTTAACACTACTAAGAATCAAGTCAGATGGATGCTCTATTTAATGGTCCCAGTAGAACCAAGTGAACCAAGTGCACAAAGTTTTTTGCTTTTTTGCACCTTGCAAGGTGACATCCATTACATTCAAGCAGCAACTTGCAAGAGTTTGTTTAAAAAAAAAAAAAAAAAAATTATTTTGTGAGTAAGCGCTGAAGTTCAAAGCAATCCTCCATGCATTCCAGGCCAAGCACAGGCACACATCCGTGTTGGGAGAGATATCACTAACATTTCCAGGTAAGAAGTTTTTGTACTTTTCACAGACTTCCTCTAAACTCAGCCAACACGTGCCTTTGGTATGAGTAAAACTCAGTTAAGAAATCATATTGATCACCATCAGGAAATGTACTACTACCTGGTGACTCATTTGAACAACATTTTCAACAAGGATGTGAGTTTCACTGATAGTTTGGTATGCTTCAGTAATGACGATAACTGTGAAAAATGTTTCACTCCACTACTTAATTTTAGCCTACTTCAGCCTTCCGAGTAGCTGGACAAGTTCTAGTATATCCTTACTACTCACCTTTTCTAAATAGATTCATGGTTGCTCTGACCTGTATGGTTAGCAGCATACAGCAGCACACTTTGGTGTGTAAAAGACACTATTTTTTAACCAATTTAAGAAATTTCTTGTGGCAAAACTGCTCATCTTCAAGAAAACCTTCCATAATGTACTAGTTAAAATAATAATAATAAGAAGCTACTGAAGTTGGCAGTTAGGTGTTAGTTAGGTCAGAAAAATCTTAGCCATTTTCCACCATACCCTATTTGATAATCTGTTTCTCTTACTTAAGATTATTCAATATTTTAACTTTCTCCACCCCCGCCTCAAAAATCACAGAATGGCTGAAGTTGGAAGGGGCCTCTAGAGATCATCTAGTCCAATTCCCCTTTCCAAGCAGGGACACTTAGAGCATGTGGGACAGGGTGGCATCCAGGTGGGTTTGGAAGATCCCCAGAGAAGGAGCCTCTCTGAGCAGCCTGTTCCAGGCTCACAGTAAAGAAGTTCTTCCTCACATGGAGACAAATTGGTCATATCCAAATTCATTTCTCTAATCCCTGTAAGGTTTCATAGTTCACACCTATATCCATGCGGCCCCCCTCAAAATAGATTTTTCTTATTACAAAGGAAAAGAGGCAACTTGGGGACATTTGATAGCCCCA
The DNA here is from genome assembly GCF_000705375.1 of Tinamus guttatus. The sequence goes on along the minus strand of NW_010577420.1, from coordinate 191,903 downwards.
ATTCCCATCAGCCCTTCTATGTTTAAGCTGAGACTGCACAGGGCAGTGACACAGCACTGATTCCACCCCTGCATCAGCTACTGGTTTCTTCCTGGTTTTCATTTTCCTTTAATACACACAGTTTGTTCCAGCAAAGAGTGGGAATGGAAAGTTTGCTTCAGTGACAAATTTTTAAAATCAGAGTATTTTGAAGTACATGTCAATGAGATGAAATGCTGCTGATAGATCCCCAAATGACTACTTTTCCTCAAATTAATCTTTCAAGAGTGTGTTCAGCATTTATCTTCACCCCCTCCCCCTCCAAACAGGATTAACTTTTTTTCTCCTTTTTTAAAAAATACCATTTC